>BSBN01001240.1:1200000-1695691 GCA_027924645.1 Cunninghamia lanceolata | reverse complement strand
AGGGAGATATAGATGAGATCGAGGGGGAGAGATAGGGAGATAGAGAGTGGGGGACATGGCTAGAGACATAAGGAGACAAATTGAGAGATAGAGGGATGATAGAGATAGATAGAGAAGTTTAGGGTTGCTTGGGTTTAGGGTTTAGAGGCATTATTCAGGGTTTTAAATGTTTAGAGTTTCTCAAGTCTAGGGTTTAGGGACATTATTTAGGGTTTAGGGGTTTAGGGGTTTAGGGTTTCTCTGGTTTAGGGATTTAGGGTTTGTTTAAATTTAGGGTTGCATTGCAAAAGCAATATCTCTATCTTTATATCTCCCTCCCCTCTTTACCTTGTCTCCTCTCTCTCTCTCTATCTCTCTCCCCTCTTTACCTCCTACCCTCTCTCTCTCACCTATGTATCTCCCTCCCCACTTTCCATGCACTTAAAACACTTATAAGTTTCCATGCATGACAACACTTAAGACTTTTGATGCATGAAAGCACTTAAAATTTCCATGCTTGACAAAACGTGAGCACATTTTTGTGAACCAAAAAATGGACAAAAAGCATGTGGGATCCGTGTTTCAGTCCCACATGCTCTGTTATTCCCTGCTTTTCATGCACAATTGGACAACAAAACGCTTTTTTTTGCCATTTGACATTTTGACAATCATTTTTTGCTTAATCCACCATCTTTTTTTGGTTTTTTAATGTAGAAGAACTAAATTGCATGTTTTTAGACAAAATTTGATTGTTTTAAACTAATAGTTTCATGTTTCATATTGTTTCAATGTTAATTTTAATGTATTTAGATTGAATTTTATGCTATATGTTTATTTTTTTCTTAATTTTCACTAATCCTATTAGAGTTATATAGAATTTAACATTGAATATGAAGGAACTTGCCAAAAAGATCAAATTTTTGAGATTTTGAAGCCAAATTTTTGAGGATTGGGCAACTTGAATCTCAAAATGTAAGGTATGTTCTTTAAATGTATTCATTTACTTTACGTTATGATTATGTTAAAGCATGAAATCTCATGTTATAGGATAGTCATGAGGGAAGTGAGAGGATTATCATTTTGACAAGTTAAATTATCATGAGAAAGTGAAAATTATCACATGTTGCTATTATCCTGATTCAAACACTAACCTAAACAATTAGAAGGATACCAAGGGAAATCATGTTAGTCAATGAATTATCATCATGCTAAAATCAAGCTAAGGACTTTCACTTGAGCATACTCACTTGGAAGAACTATCATATCAGCCTAAATACTAAATTATACCGCAATAGCTATCATGCAACCCTAGGAATAGTTATGACCTCTCACCCATGGGTAGGATAGCAATGGATACACAAGGTGGCAATCAAGACTAAATGTTAAGTCAATTAATCTCAAATCCATGCAAAAAGATATCCATGATACTATATAAATATATCTAGGTGGTCTTGAAAGGATATTCATATGGTAGGGAAGATTGTCGTCAACTAAAGACAACCATACATGGTCATTACACAATCATCTTGAATATGGGACTATTATAGGACCTCAAGTTGTGATCCAAATGTGTCATAATGTCACCTACTATCTCAGTACAGTCAAGACATTGATGAGGTTCACTAGGACAATCATGAAGCCTCCATGCATTATAATGCATTTAGTCCTTTTGTGGTCTGTATGTACTCCAAGAGAAATTGTAGTAAATAGGATTGGGTTTTGATCTATCCTAGATTGTCAAATAGGTTTGGTATGGATGCTACCTTTCATAAGGATCCTAAATGGAGTATTTGGTAGCTATTGTTAGTAATTGAAGTCATGATGTTATTCTCGTTGTTTATGACTGACCTTTAGGTACAACAAGAAGGATCATTTGGACATGTGAAGGATACAACATAAGCCTCCCCACCATTTCAAACAATGTTAAAACATACACCTGGGGTGTGAGTAGTGAAGACAACATGAAGATCTTTTGGAGATATAAACAAGGGTATAGACTATTGTATATGAGGTTCTTACGGTGATCATTCAACTTTTACATATCACTTCTCTTTAAGCATTCTAAAGTATGGGGTATTGAGGTCTATGGATATTTCATGTTAAATCCATCAAAGTGGACAGCAAGTTCAAGGTTTTCACAAAGCTAAGAATCCTTCCACAATTAGTATAAGCTACCCTAAGTCATTGTCATGATCAAAGCCTAGACTATCACAGTTTCATCAAGTTTTCACTAGCCTCTTATTGCACATTTTAGGGTTAACTATGATTTATGAAGCATCAAAGACACCATTAACAAAATCACAAGAAAATACATCCATTAACAAAGCATCCCACCATTGTTCATCCATAAAACTCTCATAAGAACACTCACATCACTAAAAGTAGAACTATATAAGTTAAAAAAGTCATCATTATGTGCATTAATAGAATTAGAATCATTAAATATGATATACATGAATTTGTTGTATCTTGATTAGTTAACCCTAAATAATTTTAAACATTGTCAAAATTGTAAGTACACATCCCTAATTCTTCTTCTTGTTAAAGTGAAAGTGAACCATGACCTTGAGAAACAACATCATGACATTCAAGACTCTTTTGTACTCTCTCAATTTGAACTATGTCATTGATACCTCCCTATAACAAAGCATTATCATCATTCTCTCTAATGTAACCAGTTGTATCAACATAAAATTTAGTGCTATAAATTGATGCTACAAATCTGATATAATTGCTCCTCATTTAGTAATGAGTTGTCACTATCATCCTCTTGGCCATTTACCTCTAAAAAAATTAGTTTGAGTTTCGTTTATTGGACCTATACTAGATATAGACAACCATAAAAGCATACAGGATATAGGAATTTTGTCACATGTATTTGTAGCTGCTCTTTTAGACATGTATGCAAAGTGTGGAAGCATAGACAGGGCATGTGAATAGTTTGGTATGACACCTCCAAGAAGTGTTGTCTCATGGAATGCAATTATTGCAAGATATATGCACAAAATGGATTTTTTGATAAGGCTTTCAAAACTTTCAAGTAAATGCAATTTACAGGTGTAAAGAAAATGTAGAAAGGTGAAATGAGGATATACATATCATTCCAGAAATGTTCCTCTCCTTATGTCTCCCTCTCTTTCCCTCTTCCTCATTCTTCTCTTTCTGTAACCCATATAGATGGTTGAAACAAGGGTATGCTAGACCTATAGAAGGTGAAATGAGGATATAATTGTTACTACATTATGTTCACGCCTAATTTAGTTAGGCCTGAGTTACAGTTGTCACAAAAGGAATAAAAGAACATTTTTTTGAAGTGTAATGGTCAATCAGTGAATTTGTATGACATCTTGGTAGGAGACAAGCAAATATCACTTGCTGGGATAATCTAACAATCCAATCAGAACTGTCAAACCATCCTAACAAGTGAAATTATCTGATGACAAGATATATCACACAGTCAATGAATGACAGGGAGGATTTAACTAGTTTTATCTTTCAGTTATGAGATGAATGAATTATTCAAGTAATCACAATTTAGTGTGAAAGAAAGTTATTTACAAAGTTTGCCATTTCATATCATGTTTAAACATATGTTTCATATCAGTTTCAGTTATTCTATCCTATGCATTTGATTACAAAAAGTAAACAATACATAAATCATTTGCATAAGGTAAAGTAATTGATCATATTTAAAGAAATGTTTAAATGTGTCCCACACAAGCCGTGGGAGTGACTAAATGGAGCAATGCAAACATTGTGCAAGCTATACATCTGTTGATAAAAGGAAAAGAAAAGAACATATGAGGAAAATGTATATATCCATCATTGCCTTTTTGAAGGTTGATCTTCTTGATTGGCTGCTTGATCTTCATCTCTTTATCTTTTTCTCCTGATCAGGACAGTGTACCTACAAAATTGGAGAAAAGCCCTATTAAAAGCTCTAGATATGCAAATTCTTCATATGCTTTATCAAAATACATATAAAACTTGTAAACATTATGCATTTGATGTGATTATATAAAAATTAGACATGTGCAATAAATCAGATCATCATGAGAAAAATCATTCAGCTTCAAGAGGTATGTTTTTATGCTAACTTGTTTGTTCACTGTGTGGGTATAGGATAAGTAATGTTGCTGATTTGAAGACTTTTAAGCATGTGGAGAAAATGTGGCTCCCACAAGGGTTGAGCCCAGCATACTTCCTTCTTATTCATTTAAGAAGGATACCAGATTGCAATAGACAGAATGCACTATTTAAGAGATATTATGCATTGGAACAGTCAAACATTGCAAATGGAGTGAAATCATCATAAGAGAAGTGAAGTGAGCAGTTGCTCCTATAAACTATGTTCACTTCAGAAAGAACTTGTAAAATCAGACAATCATGTTAAAAATGCTTCATCATATGCTATAGAATGAATAATGATCCCATTCAGGGGGAGATTGATATCCAGAAAGGACAAAAGTATAGTAATCAAGGAGATGAGTACAGTCATGAAAGGTATTCTTCTTTAATTCTGATTATGATTGAAGTATGTTTCTTCTGTCCACATATATGCCATAGGAATGACAGTCATCTAGATAGGTGAACATCATGATAAACCAACATTAAATGTCATGAAAAATGCATAAAGTACAATGAGAGATAGGCCTATAAAAAATGAAGAATCATCTGAGTGAAGTTTTCCAAGACTATCATGAAATTAATCAAGTGAGGCAGCCTTATAAATACAGATTTACATGAAGTGAAGGCTACAAGTGCCATAACAACAATGCTTGATAAAGCATGTGAAACAGCAATGCATGAAGTGATAGCATTTAAACCAGTATGAAAGATACATCCATGGATGGTAAAGCTACAAGAGGTAGCATAGAAAAGAGCAGATCTAAGTGACCATGTCATACAGAAGATAAAAAGGTAAAATTATAGGAATATATTTATACTCCAAATGTATCATTTTTATAAACCATTATCACCATTCTTGCAAAATGAAGTTACAGTTGAAAGAATGATAAGGAAATGCAAGAGTATGTTGTTACATGGCCACGTACGGAAGGGTTTGCTTCAAAAATATAGAAGACCTTTGTTACTTTTTTGAAACCATTGTATCTTTCATTCATACAGTGAGATATAAACTTTTATGAAACCCAGATGGTGCAGAGGATAAAGGATTTAGAGAAAGAAAGATACAGTTTATAGCCGCGGCTAAAAAGGGCCATTCTTTAAAAAAATGAAAAACTCATGATATACTTTTTCAAACCCTTGTTTCTTTTTCTTGTTTCTTTTTCTTGTCTACAAAAAAGAAATGATATAGAGAAGGTAAAAATGCAAGCCATAGCCAAAGAAAAGAATTTCTATAGTAAAAAATGAAAACCAACTTTTTCTTCTTTCGAACCCTAGTGCATTTTTTTATGTTACAGGAGGAGAAGAAGCTTCAAAGGATGAAGATATAGACATGGCCGTGACAGAGAAAGGCCTTATTTTCTTAATATTGAAAACCCATATACTTATTTCAAACCCTTGTCTTGTTCATATTTGCAGTCACAGGAAATGCTACAGAAGATGATAAATGTCATGGTCATTGAGAGAGAAAGGTATTTCCTGTAAAATATTCAAAACCCTCAAACTTTCTTCGAACCATTACATATTTAGGTATGCAAAATAAAAAGAAAGTGTGAAGAAAGGAATATATAGGCAAGGTCGTAGCTAGAGGAGTCTTTTTATCAAGGAAAACAAATACCCACATCATTTCCCTTTAAGACCATTGTCAGAAATAAAGGCACCATTGAAAGAAATTCAAATACAACAGGCCCGAATGAGGACTCACCTCATATTCTTGCAGGAGAGAAGCTACAGAGGCCGTGGCCTTTATCCTTTGAAACTTCTCAAAAATAGAAAGATACAGTCACCAACCAAGCAAGAATGTAATGATATCAAGAAGACACAATGAGAATGAAATGTAAAACTATATAATGCTCAGAAGAAATCTAGGCCACGGCCAAAAGCAAAGATACAGTCACAAGAAAGCAATAAAATGACTCAGCTGTCAAATAGAAGCTTACCTTTTCATGTTTTTGACAGAAAATGCAAGGGAAATCGACCAAGGAAGACTCGAAATGGCAGAGAGAAGCATGAGTCTATCAAACCCTGGTCGTTCAGTCGAAAGTTGCAGAGCCAGAATGTAAACAAGATGAATAGATCAAAATGACAAAGTTTAGGTTTTACAAGTGCTTTTGGTCGATAAGTTTCTCTCACCTCATTCCTTTTGACTTCACAAAATTAAAAAATCATTGCCTTATCCGATCCCGTGGTCAAGACTTTTGGTCTTGTAAGACCTAATGATTATGCACAGGGGGGCCCGTGGGCCGAGCTACTCATTTCTTTTTTCTTTTGATTTTTGCAAACTCAAAAATACAAATCATAGCAAGGTAAGGCTTAATGCCTTGCTTCTTTTCTTTATAATGATCTACCATACATGGAGATCAAGGTCAAAATTTCTTATACAAGCATGAAGACCAAGTCAAAAGTTGAAACACCTAATGCCTTATACATTTCAAAATACATGGTAGAGTCAACAAGGTAAAACATGATAAGGCATGGAGTAATAAGGTAAATGGATAAGGTAAATTCATTATGAAGTCAACTGATAATAAGGTGGCAAAGATAATGGATAAGATGAAGAATGCATGAAAAGTCAAAGGATAACAAGGATGTTGAATGAACAAGATAGAGATATGGCTAAGACAAGTGATAAATATAATACAAGACCAAGTCAAAGGTGGTAAAAGGATAAGGTGATAATGAAAGGAAAATGCATGGAGTGATAAGGGGATGTTTTTATACATTGTATGCATGTGTAATGCAACTATGTATTTTCTTTTGCTTGGAGTAATAAGGTTGTAAAGATGCATTTATCATTCCCTTGATAATGCATAATTATTTTTACATGTAATGAAGTTAAGTAAATTGCATGGGAGGCATAAGGAGAGTATATTCTTTATTTTTCATGCATGATGACCTATTTCTTTTTGGCATCATTGTTAATGAAATCATGCAAATTATGTAATTGTAAAAGGAGAGATAAGGTGTTATTTTTTCTTTTTCCTTTCTTGCATGATTTTACAACCATAAATAATGTAAACAAATTAATAAAGTAATATTTTTATAAATTACTTTATTATTTTGTCATAAGTTGTAAAATTAAATAAATTAGACAAATTGAAACTCATAATAAAGTAATCATGCAAAAGATTACTTTATTTCTTGTCCACATTATTAACACATGCAAAATCATGTAAAAATGGAGGAGTTGAGTTAACTAAAGACTTTGGAGTCTTTTTGCATGATTTGGAGGATAAATTGGATGGTTTTGGTCAACTCTTGGGTCAAACACATGGGGAGAAGCAGTTTGGAGCTATTTTTGCTCATTTTGAGGCAGTTTTAACCCTTAATTTTAGGGATTTCATTGTTTGCTCGTGGATCAAATTGGAGAGCTTATTTTTAGAGGCAATTGACTGTAATTGATTTTTTCTATGCCTCTTGGAGAGAGCAAGCTATATATTGTAATAAAAACTTAGGTTTTTCTAGTTCTTGCCTTTTTTCTCTTTACACTTTGAGAGAGAAAGAGGTTTTGTAACTCACTTATTTGCAGATTTATAGAGATTACAATAGGTTACAGGTTCTATACTTTGTTATTTATGCAATTATTGTTGGCATAATACTAGTATTACATTGTTAAATAAATATAAGTAAATAATTAGTTGGTTAGGTTTGGGGAAGTTACTTTCCCGTAAGAAGTTATATACAGGAATATCAAGGCCTTAAAAAGCCAATGTACTGCATTGTAAAATCATCCAAGATAATAATATATTATTCTATGTTTTATATTTATTGTTGTACATGTGCAATGGTGTAATCTGTAGGTGCTCACCATTTCTCAATATGGTATCAGAGCAACTATTTGGCTAAGCCTGTGCATTCTAAAATGGAAGGTTGAAAGCTTGTTTGGAGGAGAGCCAATGGAAGTTAAAATCTGCATCAAAGGCATCTAAGATTTCAAATGGAGGCATATATCATTCTCAATCTTGCTGTCCAAACGAATTTGTTGTTGTCCAAATGAATTTGCTGATGTTGAGAGAGTATGGTTGTTTGATGCTTAGGGTTTTCATGGTTTTTCTTTACTGTGAGGAGACGATGGCGTAAAGTTTTTAAAACATTGATGTGCTGAAATTGCATCCTTTACATTCAATCTGCATTAAGTAATCTTTTAGAAGTAATTGATATGGAAATTGTTTGATGTGAGGAGATACAAGCTGTTTGATATTAAAGTTGCACTCAAAGATGGAAAACCAGGTGTACACCGAATACAACAAGGAAATCTCTTCATGGAAAATCTATTTGAGCACATGAGAATGGTTGCTGACACTATTATTGGAGAATAATTGTTTGTTTGATCCATAGAAAGAGTTTCTTGCCCTTCATTTTAGTTGCTGTGGAGACTATGAGTGCTGGAATAAACTTGGTGGTTGCAGAGAGACAAGAAATTCTAAAATATGCGTAGAAGGTTTGTTTGCTGCACTATGTAAGGGTTTTCAGAGAAGGCATGTCTTACATTGTTATTTTTTTTTGGTCAAACATTTTATGTGAGAAAAATAAAATTTTGGATAACGAAATGGAGTAAGTGTTTTTTATTGCATAGAGGCCACAAATTGATGCCTAAGCACAGAAGTTATTTTGGAGAAACTAGAGTAAAACAATTTTGTTTGGAGAAAGTTAAAAAGTTTTTAAGGAAGAAATTTACAATTTATTTTGGAGAAAAGTTTTTAAAAGGGAGACATAAGTATTAAGGAAAAGGTATTTAAAATATTTACTTTTGAGGGATTGGGAGAAATAAGGGGAAGTATTTAAAAAAAGAAAAAAAGATCAATTTGGAGGTAAATTTAATTTTTGTGGTAAGATAAAGTTTTAACATTTGAAAATGGACACACATTATGTTTGTGGTTCCGATGCCATCCATGCTATCATTGATAGAAATTTGAGAGACTTACATGCTTGTGCTATTGAAGAGTCTAAAGCAAATGGATAGAGTTTAAGGATATCACATTGGAGGCAGGCAGCATTGGAGGATGGAGGATTTTCCATCATCTCAAGTTAGCTTCTCGCTTTGAGATGATGCTTTGCATGAGAAGCATTTTTGGTTTTGGTTGTTTTGTTTTTCTTTGTTATGCTGACGGAGCTGATAGATTTGAAGACTGTATGTTTTGTGAAGATTTTGTTTTGGAGACAAGTTTGGGGTTTGGTGTGAGTTCAATATGGATTGTTGTCCAGCGAGCTTCAAAGAGTATATGATCTTGAATTATACCCTTTCGCGGTCACTAGACAACATGGCAGAGATCTGTCGTATCTCTTAGGGGCCATTGTCGAATAATTCAAGACTCTGTGATTTGAGAGCTTGGGACTAAAGAGCTCAAGAACATAGCTCGAAGCGACGCCTTTCCGAGGGTAGATGAGACAGCATGATTGAGCCTCGCTTGGTTCAGGATTTGTTCTTTGGGGGAAGATCTTCTACAAAATATGTATTCATATTATGTAATCATCTTTGTTGAGTTTTTAAGCATTCAGGGGGGTCCCTTGGTACTATTGTAGGAACAATGTAATAAGGGGGGAATGTTGGCATAATACTAGTATTACATTGTTAAATAAATATAAGTAAATAATTAGTTGGTTAGGTTTTGGGAAGTTACTTTCCCGTAAGTTATATACAAGAATATCAAGGCTTTAAAAAGCTAATGTACTGCATTGTAAAATCATCCAAGATAATAATATATTATTCTATGTTTTATATTTATTGCTGTATATGTGCAATGGTGTAATCTGTAGGTGCTCACCATTTCTCAATAATTATTTCCTTTATTTTTCAGCTTGATCAAGTATCTACCTTCTATTAATGCAACTTAAATGAGTGATTTGATGAGATTTTATTGTGTTTAACATCAGAACCTTTAAAATCATTGTCTCATTTATACTTGCATGTGTTAGATAACATTGAAAATCATAGGTCTTAGGCTGTGCAATTGGAGAATATTTCTTTTATGTTGTGAAAAACCCCTTTTCTTTTAGACAAAAATATTTTCTAGCCTCCCTTAGAAACATTTTTGTGATAAATTTGCTGAAAGTGGTTTGTGTGGATAGATTTTTTGAGATCTATTGTGAGTTAGATTGCCAAGTTTTCATCATTTTTAGGTGCATCACCATACCTTTTACATTTTTTATTACTTTTAGAAAGATCCTTTTAACCCTTTTCCACATCAAATTCATAGATCCAATTGAATATTTTAAGGGAACCAGCCCATAATCTGGAGGTTTAAACTCGACATAGGTCACCCACAGCCTAAGTTTGATCCCATGTTACACAGGATTGTTGACTTTCACAACTTTGCATAACGGGTGCAATCCTGCTTGTCAACAGTTTTTGGCACGCCCGGTGGGACTTTGAACTAATTTTTAGGTCAAAAAAGAACTTATTATTGTTGTTGTTTTGGCATGATCAGCAGACTTTACAGCCTTTTAGAGGTTTATTTTCAAGTACCTAGCGACTCTAATTTTTTGGTTTGACAGATCAGATATTACAGCTTATGAAAAATATCAAACAAGGTCAAATAGAGATCCTGAGAGGAAGCACATCCAGTTATCTCCACTAAAAAGGAGAGTAAAAGTAGATAGAGTGATAAGACCAGCAAATACAATAGTACAAAATCTGCCAAATATACATCAAAAATTTGCTTCTCATCAGAATCCTTCATTTGCAAGTTCATCATCATCACCTTATATTTCTCCACCAGCAAGCCCAAGAGAACAAGTGCCTATTTTTCAAGAGGATCCTATTTTTCAAGAGCTTGAGGAAGAGGAACCTGTGTTACAAGAGGTACTAGTACCAATACAAGTACCAGTCATTCAGATGGCAATAGTTGGAGGAGGAGGAGGAAATCTGCTACCACCAAGAAATCTACCATTTGTTACCTTTAATGGGGGCAGCCCATTAAATTTAAGGCAACATGATGATATACCAATGGCTACATTGAAAAGTCTGCCTAGTTTCAATGGTGAGGATGGAACCACACCGATAGAACACATCAGAGATGTAGCATCATTATGTGATGTTCATCATATTACATAAGAGAATGTAACAATTAGACTATTAGTAGAATCTTTCAAAGGTAAAGCTCTTTAATGGTCTAGGAATCTAAGAGTTAATTCTATTACATCATGGGATGAATTAGGAGCTGCTTTGAATAGATAATTTCAAGATAAATCTGATCATTTATCACTTGTTGAGCAAATGACCACTATCAAGAGGGCCCCACAAGAGCAAATGTCAGATTTCAATTACAGATTTCAAAGGACATGGAATAGAATTCCAAAAATGGTAAAGCCTTCACCTGAGCGTGCATTTTTAGATTATTTAAGAGCATTGAATAGTGATATTGCTGTCATGATTCAGTCTATGGGTGGAGTTACTTTACCGGGTGCATTTGATATTGCTATTAGAGAAGAAAATAGTTTAATACAAGCTGGCAAAATTGCACCAAGGCCTCCCATGCCAATATTTCCTAACATTCAGCCCTCAATACCAATAGCAGTACCTCCTATTGCATCAATTCTTGCTATACCAACCTTTGGCTATCAAAACACTGTTAAAAATGATGTTGATCCAATTCTTTCTGATATTCAAGAGCTTAAGGGTAATCAGCAAAAAATAGCAAAGCTATTGTAGACTGTCAGTAATGACTTAGTAAGCCTAAAAATTCAAGAAAATCATAATAATAGACCATACCAAGCCCCATAGCAGGCAAATAGGCCTCCTTATCAGGCAGATTACCAAGGACAAACAAGAAACTATAATAACAGACTAAATCAGCAGTATAATCCCAATGTTGTTAGCTCATCAAAATAGCTTGTGCCTATACAAAATAATATGATTCAGGATTATGCATGGTGTTATCCATGTAATCAACCTCATAACCAGGCTACTTGCATGAATGGAGTGGTCAGTCAAGCACTCATGGTACAGAATAATTATGTTGCTAAAAATACAGCAAGTGATGCTAATGATCAGCTGGATGCTCAGACTCAGCATAGTAATCTTGATGTTGCTCTAATGAACTGGTAAGCTAATGAGTTTTGTGGTGTAAATCAGTTACCAGGTCAAAAACAGTCTTTTACTAATATTGCAGTTAATGCTAGGTCAAAAAAGAGAGTTGTTGACTTACAACAGCAAGCTGATATCAGTAAACAGCAAGCTAATAAAGGGAAAAGTACAATTTTTGCAAGTCAACAAGGTCAAAATCAAGCTTCCACTTCTCAAGATATTCATATTCTACCAAGAGGACAGCAAATAGTTGATAAAAGACAGCCAAAAGTCTAAAAACAACCAAGAAAAGATCAATCAGATGTTGTTGTTCCCAAAGTACAACAAAAGGTTAGTGGTCCTTCCTTCAATATTTTGGATCATATGAAGAAAGCCACTGTTAGCATGTCCATATTAGATGCTTTACACATCCCTGGTCAGAAAGATTTATTACAAGATGCTTTAGCTAAATTGTCTTTATCAAGTGAAGCTCAAACAGCTCAGCCTCATGTTATGCTTACCAATGAAGCACAAAATAACAATGAACAACCAAAACAAGTGATCAAACCACCACCTTTTTATGTTACTTTGATATTTGGTGATCATTTAGTGCATAACTGTATGATAGATTTAGGCGCTAGTAGCTCAGTGATGCCAAAACAACTAGCTGATAAACTTGGTCTGAAATATGAACCTTTTGTAAGGGGAGTCATCCAATTAGATGGTACTGAAGTCAACACAATTGGGATATTCAATAATCTAAGTCTTACCTTGCATACATGTCCAAATTTTGTCATACATCAAGATATACATGTCATTGATTTGCCACCTATTTTTGCCATCTGTTTATCCAGAGATTTTACAGCAAAACTAGGAGGTTATTTATCTTCTGATTGGACCAATCTATTTTTTAGAACCAGATATGGAACTAAGGTTACCATAAAATTAGAGCCATTAGCAATTGACCACCTTGAGACATATACACCCAATCCAATAAATGCAAATCTTTCAGTTTTTTATCAAGAAGATCTAGTTACTGTCCAAGATCCAAGTACGCCTTTAGAGGGCATACCAGATTTGGTTTTAGACCAATGGGCAGCAGAAAATCATGAAATAGATCCCTTTGATCAAATGGATGAAATAGGTCTTGGTGTGTATATGATCCAAGAGAAAGATGAAATTATTCCAAATTTGCTAAAAGGAGAAAGTTAGCAAGTTGTAGAATCTGAAAATGATGTTTGGCAGCTTTATTTTGATGGTTCCAGAAGTAAAGTTGGTGCTAGTGGAGGAGTTGTTCTAGTTTCTCCCACAGGTGAAAGGTATTATTCATCTTTATGTTTTGCTTTCGACTGTTCTAACAATTCAACTGAATATGAAGCTTTAGTTCATGGATTGGAATGGGATAGAAAAAGAAATATTAAATGCCTTAAAGTCTTTGGGGATAGTGAGTTAGTGGTAAAACAAGTCAAAAATATTGCTACTACAAAAAATGATTTGTTGAAATTGTACAAGCACAAAGTTTGGGACATGATGGAAGAATTTGATGCATTTAATTTGATATTTGTACCTAGAACTGATAATAAACAGACTGATAAACTAGCTGCCATTAGAGCTGAGTATGATATTCCAACAAAAATGAAAAATGTTCATACTCATATTTATGTTAAGGTTGTTGTGAGACCATTAGTGCCAGACAATAATACAAGTTGGCAGGTCTTTGACAGTGATGAGCAAATTGTTAATTTTCTGATGGAGGAAGCTGAGTTTTCTACAGGAAATCAGCAGAAATTACTGCAGCAATATGATGATCAGATACTATAGTTAAAGTCAAATAAATTGCGTAAGGGTTTGGTAACCTTAGAGTCAATATTTAACACTGATGATCAGGTAAGAAGAGACAAGGCCAGCTTATCAGTGAAACGGGAACATTATGAGCCTATTGAGATATTTGAAGATAAGTTGCTTAAACTTGGAAAGGTGTGTACAAAAGAAGAACAACAAGCATTTATTCAGCTTTGTCAAGAGTTCAGTGATGTGTTTGCCTAGGAATATGAGGATCTAAAGGGTTTCAACCCTGAGTTGGCTCAACATGCTATTGAGCTTGAACCCAAGGCAAAACTAGTTAGACAGAAGCAAAGACCACTAAATCCAAAGTTGGAAGTACTTATGAAGACTGAATTGAACAAGCTGATAGAAGGTAATATAATCTTTCCCATCAAGCACACTTCTTGGGTTTCTAATTTGGTTCCCGTTAGGAAAAAGAATGGGGAAATCAGATTATGTGTTGATTTCTGTGATTTAAATAGAGCATCTTTGAAAGATCATTATCCTTTATCGTCCATGGAGCAAATATTACAAGTGGTTTCAGGATCAGAACGATTCTCTTTGTTGGATGGTTATTCAGGTTACAATAAGATTTGATGCAGAGGAAAAGGATAAACTCAACTCCTTATAGGCATAGTTCATAACAATGGGTTTCAATCCATTTGATAACACAAGTTCACAAGAGAACTTCACCATCCTCTACTCAAGTATATTTTTGAATTTCTAACTTATTTAAACTAGTTACTACTTCCAAGGTTATTTTCCACTTTAGGGTTCCAAGCCAAACCTGCTCAAACTCTTAACCAAGCCCTTGCACTCCATTTACTACCTATTCCTTTACAAACAATCTCGAACCCTTGTAGCCATGTTTTACGGTCTGTCAGTGATTATCTTTCACATGATGCAGTATCTTGGCATGGTAATAATAGTTTTGAGTACCCATTATCCTTATTATGAACATATCAAGAAATCAACATAGGTTGTTTTAGGAAATAGTGCACAAATATGACTATTACTATCTCAAATTAGGCCTAATTAGGCCAGGGTCAGCATAGGGTTTATAGGTTCTAATACTTTCAACCTCAAATCCTTTCATCCAACACTTGGATCACATGTGATTAGGTCCACTCATGCTTATTCCTTCATTCGAAATCTAATTTCAGAGATCTCTTAACAAACCCTAGATTCTAGGCTTCACTCACAAAACTTTGACAGTGACTGTCATAAAACTGTCATGCACAGATTAGTGTATAAATGGACACAAAGGTCTTCTTATTTCACCAAAAACTACTTAAAGAGGGCTCAAAATAAATAATATACCCTTTCAAATCACTGTCACCAAAAAGAATACCATTTACATTGTCCAAAACATGAAATATCTACTGAACACTGTCAATTTCTAGAATTTTACACAGTTTGCAGACCTAGGGCTTTGTAGAAACTGACCAAAATCAAGCATTTAAAACTTACAACTTATGAATCCTTTAGAACACACATGAATCTCCTTACACACAAGTTAATAACAATTTTTAATGGTCCAATATTGAGAAACTCAATTTTTAGTGCACATTGTTACCCTAGAACAGGGTTTTGACTGTCTATACAATAATTGCAATATCTTATTCAAATCCTCACCAATCTTCATGAAACAAAATGGAACAGGAAGGTGATTGAATAATCTAACACTTACAATCAATTAGACATCTATTCATGCCCGTACAGTTCCATACACCTATAGAAAACAGCAAATTTCTGAGGAAATACACATAAAACAGGGGTTTTATTGATTCCACTTCTTTTCTTCAATCACCCATGAATTCTTTGTAGGTTACAAGGCCTTTTAAAGGAATTACATCATGACTCTTTAGTTTCTAACTGACTTGGAATGACCTAAGAGCCAAATGACCCTTCATCTTCCATACATTTTACATTTTTGAAAGAGAACTTTTCCCATTTTGCAAATGAAGATAAAACTTGTTGAACATTTAACACTCCTAATGACCTAGACACATAACAGTGACTTGATTAACCTCATTACAATGTTGAATCATTAAAAATTTAATCAAACTCCAAAGATTGGTCTAGGAAAACATTAATTTGTCAAGGTGCTCCTGCACCAAGATTCTAGTGAAACAGGAAGATCAGTATAAGACTAATTTCACTACCAAATGGGGTACAATGGCCTATAGAAATATGTCATCTGGATTATCTAATGCAGGTGTAACATTCCATAGAGCTATGGACATGGCCTTCCAAGGCCTTATCAATAAATTTGTACTTGTGTATTTAGATGATGTAACTGTGTTTTCTAAGAAAGTTGAAGATCACTTTCATCATTTAAAACTAATTTTTGAAAGATGCAGAGAGTTTGGGGTTTCACTCAACCCAAAAAAGAGTATTTTTTCAGTGCATGAAGGAAAGCTTTTAGGACACATAGTGTCAAAAGATGGAATATCAATTGATCCTGAAAGAATTTCTACAATATTAGCATTACCACTTCCTGCCCATAAGAAAGGCTTACAAAGATTTCTTGGAAGAATCAACTTTGTAAGGAGGTTTATCCCAAACATAGTAGCATTATTGCAGCCCCTTACAATCATGTTGAAGAAAAATATTCCTTTCAGCTGGACAAAGGAAGGTAAATAGAGTTTTGAAGAGATAAAAGAGGCACTTGTTGTTGCCCCAACACTAATCAATCCAAATTTTAACAAAGATTTTATTTTGTATACATTTGGAAGTGTTGATACTATATCAGCCATGCTTTGTCAGCAGAATGATAAAAGATTGGAGCAACGTATGGCTTTCTTCAGCCAGATTCTGCATGATTATGAGGTAAGATATTCTTTTGTTGAAAAACATGTATTGCATGTTATAAGAAACCTAAAAAAGTTTAAACACATGCTTTCAAACAATAGAATACAGTTAATGGTTGCCCATCTGACAGTAAAAGAATTCTTGCTTAGTAAAGATCTAAATGATAAGAGAGCAGGATGGATAACCAAAGTGATGGAATATGATATTCAAATTAAAGTTACAAAGCTAGTCCGAGGCAAAGGACTATGTGAACAACTTGCGGATCATAAAGTAAATAGCACTAAACCTAAAGGAGAAGTTGAGACAGTGCTCCAGAATGAAGAAACAACTGCTATCACAGATTCCCCTGCAAGTTGGGTGCAGAATATGATTCATTATCTGCATATTGGAGATTGTCCTCAAGGCTTGGACAGATCAAAAAGGAGGTACTATAGATTGCAAGCAATTCCTTATGCTGTGATAGATGTAATCTTGTATAAAAAAGATTTTAATGGTGTTTTACTAAGGTGTGTACAACCAAATCAAATTCAAAAGATTCTAGAAGAGTTTCATGATGGACCCTCTAAAGGTCACTTTGCAGCAAGAACAACAGCTCTAAAAATTATGAGAGTTGGTTATTATTGGCCTGAGATGTTTAAAGATGCACATGATTAGGTAAAGAAATGTACAAAATGTTTAATTTTTGCAAGTAAACAGTGTTGCAAATATGTGCCTAAGTGGTGTTGTCATTGATGTCAACATATCCTTGTTGCCATTGGTGTCAACTGTATCCTATTTTGTTGTCTGTATAGAAGATCAGATTGTTAAGGATATTGAGAAAATTAATGACAATCAATGCATGCAGACCATATGGTTGTGTAGAGGATTGTCATAGGTTGCTCCAGTTAATATTTGAGAAGTTCGCATGAAGATTTGAAGAAGTTATGGCCATCTGAGTAGAACCAGATTTTGTAGTATTCAGAAGAGACAGTGTGACAATAAGTTGGTTCGGATTGCTCCTCATTAAAATATTATGCTCTGTGGATCTAAAGGCATGTTTGGGAAATTAGTATGTATCATCAACTCCAGTGATTCATGGTTTGGAGGTCCGCAAGCTATCTTTCTAGTTTGACAGTCATGGCAGATAGTGTTCTTGAGATTCCAGAGGAAGATACAAATGTGTCTGGTAATTTGGTTTAGAGTGAATGTTATTGGTGATTTCAATGTGCTTGTGGAGGTCTCTAGATCATGTGGCTACTATCTTGGAGGTCCGCATTCAAGTTTGAGCTTGTTGATTGAAGATTTCTTCTTTGAGGTTGATGTTCTTCCCAGTCGTGCCGACTAAATGTTCCCAGTGTGTTGTGGATGATCTAAGAACATTTTATGAAGCGTGGCATGGTTGTAGAGGAAGATTCAAGTCTCAGTTGTGTTTGGCTGAAAATGTAATGATCTACGTCAAGTTTAGCTGACCTTGTTGATCATTCCAAGGTTGATGAAGCATATAAATACTTGTTGAAGAGTTATTGAAAAGCATCCTTGAATAAAAGAGTTAAATCCGAAGAAAGGATCAAAAAGTAGAGCAGAGAAGAAGAGGAGCGAAGGAAGTATAGAATGGAGAGTCAGTGAAGAAGAATTTGAAGATAGGAGAAGTTTTTCTTGAGCCTTCAAAGGGACTAATTCAGGCATTAATGTAGATGCTATTTCTTAGTTCATTATCTCTGTGTAAATCATAATTTCTTATAGGCAATGAGCCTCTTCTTGAGCAGTGTGCTCTAGGCAGTGCGCCCAAAGGCATGTGCCTTCTATTTTCTTAAGTACTTTTAATACGGTACGTATTTTTGTGGGTTAACCCCCATTGTGGTTTTTCCCTTAACTGGGTTTTCCACGTCAAAATTCTAGTGTTGTGTGTTCATGTTGTTTTTGCTCATGTGTTGATTTATGCTTAAATGTTTTCATCATTAATCTGATTATAAAGAAGATTTAAAAAGTTCAAAAAAGGTTAAAGTTTAGAAAACTGATTCACCCCCCTCTTAGTTGTCCAAACTATTTCCATGAATTGGTATCAGAGCCAAGTACCTCTAAAAGAAGCTTGACCGCTTGAGGAGATCCAAGATGTCATTTTACAAGAAGGAAAGTCTGAGATTTGATGGAACAAATTACTCCCTTTGGAAGGTACGCATGCAGTGTCTTCTGGAATGTATGGGTGATGTCTTTTGGTCAATAACCAAGAATGTGTATAAGATTCCAAAAAATGGACCTTCAAGTATAGATGAACTCAGAGATGCTGAACACAACACTCGAGCCAAAGAAGCATTGTTGAGTGCCCTATCTATACCGAATTGGAAAATGTCCTAGATTTGCAAACTGCTCATGAAATCTACATTAAATTAGAAAATCTATATG
This sequence comes from Cunninghamia lanceolata, assembly GCA_027924645.1. Taxonomy (NCBI): domain Eukaryota; kingdom Viridiplantae; phylum Streptophyta; class Pinopsida; order Cupressales; family Cupressaceae; genus Cunninghamia; species Cunninghamia lanceolata. The sequence continues at coordinate 1,676,562 of BSBN01001240.1, read as the reverse complement.
AAGGTGACAAATATGTTAAATGCGCCAAGCTACAAATCCTAAAGGGTAAATATGAAAGATTGCTAATGAGTGAAGATGAAAACATTACTTCCTACATGCAGAAAGTAAATGAACTTGTGACCAGTATCAGAAATGTAGGTGGAGTATTGGATGAATCAGAAATTGTTGTCAAAGTGCTTAGATCCTTACCTGCAGCTTACAAGCACAAGGCTACAGCCATTGAAGAAATCAGGACCGTAACAACAGTCACAAGGGATCAATTAGTTGGTAATCTTTCAGCATTTGAAATGAGTGAGTTTGGTGATTCTCTCCCTAAGTCTGAATCTGCATTCAAGGCCAATGTGTATGGAAAGAAAAGATATGATCCAGGTGAAAGTTCTTCAAGAAGAGAAAATAGATTTATCAAGACAAGGAAGGATCTTGAAGATGATGAAATTGAGACTGCAAATCTTGAAGCTCTCATTGCCAAATGGATGCCAAGAGGATCCGGTAAGTATGAAGGAAAGTTGCCACTCAAATGTTTTTCTTGTAATAAGATTGGTCATTTTGCCTCAAGGTGTCTGGAGAGGTTTTCAAAACCAAACCTTAACAGATACAAAAGTCAAAAGAGTTGCTACTATGTCCAAGAAGATGGAGTCACAGATGATGAATCTGATCATGGAGAAGGTGAATGGGTGTTCATTGCTATTAAAGAAGAAGATCCAATGTCTACTGAATCTGCTAGCTGTGCAAATGTGGAAAGTGCCTTGGCTGCTCAGGTTGTTGAAAAGGATGAATGGGGTGATTGAAGTGGATGTTCTCATCATATGACTGGTGACAAGAGTAAGTTTGTGAGTTTTGAAAAATATGAAGGTGGGCTTGTGAAATTTGGAGACAACTCAGCTGGTAGAATCTGTGACAAAGGATCCATCTCTTTTGATGGTAAGAATTGCACCAATGATGTTCTGTATGTGGAAGGACTGAAACATAATCTTCTCAGTGTTGGACAGTTGGTTGACAAGGGTTATGATCTTCAATTCAAGGATGGAAAATGTAGAATCTTAGAGAGATTCGAAACTGAAATTGCATCTAGTACTCAAACTAGAGGTAACATCTTTCATTTAAGTAGTTCTGGCAAAAATTGTTTGATTGCTCAGATAGATCAAAGTTGGCTATGGCATAGGAGGATGTGTCATATAAATTTTGATAACATTGTCAAAAATAAGTTCCATTCAAGTTGTAAGAGATCTTCCAAGACTTGTGAAACCTGATAGCACATGTAGAGAATGTCAATTGGGTAAACAAAACAAAATTTCATTCAAAAGTAAGGAACAAGGTTCAAGTGGAAGATTGGAACTGGTACATACTGATCTCTATGGTCCTGCTAGAATTAGGAGTGTGCAAGGAGACAGATATTTCATGTTGTTGATTGATGATTACTCCCGGATGATGTGGGTAACTTTCCTAAAAGAAAAATTAGAAGCTCTTGATAAGTTTAAGGTGTTCAAGATGATGGTTTAAAATAAGATTGGTGGGAAATTGAAGTGTCTGAGATCTGACAGAGGTGGAGAATTCACTTCTGATGAGTTTGATGCTTTCTGTGAAAAGCATGGAATAAAAACATAGTTATCTGCTCCTAGGACTCCTCAGCAAAATGGAGTTGTGGAAAGGAAGAACCGGACCATTCAAGAAGTTGCTAGGACCATGATGATGGAAACAAATGTTCCTCAAATTTATTAGAGGGAAGCTGTGAGTACTGCTGTCTATACTCTTAACCGGGTGTAGATCAAAGGAAATTCTGGTAAGACTCCTTATGAACTATGGTTTGGTCATCCTCCTACTGTGAGATATTTCAAAGTTTTTTGGTAGTAAATGCTATATCAAAAGAGATGAGGATTTAGGCAAGTTTGAGGCAAGAAGTGATGAAGGAATATTTTTGGGATACTCAACTGAAAGTAAGGCTTACTGGTGCTTCAACAAAAGGTTGAAAAAGATTGTTGAAAGTGCTAATGTCAAAGTTGATGAAAGCAAAGAAGGACATTCCAGGTACTGCAGATATGATCAAGATGAAAGTCAAAGTCAAGGAAGACAAGTTCAAATCCAGACCCACATTCAGATTGATCTAGTAACTCCAATAACTCAAGAGATTAGTGCAGAAGATGAGGAACAAGTTCAAGAAATAGAAGTTCAAACAATTCCCAAAACCCCCAGGTATGTAAGAATGAATCATCCTGAAGATCAAATCATAGGAGATAAAAATAGAGGTTTTAGAACTAGGAGAAGAGCTGTGGAAGATTGAGAAGAGATTTATTTGATTTCAAAGATTGAACCTAAATTAGTAAGTGAAGCTTGCAATGATGAAAACTGGGTTAAGGCAATGGAAGAAGAATTGATGCAAATTGAAAAGAATCACACTTGGGATCTTGTTCCTAGACCTAAGGACAAAAATGTGATTGGAACCAAATGGGTCTTCCAGAATAAACTGAATGAAGATGGTGAGGTTGTAAGAAACAAGGCAAGGTTGGTATATAAAGGTTATTCTCAAGTGGAAGGAATTGATTTTGAAGAAACTTTTTCTCTGGTGGCAAGGATAGAGGCAGTCAGATCATTTCTTGCTTTTGCTGCTTTCAAAGATTTTAAAGTTTATCAGATGGATGTCAAATCAGTAATTCTAAATGGAGATTTGGAGGAAGAAGTCTACATTGAACAACTGGAAGGATTTCAGTTGTCTAATTAGGAAGATATGGTTTGTAGACTAAGAAAAGCCTTGTATGGACTCAAGCAAGCTCCAAGAGCCTGGTATACCAAATTGGATAAGCATTTGCTTAAGCTAGGATTTAGCAAAGGTACTATTGATAGTAATCTATACTTCGAGATAAATCATGAGGACATTCTAATTGTTGAGGTCTTTGTTGATGATATCATTTTTGGTGGAAATGAATGCATGTGCAAAGCATTTGCTGATCAGATGAAAAGTGAGTTTGAGATGTCAATGTTTCGTGAGATGAATTTCTTCCTAGGTCTGCAAATTTTTTAAATAGATAAAGGTATCTTCATATCTCAGTCCAAGTATGTGAAAGAATTGTTAAAGAAGTTTGGAATGGAATATTCAAAACTAGTAGGTACACCTATGGTAATTAGATGCAATCTAAGCAAATATGATGACTCCCCCAAGGCAAATCAGAAAAGGTATAGATCAATGATTGAAGGATTGTTTTATCTAACTCAGACCAGACCTGACATCATGAATGCAGTTGGACTTGTTGCCAAATTTCAAGCTGATCCAAAAGAATCCCATGTTGTGGCAGTCAAAAGAATTTTTAGATATCTCAAAGGGACAATTGATTATGGACTGTGGTATCCAATGGACAATGACTTCACTCTTCATGCATATACAGATGTTGATTGGGCAGGAGATGTGGATGATAGAAAAAGTACTAGTGGTGATGCATTCTTCTTGGGAAGAAGATTGGTCTCTTGGATGAGCAAAAAGCAAGAGGCAATTTCTTTGTCTACTGCAGAGACAGAGTATATAGCAGCAGCAAATAATTGTTCTCAAGTTTTGTAGATGAAGCAAATGCTGAAGAACATTAGAATTGTGTTTGAGGAGCCAATCACAATTTTCTGTGATAATTCAAGTGCTATAAGCATTTCAAAGAATCTGGTATTGCACTCAAAGACAAAGCATATATCTATCAAGTTTCATTTCTTAAGAAAGAAAGTTAATAAGAATGAAGTCAAGTTGGAGTTTGTGTCTTCCAAAGATCAGATTGTGGATATCTTCACTAAGCCTCTTCCCAAGGATACTTTTGAGTATCTCAGAGAAAAGTTAGGGGTTATTACCCTTCCTGATCAGAACTAAGATACATTAAGGTGCATCAGTCCGGTGGAATTCACATTCATATCTTGTGATCTGGATTGATGTTAAGGAAGTACTACTCAAAGGGGGAGTAGTCAGTATGCAAATTTTGGGATCAGTCTAAAGCAAAAAGGGAGAAAAGATAGCAAATATGTGCCCTTTGTCATTGATGTCAAAGGGGGAGAGAAGTCATGTGAAAAACTAGTTGCTGATGTAAGGGGGAGTAGTAAAGAAAGTAGTTGCAGAAGTGAGAAGAGAAAGGGGGAGAAGTTCTTGTCTTAATGGTTAAATTTAGTTTTTCACATCATATGTTGCCATCAATGACAAAGGGGGAGATTGTTGCAAATATGTGCCTAAGTGGTGTTGTCATTGATGTCAACATATCCTTGTTGCCATTGGTGTCAATTGTATCCTATTTTGTTGTCTGTATAGAAGATCAGACTGTTGAGGATATTGAGAAAATTAATGACAATCAATGCATGCAGACCATATGGTTGTGTAGAGGATTGTCATAGGTTGCTCCAGTTAATATTTGAGAAGTTCGCATGAAGATTTGAAGAAGTTATGGCCATCTGAGTAGAACCAGATTTTGTAGTATTCAGAAGAGACAGTGTGACAATAAGTTGGTTCGGATTGCTCCTCATTAAAATATTATGCTCTGTGGATCTAAAGGCATGTTTGGGAAATTAGTATGTATCATCAACTCCAGTGATTCATGGTTTGGAGGTCCGCAAGCTATCTTTCTAGTTTGACAGTCATGGCAGATAGTGTTCTTGAGATTCCAGAGGAAGATACAAATGTGTCTGGTAATTTGGTTTAGAGTGAATGTTATTGGTGATTTCAATGTTCTTATGGAGGTCTCTGGATCATGTGGCTACTATGTTGGAGGTCCGCATTCAAGTTTGAGCTTGTTGATTGAAGATTTCTTCTTTGAGGTTGATGTTCTTCGCAGTCTTGGCCGACCGGATGTTCTTGGCATGTTACAGATGATCTAAGAATATTTTATGAAGCGTGGCATGGTTGTAGAGGAAGATTCAAGTCTCAGTTGTGTTTGGCCGACAGCGTAATGATCCACGTCAAGTTTAGCGAACCTTATTGATCATTCCAAGGTTGATGAAGCATATAAATAATTGTTGAAGATTTGTTGAAAAGCATCCTTGAATAAAAGAATTAAATCCGAAGAAAGGATCAAAAAGCAGAGTAGAGAAGAAGAGGAGCAAAGGAAGTATAGAATGGAGAGTCAATGAAGAAGAATTTAAAGATAGGAGCAGAAGATTTTCTTGAGCCTTTAAACGGACTAATTCAGGCATGAATGTAGATGTTATTTCTCAGTTCATTATCTCTATGTAAATCATAATTTCTTATAGGTAGTGAGCCTCTTCTCTAGGCAGTGTGCCCGAAGGCATGTGCCTTCTATTTTCTTAAGTAGTTTTAATAGGGTACACATTTTTGTGGGTTAACCCCCACCGTGGTTTTTCCCTTAACTAGGTTTTCCACGTCAAAATTCTAGTGTTGTGTGTTCATGTTGTTTCTGCTCATGTGTTGATTTATGCTTAAATGTTTTCATCATTAATCTGATTATAAAGAAGATTTAAAAAGTTCAGAAAAGGTTAAAGTTTAGGGACAATTGATTCAACTCCCCCCTCTCAGTTGTCTAGACTATTTCCAACAAACAGAAACTTGTAGCAATGTCCTTGCATCCAATTCAGGTAGAACAGCCATTTGGCAAGTGGGGTTTGGACTTCATTGGTCCAATCAATCCACCATCCAGCCAAGGACATAAGTGGATACTGACTACAATAGATTACTTCACAAAGTGGACTGAAGCAGGTGCATTAAAGGAAGCAAATGAGACTTTTGTTCTCAATTTTTATCAAGACTTAGTATCCAGGTTTGGTACTCCTGACTCAATCATTTCTGACAATGCTTTAGCATTCATTGGTTTGAGAGTTTCTAATTGGTCTGTGAAAAATAAAATATTTCTGAACACTTCATCAAATTATTACCCTCAAGGTAATGGACAACCAGAATCAACTAACAAAAATCTGATTAAAATCATAAAGAAAATAGTTGATGAAAATCAGAGATCTTGGCATGACAAGTTGAAGTTAACCCTTTGGGCTGATAGGATAAGTCCTAAAAGAGCAACAGGTAATTCAGCTTATGTTCTAAGTTATGGCAAAGAGGCCAAACTACCAATTTCAATTGAGTTACCAACTTTGAGCTACATAAAAGAGCTTGAATTGCTGGAAGAACAACCAATAGAGGTGAGACTTGCACAGTTGATAGAGATGGAAGAGATCAGAAAAGAGGCCTTAAAGACTATAGAGATACATCAGGCGCAAATGAAGAGGACATTTGACAGAAAAGCAGTCCCAAGGATCTACAAAGAAGGAGATTTGGTCTTCAAATGGAATGAATTAAAGAGCAAACCTAGACAACACACAAAATTTGATGCCATGTGGGATGGCCCAATCATCATTACAGAATGCAAGCAACACAATGCATTCCATCTTGCTAAGTTAAATGGAGAGGTGTTGCCAATCTCTGTTAATGGGATTCACCTCAAGTTATGTTATTAGAGAAGTAACTTTTTGTTGCAAATAAGTGTTTTTGCACATTTAGTATCAGTTTTGTTTTGTTTTCCAAGAAGTGCACATGCACATTTTGTTGGCCATGTCTTAAACAAGTTAGAATAGTTTTAGTTTCAATTTTGTTTTGCTACTGTAGTTTTTTATCAGTTTGAGTTGCAAGAGGATTTTCAAAGTTTCAGGCAGAAAAACACTCATATGCCCAATGGGATTGCAAGGCTATTGGTTTTGTTTTGTTTAGCAAGAAAACACCCCTAAGAGGTCGCCAAAAATGTTACTAAATTATGTTCACACAGTCAATGAATGATAGGAGGTTTTAACTGGTTTTATCTTTCAGTTATGAGTGAATGAATTATTCAAGTAATCATAATTCAGTGTGAAAGAAAGATATTTACAAAGCTATCATTTCATATCATGTTTTAAACAAATGTTTCATATCAGTTTCAGTTATTCTATCCTATGCATTTGATTCAAAAAGTAAACAATACATAAATCATTTGCATAAGGTAAAGTAACTGATCATATTTAAATAAATGTTTAAATGTATCCCACACAAGCCGTGCGAGTGACTAAACTGAGCAATGCAAACATTGTGCAAGCTATACATCTGTGGATAAAAGGAAAAGAAAAGAACATATGAGGAAAATGTATATCCATCATTGCCTTTTTAAAGGTTGATCTTCTTGATTGGTTGCTTGATCTTCATGTCTTTATCTTTTGCTCCTGATCAGGACAGTGTACCTGCAAAATTGGAGAAAAGCCCTGTTAGAAGCTCCGGATATGCAGATTCTTCATATGCTTTATCAACAGACATATAAAACTTGCAAACATTATGCATTTGATGTGATTAGATCAAAATCAGACATGTGCAATAAATCAAATCATCATGAGAAAAATCATTCAACTTCAAAAGGTATGTTTTTATGTTAACTTGTTTGTTCACTATGCAAGTATAGGAAAAGTAATGTTGTTGATTTGAAGACTTTTAAGCATGTGGAGAAAATGTGGCTCCCACAAGGGTTGAGCCCAGCATGCTTCCTTCTTATTCATTTAAGAAGGATATCATATTGCAATAGACAGAATGCACTATTTAAGAGATACTATGCATTGGAACAGTCAAACATTGCAAATGAAGTGAAATCATCATAAGAGAAGTGAAGTGAGTAGTTGCTCCTATAAACTATGTTCACTTCAGAAAAGAGCTTGTAAAATCAGACAATCATGTTCAAAATGCTTCATCATATGCTACATAATGAACAATGATCCCATTCAAGGGAGATTGATATGCAGAAAGGACAGAAGTACAATAATCAAGGAGATGAGTATAGTCATGAAAGGTATTCTCCTTTAATTCTGATTATGATTGATGTATGTTTCTGCTATCCACATATATGCCATAGGTATGACAGTCATCTAGATAGGTGAACATCATGATAAACCAACATTATAATGTCATGAAAAATCCATAAAGTATAATGAGAGACAGCCCTATAACAAATGAAGAATCATCTGAGTGAAGTTTTCCAAGACTGTCATTAAATTAATCAAGTGAGGCAGCCTTATAAAATATAGATTTACATGAAGTGAAGGCTACAAGTGCCATAACAACAATGCCTGATAAATCATGTGAAACAACAATGCATGAAGTGATGGGCATTTAAACCAGTATGAAATATACATCCATGAACGGTAAGCTACAGGAGGTAGCATAGAAAAGAGCAGATCTAAGCGACCATGTCATACAGGAGATAAAAACGTAAAATTACAGGAATATATTGCTACTCCAGATGTATCATTTTTATAAACCCTTATCACCATTCTTGTAAAACGAAGTTACAGTTGAAAGAATGATAAGGAAATGCAAGAGTATGATGTTACAGGCCGAGTACAGAAGGGTTTGCTTCAAAAATGTAGAAGACCCATGTTACCTTTTGAAACCATTGTATCTTTCATTCATACAGTGAGATATAAACTTTTATGAAAACCCAGATGGTGTAGAGGATAAAGGAGTTTAGAGAAAGGAAGATACAGTTATAGCCACAGCCAAGAAGGGTCATTCTTTGAAAGAATGAAAAACTTGTGATATACTTTTTCAAACCCTTGTTTCTTTTTCTTGTCTACAAAAAAGAAATGATACAGAGAAGGTAACAATGCAGATTGTAGCCAAAGAAAAGAATTTCTAGAGTAAAAAATGAAAACCCTCTTTTTCTTCTTTCAAACCCTAGTGCATTTTTTCAGGTTACAAGAGGAGAAGAAGCTTGAAAGGATGAAGATACAAACATTGCCAATATAGAGAAAGGCCTTATTTTCTTAATATTGAAAACCCATATACTTTTTTCAAACCCTTGTCTTGTTTCATATTTGCAGTCAAAGGAAATGTTGCAGAAGATGATAAATGTCATGGCCATTGAGAGAGAAAGGTATTTCCTGTAAAATATTCAAAACCCTCAAACTTTCTTTCGAACCCTTACATATTCAGGTATGCAAAATAAAAAGAAAGTGTGAAGAAAGGAATATATAGCAAGGTCGTAGCCAGAGGAGTCTTTTTATCAAGGAAAACAAATACCCACATCATTTCCTTTAAGACCCTTGTCAGAAATAAAGACACCATTGAAAGAAATTCAAATACAGAAGGCCAAATGAGGACTCACCTCATATTCTTGCAGGAGAGAAGCTATAGAGGCCGCGACCTTTAATCCTTCGAAACTTCTCAAAAATAGAAAGATACAGTCACTAATGAAGCAAGAATGCAATGATATCAAGAAGACACAGTGAGAATGAAATGTAAAACTTATATAATGCTCAGAAGAAATCTGAGCCACGGCCAAAAGCAAAGATACAATCACAAGAAAGTAATAAAATGACTCAGCTGTCACACAAAAGCTTACCTTTTCATGTTTTTGATAGAAAATGCAAGGGAAATCGACCAAGAAAGACTCGAAATGGTAGAGAGAAGCATGAGTCTATCAAACCCTAGTCGTCAGCTGAAAGTTGTAGAGCTAGAATGCAAACAAGATGAATAGATCAAAATGACAAAGTTTAGGGTTTACAAGTGCTTTTGGTCGATGAGTTTCTATCACTTCCTTTTTGACTTCACAAAATTAAAAAATCATTGCCTTATCTAATCCCGTGGTCAAGACTTTTGTCTTGTAAGACCTAATGATTATGCACAGGGGGGCCTGTGGGCCGAGCTACTCATTTCTTTTTTCTTTTGATTTTTGCAAACTCAAAAATACAAATCATAACAAGGTAAGGCTTAATGCCTTTGTTCCTTTTCTTTATAATGATCGACCATACATGGAGATCAAGGTCGAAATTCCTTATACAAGCATGAAGACCAAGTCAAAAGTCAAAACACCTAATGCCTTATACATTTCAAAATGCATGTAGAGTCAACAAGGTAAAACATGATAAGACATGGAGTAATAAGGTAAATGGATAAGGTAAATTCATTATGAAGTCAAGTGATAATAAGGTGGCAGAGATAATGGATAAGATGAAGAATGCATGAAAAGTCAAAGGATAACAAGGATGTTGAATGAACAAGACAGAGATATGGATAAGATAAGTGATAAATATAATACAAGACCAAGTCAAAGATGGTAAAAGGATAAGGTGATAATGAAAGGAGAATGCATGGAGTGATAAGGGGATGTTTTTATACCTTGTATGCATGTGTAATGCAACTATGTATTTTCTTTTACATGGAGTAATAAGGTTGTAAAGATGCATTTATCATTCCCTTGATAATGCATAATTATTTTTGCATGTAATGAAGTTAAGTTATTGCATGGGAGGCATAAGGAGAGTATATTCTTTATTTTTCATGCATGATGACCTATTTCTTTTTTGCATCATTGTTAATGAAATCATGCAAAATATGTAATTGTAAAAAGAGAGATAAGGTGTTATTTTTTCTTTTTCTTTTCTTGCATGATTTTACAACCATAAATAATGTAAACAAATTAATAAAGTACTATTTTTATAAATTACTTTATTATTTTGTCACAAGTTGTAAAATTAAAGAAATTAGACAAATTAAAACTCAGTAGAGTAATCATGCAAAAGATTACTTTATTTCTTGTCCACATTATTAACACATGCAAAATCATGCAAAAATGGAGGAGTTGAGTTAACTGAAGACTTAGAAGTCTTTTTGCATGATTTGGAGGACAAATTGGATGGTTTTGGTCAACTCTTGGGTCAAACACATGGGGAGAAGCAGTTTGGAGCTATTTTTCTCATTTTGAGGCAGTTTTAACCCTTAGTTTTGGGGATTTCATTGTTTGCTCATGGATCAAATTGGAGAGCTTATTTTTAGAGGCAGTTGACTACAGTTGATTTTTTCTATGCCTCTTGAAGAGAGCAAGCTATATAGTGTAATAAAAACTTAGGTTTTTCTAATTCTTGCCTTTTTTCTCTTTACACTTTGAGAGAGAAAGAGGTTTTGTAACTCACTTATTTGCATATTTATAGTGATTACAGTAGGTTACAGGTTCTATACTTTGTCATTTATACAATTATTTCCTTTATTTTTCAGCTTGATCAAGTATCTACCTTCCATTAATGCAACTTGTATGAGTGATTTGATGGGATTTTATTGTGTTTAACATCAGAGCCTTTAAAATTATTATCTCATGTATACTTGTGTGTATTAGATAGCATTGAAAATCATAAGTCTTAGGTTGTGCAATTGGAGAATCTTTCTTTTATGTTGTGAAAAACCCCTTTTCTTTCAGACAAAAATATTTTCCAGCCTCCCTTAGAAACATTTTTGTGATAAATTTGCTGGAAGTGGTTTGTGTGGATAGATTTTCTGAGATCTATTGTGAGTTAGATTGCCAAGTTTTCATCATTTTTAAGTGCATCACCATACCTTTTATAGTTTTTATTACTTTTAGAAAGATCCTTTTAACCCTTTTCCACATCAAAGTCATAGATCCAATTGAATATTTTAAGGGAACCAGCCCAAAATCTAGAGGTTCAAACTCAACATAGGTCACGCACAGCCTAAGTTTCATCCCATGTTACACAGGATTGTTGAGTTTCACAACTTTGCATAATGGGTGCAATCCTACTCATCAACAATAATGTCAAACATAACATCTCCCTCTCAGTCTCTCTCTAAGTCTCTCCCTAATTAAACATATAATGGCAATCATATATCTAAGGTGAGATGAAGGTAGGAAAATGATGTCAAACATATAGAAGGTGAAATGAGGATATGTCTAACATGTAAGATGAGAAATTATCTATGATTATCATATCAAATCTAGTAGTTTCAATATCAAATCTAGTAGTTTCAATATCATGATTGTTATGAGATGTATACAAAAAGAAGAGTACAACAAATATGTTAACTAACACTTAGCATCAATCTAATAATTTAGCATAAACAAATTATATTTCCTTATATGATTCAAACTATGAATTGTTAGATTCATCTAAAAAAAATTATAAAGGCCTAAATGATAAATCATATGATTGGATGCACCTTTCCTTGTACCCACCATTCTCTTTTAACAAAAATGCTCCATACAAGTATGTTTCATATTCCATATTTTTCTTAACATAAAAGTGTAAAATTTAACTAATAATTTATATACAAAAACTAATTATATGAAAACCATATCATAAGTTGTTGCAAATAGGTTCAAAATATATTTATTTGTTAGCCAAATAAAAGTTAGCTTCAATATTCATAATGTAAAGTGTTGAAGCATAGACAAGGCATGTGAATTGTTTGACAGAACACCTCAAAGAGATGTCATCTCGTGGAATGTAATAATTGCAAGATATGCATGCACAAAATGGATTTGTTGATAAGGATTTAGAAACTTTCAAGAAAATGCGATTGGTAGGTGTAAATCCAAATTCCACAACCTTAACCAATATCCTCCCTACCTATGCCAAAATGTGATCTTTGGAACACAGTATGGATAGCCATCAAAGCATAAAGGATATGGGAATTTTGTTAGATCTATTGTAGTTGCAACTACCTTAGTAGACATGTATGCAAAGTGTGGAAGCATAGATAAGGCATGTGAACTGTTTGACAAAACACCTCAAAGAGATACCATCTCATGTCCAATGCAATAATTACAAGATATGCACAAAATGGATTTGTTCATAAGGCTTTAGAAACTTTCAAGAAAATGCAATTAGCGGGTGCAAATCCAAATTCCACAACCTTAGCCAACACCCTCCCTGCCTATGCCAAAATGGGATCTTTAGAATAGGGTATGGACATCCATCAAAGCACAAAGGATATGGGAATTTTGTCAGATCTGTTGTATTTGCAACTACCCTAGTAGACATGTATGCAAAGTGTGGAAGCACAGACAAGGCACATGAACTATTTGACAGAACACCTCAAAGAGATGCCATCTCATGGAATCCAATAATTGCAAGATATGCACAAAATGATTTGTTAATAAGGCTTTAGAAACTTTCAAGCAAATGCAATTGAGAGGTGTAAAGCCAAATTTCACAACCTTAACCATCATCCTCCCTTAATATGCCAAAATGGGATCTTTGGAACATGGTATGGACATCCATCAAAGCATAAAGGACATGGGAATTTTGTCAGATCTTGTAGTTGCAACTACCCTAGTAGACATGTATGCAAAGTGGACAAGGTACGTGAACTATTTGACATGATGCCTCAATGAAATGCCATCTCATGGAATGCAATGATTGCAAGATATGCAAAAAATGGATTTTTCGATAAGGCTTTATAAACTTTCAAGAAAATACAATTGGTCGGTGTAAAGCCAGATTACACAACCTTAGCTAGTATCATCCTTGCCTATGCCAAAATAGGATCTTTGGAACACGATATGGACATCCATTGAAGCATAAAAGATATGGGAATTTTGTTAGATGTTTTAGTTGCAACTGCCCTTAGAGACATGTATGCAAAGTGTGGAAGCATAGATAAGGCATGTGAACTATTTGGCATGATGCCTCAAAGAAATGTTGTCTCATGGAATGCAATGATTACAAGATATGAACAAAATGGATTTTTTTATAAGGCTTTAGAAACTTTCAATCAAATGTAATTGGCGGGCGTAAAGCCAAATTCCAAAACCTTAGCCAACATCCTCCTTCCCTATGCCAAAATGATATCTTTTGAACACAGTATGGACATCCATCAAAGCATAAAGGATATAGGAATTTTCTCAGATGTTGTAGTTGCAAATACCCTATGAGACATGTATGCAAAGTGTGGAAGCATATATAAGTCACGTGAACTATTTGACACGATGCCTCAAATAAATGTTGTCTCATGGAATGCAATGATTGCAAGATATGCACAAAATAGATTTTTCATAAGGCTTTAGAAACTTTCAAGCAAATGCAACTGGCATGTATCAAACCAAAATGCACAACCTTATCCAACATCCTCCTTGCCTATGCCAAAATGGGATCTGGGGAACAGGGTGTGGACAACCATCAAAGCATAAAGGATATAGGAATTTTGTCACATGTTGTATTTGCAGCTGCCCTTGTAGACATGTATGCAAAGTGTGGAAGCATAGACAAGGCATGTGTATTGTTTGACATGATGCCTCAAAGAATTGCACAGTCTCATGGAATGCAATGATTGCAAGATATGCACAAAATGGATTATTTGAAAATGATTTATAAACTTTCAAGCAAATGCAATTGGCACATGTAAAACCAAATTCCTATAATGATAATTAATCATCATATTAAATATTTAATGTAAACTGTCATATACATAATGTCATGAACATAACATCTAGTCTATACATAGCCATATAGGCATATACAAAGATATACATCGGTAACATACAAAAGTATGTATATAAAGCCATCTAGGAATACAAAAAATGTCCCAAAATCTAGTTTCCTATGAACTGCTATGAAATAATTTGCGGCCCTTGGAGAGCCAATCAGTGACTCATCCTCTCTCTCCTATCGACTAGACCTCTTCGACAGAGATTTTTGCAGCTCCACCTGTTAATACAGTCAAACAATATGCACATTAATATAGAAAACATGAAATATATAACATCACATATGTAATCAATCACTTACCACATACCACTAGCTGATGATCCCGCTTGCTCATCTTTTCTCTCTCTTCGTCTGTAGCTGGATGGGTTGAAGTTGTGACCTCTTGTGAGAAGCATCAAGAAGTAAAATTGACTAAACATAAATATCATTTATATACATCAAATGACATGAGATAAAACAAGAAATACAAAATAACATTTACATGTTACTAGTCCATACCTCGGTCAAAGGATTTGAAGACAACATAGCTGTAGCAATGCCTACCTCCGCTGACTCACAAAGATGAGGAGTTCCATATTCAACATCTAAAAATAGAGTTCAAGGTTATTTGACCAAAATAGATACATAACATTAAATTTAAATGCATAATGATTACAAATTGTTAAATTTACCTCTATAAAAGTGGTTTTGCATCCAAGAGACCAAGGAAATCATGGAGGTGCTGGTGAAGCTCCCTGATGAAATTATCAAATTGTCACTAAATAAGATTACCATTGATATATGTACTATATTTACAATCATGTTATAAATTACATACCTACTGACTCAACCTCCTCTCATAACCCACCACTGGACAGCTAACAGAGGCAGGATGAAGACTCTAACCCTGGAATTTCATTGCGCAAACAATTACATACATTAATTTTGAATTATAATATAGATAGTCATATAAAATCAATTACAAATTTCAAATATGAATATATTAAATCAAGATGAACCTTGTAAAAAATTACCTAGGAGTCAAAACCAAATGTATGTTGTAAGACATCATAGATGTGAGAACAAGATGATCCAATATGGATGTGTCCATCAGTGGTTTTTGCCCCTTGCGTCGCAACATCCTGCCGAGAGTCCTGCCAAGAGTCCAGTGTCCTATAATCGCACAAGTTCCCACATGAACTACAAAGATGTGGGGGCAAATGATGCCTTCTACTCTCACCCTCATTGAGTTGGGTGAGATCATCATCGTGTTGTGCTAGAGATTGTGTGAGAGAAGTCAATGACACATGTGTTGGCCTCATCAGGGGTCTATGTATGAGGTTTTGGTCTCATTGTGCCCCCTCTCTATCTTAGGCAGAGCCACCACCTCTGCCTTGGAACTCTCAAATGTCAAAATAATTAGGAATCTTATTGAGGATGAACTCATAATAGAGTTTCCTCAAGAAATATTGTGGAACCTCATTGGTGTTACACAGACACTCGTCAAACACCATGTACCATCTATCCCAAAAGTTTTGGGATATATCTTCATTCCTACACATAGTTCCACAGGGCTTCGGGGACGGGGGGACGGCAAGGGACACATTTCGGGGATGGGTGGGCAAGCATTCTAAGTTTGGGGGTAGCGGGAGATGGCGAGGGGATGGCGGTGGGGGGTGGCAGAGGAGTGGTGTGCTGAAATACATATAGTACTTGAAAAATTAGTTATAAAAAGATGTATAATTGTAGAAGCCTAAGGAATAACTTAATAAGTAAAGTTTAGAGTTTAAACATATTGGGCTGAAATACAACCTTTGCCAGCATCCTCCTTGCCTGTACGTCAAAATGGGAGCTTTGGAATAGGGTATGGATATCCTTTGAAACATAAAGGATAGAGGAATTTTGTCAGATGTTGTAGTTGCAACTACCCTGTTAGACATGTATGCAAAATGTGGAAGCATAGACAAGGCACGTGAACTGTTTGACAGAATGCCTCAAAGAAATGTGGTCTCATTGACTACAATGATTGCAAGATATGCACAAAATGGATTTGTTGAAAAGGCTTTAGAAATTTTAAAGCAAATGCAATTGGCTGGTGTAAAGCCAAATTCCACAACCTTTGCCAGCATCCTCCATGCCTATGTCAAAATGGGAGCTTTGGAATAGGGTATGGAGTATGGACATCCATCAAAACATAAAGGATAGAGGAATTTTGTCAGATGTTGTAGTTGCAACTGCCCTGTTAGACATGTATGAAAAATGTGGAAGCATAGACAAGGCACATGAACTATTTAACAGAATGCCTCAAAGAAATGCGTCGGTGAAATGGGGGGATGGCGGGGAGACGGCGGGGAGACGGCGGGGGGATGGCGGGGGACATTTCCCTAATGTCTCCCCATCGCGAAAATGTCCCCATCTCGGGGACAGTTGTTTTCCAGGGGGTGTGTCCCCATGGAACTATGTTCCTACACCAATGAATAGGGAAGCGTTTGCAAGTCTCTTCTAATGTTTGGCCAGTTTTAGGATTGATAAATTGTGAACATAATGCAGATTTTGTAATTTTTTTGTCCTTCACTTGTTCGTAAGACAATTTGTCAACATAATATTGCTGGCACTCTCCCTATAGTTACTCCATTTGATGATTTGGTTTGTCACTGATTCAATGTGAGAAACAATCACCTCTAATGACTTGGCAAGCACTCTCCTACGGATCGGTGCTTGCACTTGGACTATTTAAAGTTTCAATTAGGGTTTGAAGATGTTTTTTGTTTTCTTCAATTTGTCATAAATAGTTTTCCTATGTGTCTCTTTCATTGTGAGGATGTGGAGGTGGGGGGTTTTGAGGGTTTTGAGGGTTTTCGGGGTTGTTTTGACCCTCCTATGCTAGATTTGTGTTTTGTGCTACCTCATTGACTATAAATTCAATATAAAAAACCAATCAAACATTGAAAAACTAAAAAAAAAATTCAAATTCAAAAATATCCATCAAAACCTACCTTGTTTGGCTGCTACAGTCTACATTTCATTGATGATGTCCTCAGGAGCGGGATTGGTGAGGTGGCATGGTGAAAACTTTGATTACACCTGGAAATTCTGTGATTCCTTCTTCTAACGCACTTGCACTCTTATAACTATTTTTTCTTGCCAAAATGTAGAAATGGGCCATGGGTTTCTGTTTTGGGTTTTTATTTTTCACTTTTAAAACAAAGCATAACACGAGCGCATTATAATGTGCTCATGTTTTCCTTTGCATGGGATCAAGAAGCCAAAGTGGTGACTTTTTGGTCCCACAACTTTGTGCATACACCCATATGGATATATTTGAAACTGCTCCTCTACTTTAAAGGAGATTTTTTATTTCTAACATTCTATGTTTGTTTTGGCAGGTTTTATTTGGTATGGTACAAAATCTTTTGCAATGATCATAAAGCTACAAGTGGCTTTTCATCATCATTGACTAATTGGTGGTTAAGTTGATGGCATGTGTGAAGTGGATTCATTTATACCTACATTGATTCTTTCAAGTCCTGCTAAGATTTCACAAGCATTAAATTGAGATTAGGTTTTTTATGACATTTGTGTCATCCACATTTTTATATCATCTTCATTTCTTATTTATGGCACTTCATTTTATAAGTTCTCTCTGCTTGTTAGTCATTTGTCTCTGCTGCAATTTTTCCTCCTCTTAAGTTGATGGGGTCGGTTCAACAAAACAAGCAGATGTATTTCCCCATTAAGAAATGGGAGATGTCATCGTAGGGTATTCTTCATTCAAATTTACTGGCAAACATCTTCAAGATTGAAGATGAAGATGTTGAAGAGGCAATTATAGACGCATGTGGGAAAGAAGTACTTCAATTCCCTCGTACAATTTACCCTCACAGGTAGTCTCGCATTTTCTACCTAATGCTATGGATTTGATTCAAAACTCTAAGCTGGTAAAAATGTTTTCCTTTAAATTTTTGCATGATGCTTTGATTTTGAAGAGATTTGATGAAGCTGGTGCAAACTATGATTTGCATCTTGGGTTTACCCCAATTGGGGGTATTTTCATGCTCCAAGATGTTTGTCGCAACTCCACCTTTCAATGTAC
This sequence comes from Cunninghamia lanceolata, assembly GCA_027924645.1. Taxonomy (NCBI): domain Eukaryota; kingdom Viridiplantae; phylum Streptophyta; class Pinopsida; order Cupressales; family Cupressaceae; genus Cunninghamia; species Cunninghamia lanceolata. Next base: position 1,658,297 of record BSBN01001240.1, on the reverse strand, counting down.
CTTCAATGCAATCATCCATGGCCTGCAGAATTATTATTCCACGACAGTGAATAACTCCTTGAATTGCCATTCTCATGAGCTAGGAATTCAATTGGTGGAGACAATCCATGACACTTTCAATGTGTGGGCCTTTCTCATACACTATCAACCTCCAATTCAAAATAATGTTGCTGCTGTGAATCCTGCTAATGTTGATGCTACTATTCTAGGTAAGCATGAGTTCTTGCTTGAAGATTTGAATGAAGGGAACCTCCTTCCATGATTGTCACTTGTCTCTACTAATGTTATATATTTAAGTTTTTATATATAGGTATATGTATTTGCTATGCCAATGGGCAGTTTCTCAATGTAATTCTCATGCAAGCCATATAGTATTTTTTGTCTTAATACTTTGTAACTCCTCCTTGGGAATTTTGATTTATGTATTAATATATATACATGTTTAGGTATTCTGAACCCTTTTCTAAAAATAAAAACATGGAAGGGACATTTGGTAATGTTAATACATTATATCAATATTGCTTGGGTTGGCCTGCATTGACTAAAGATTTGAAACTTTAGGTAGACAACTTGGAAAATCAAATAATGCAAGCTTCAACCTTATATAATGTAATACAAGATTTAGATGGAAACACCAATGTGCAAATTAAAAACCTACAAACCCAAATTAAAAATCAATAAAATAATACCTTCATTCAAAGGCAATTTTTTCTTTACCTTCAAATGAAGGCACCTTCTGTAATGAACAAAAAATGATACTTACTTTTTACATTACATTACATACAAGGTGGAATGTAAAACATCCAAACTAACTAAAAATAGAAGTACAAGTTCCAGAAATAAATTATAGAGCAGGAAAGAGGAAGAAAATAAGAACCTATCACCAAAGGATGGGAGTCTTGGTCTAGGACAGTAGCGTGTCATGAGAGCGTCTGTGCATCATGTTGTCATCTGTACATCAACAAAACATAAAAAATCTATATTGTACAGTATGGCCCAGGTCTACAATTTCACCTAGCCTACACATATGACCAAAATGAATACCCAACACAATACACAAAGGAATCAAAAAAATAATGCATTTAAATAAAAGGCAATGAAGATAATAAAATGGCAAGATAAAAGGAGAGAAATAAGAAAACTCTCGTGTGTCTGAATCTTCTTCTTCAACCTACACAACATAGAACAGGAAAATGGTTGAGGTTGTTTGGGGTTTGCCTTTGTCAAACCCCTGCTTTGGTCTTTCAACCTCCACAACAGCCAAGATAGATAGATGAAAAAAGTGTGTTCTTAATCTAGTGAGTCTAGATCTAAGAACAATGACTAAATGAAATCTGGAAGGATGTGAGAATCCAAAGGTGCTCAGGGGCACAACATAAATAAATGCTTATAACAAAATAATAACAAGAGCAATATCACTTTGAAGGGGCTTGAAGAAGCCAAGGAGTGCAAGAGAGTTGAAAGTAGAGTGTTGTAGCAAGCTGTAGAAAGTTGTAGAAATCTGTTGTATGCAAGAAGTTGCAAGAAGGAACCAAGAGAGCCCAAATTTATGCCAAAGTGAAAGATAGATTCAAAAAGAGGGAAAGGAGGGAAGAAGAAGAGGTTGATGATCCCTTTTGAAGATTCCTAGATTGTTATAGCTAACAGATAAAAATGATAAGTGGAGAAACGCCTAGAAACAACCACAAAACATAGAACTATCGCAAGATGCTAGCATGTCATGTGGATGGTTGCACGTAGTGCTAGTGTCTAGATAGTTTAGGATTAAAAATAGTAAGACACAGGAACATCACATGGCTAACACAAAAGTGACAACAAAACTTTATGAAAATGCAACACTAAAAACAAAGCCTAAGAACCATGGGAGGAGAAAGATTGATTCAAGGGCTAAAATGAGCCTACAATCACACTAAGGGAATGGAAACTAAAGGAAGGCCAAAATATAGTGTGAAATTGTAAGGGTGTGTAATTTTCTATGTCACATTTAGCCCACACTTTAGCGGGCTTATGATACTATGTGAATATGCATGCTAAAGTTAAAGGATAAATAGTGAAAGTAAATAACATCACAACAGGATACCCAAAAGGATATTGTAAAAGATGCAGAGCTCTTCAAGCAGAGAAACCAAGCCCCTAGGATAAGAACCTACAAAACAAATACATTAACAACAAAAACCTGCAAGACAATAGTGTTAGAGCATAAACCTGCAAAACCACTATGTTAGAGCATCACAAACATCTATATAAACACAAACAACACATACAAAGAGGCGAAAAACATAGAAAACAAAGAAAAATTCTTTAGTTAGCAAAGTGAAAGAGACCTCAATGTGAAAGGTTGTCTCAATACCATGCGTCATCCCCAAAATACAACAAAAGCAAAGAAAACCAACAAATAGAAGAATTCTTAAACTGAGATAGAAGAATATAATGAGTCGATTGATTGCTTCAAGGAGAGAATGCATACAAATAGACAGGGAAGCAATCAATGTGAACAAAGAAGAGTACATGACTCAGGCACTAGCTTGCTCTATCGCTGGGGATCATGCAAATCACAATACCCTCATAAATCATGGGCTAGCAAGGTGTGTAATGCTAGGTGACCATAGATGTAAAAAGGTAAGTCATATAAAGCACACAGGCCAGCAAGTTGTATTATGCTAGGTGGCTCATAGACTATATGGCTCTCAGACTAGCAAGTTGTATTATGCTAGGTGATCATAGACTACCAATGCCTCAAGGAGTGTATAAAAAATCAAAGCCTCGAGGAGCTTATCAAGCACCAAAATCGAAGGGGGTGAATGCCTCAGGGAGCGTAAAATAAATGCCACAACGAGGGTGAATTAATAAGCTACACTTCAGGGGGTGGAAATATAGAAAGGTGCATGTATGGATGCACATGTGAGGAGAGAGTATGCCCTCCTTAAAATATTAGCATGTATAATATGCAGATATTTTAAGGTAATGAAAAGGGGAAGAAAGTTGAGGGCAAATCCTTAGAAAGAATGTGCACCCCTAGAAGTTGTCTGTGCCCCCCAAAATAGGGTGAGGACAACCATGAAAAAGAGTATTGTGTTGTTACCAAAAATAAAGTATGGTTGCACATGAGATTGTACCACCATGAATGGCAACAAGTAAACAAAGGAAACTAATTCTTGTAGAGTAATAGGCTTTATTAGCATATAATTCATTTTAGTAGTACATTAGCATATAATTCATTTTAGCAATAACCAAAGAATGGATGCATCTTAAAATAACCCTTTCCTCCTCTGCAACTGTAGGACCACATTCATTAAACAAAGTTGAAAATGAGAAACAACTTCTTTATTAATATTTTGAGATGAAGACAATTGCATTCCATTAGAGGAGATAATAGATGAAATGACATTACTACTTCTCCTCAACTAAATTATGGAAAAAAGAGGTATTCTGATTTCCCTCTTATAGACAAGTAATTAAATTGATTTTTGCTTCCATAAAATCTCCTCGGGCACGATCCCCATTCATGAAACTCCTTAGAGAGAGAGGACTCCTTTTAGAAGTCATTCCCTAGTCATACCAAGTTCTTGGATCTGAAATGTAATAACATGCAATTTTTCCTGCACATGCTTCTTTTGCGAAAGAATATTACAAAAACCAAATTTATTCCATTGTTTGAGCTTGAACTTGACAAATCGAAGCCTTTTAAAAAAGGAATGCATTGATGTACCAAAGGGGGCTTGCCCTCCATCCATCACACTGCCATATTCTCATGAATAGCATGATCACGAAGCCACATTAATTGAAACTTAAATGGAGATTGTTTATGAATAGAAAAAAGAGGAGGAAAACTTGATGGGTCAATGATATAAACCATGCCGCTGCAGAATTTCAAAAGAAGTAATCAAATTAACCCTAATCCAACCCTCTGACACTAAAAACATGTCCAAATGCTCAGAAACAGAAGCAGAACCACACCTTCTGTTGTTCCAGGTAAAATGACAACCACTTGGTTTAACATCCACAAGATTGAGAGAAGACATATTTTCATGGAACAAGGTTGAAAAAGGATCAAGACTACTCAATCCCCCAAGTTACTCCTTTAGATCTAAAGGATAACATTAAAATCACTAGCCAATATCTAAGGGAGAAAAGCAAACAAAGAACGAACAAACTGAATACGTGACCACAAGAGAACAGTGCCTTGAAAATCTATAGGAGCATAAACATTGGATAATAAAATTGGACTACCTAAATCAAAACAAGTACCCACCAAAAAAATAGAATGCTTACTCACTAACTAAGAAGGTGGTGTAAGCCAACGAGGGTCCCACAAGCAAGATAACCCTCTTGCAAAACCTTGCGCTCCAACACACTGACACCGGCCACCCTTCCAAATGAATAAAGATGTTGCCAACATTTCTTCCACATAAAGTTTTGTTTTCTGAAGGAAAATCACATCAGGCTTATGAATCCGAATAATGTCTCGAACAACCTTTTAACAAGGGTGCTGCCGAAAGCCCGAGCATTCCATGAAAGAACTATCATTGGTAACGAGTAATAAAGTGTGAATCTAAGGCATGAATGACCCTAGATTCGGCTAACTTTTCCCCAATCATTTTTACTTTCTCTTAAATAATTTTTCTCCTCCCTTTGGAGACTTTATCCATACCCCTTTTTTTAAGAGTTTTTTTTGTTGCAATCCCAACAAAGCGGGTGTTTTCTTCTTTAGACTATCCTTAGCGCCTTCTTTAACTCCAACATTTGGAATGGCTTCTGGCATAGCACAATCCATAGATTCTTCAATTGAAACAACTCTTTAAAAATAGGAACCGTTGCATTCAAATCAATACTTGTCATATTGGCTCCATCACTTCTACCTATCCCGAATTGGCAACACCTACACATCATATTCTTTCTAGACTTTTGGCAAGAGGAGTTGAGTTGAGTCAAGATGTAGCAAGTCCCAATGAGCGAAAGGCTTCCCAATCAAATCAGAATCAAGCTCCTCAAAAGTCTCTAAAATGTCAAATATCTTATTACGCTGCCCCTTTGGAAGATAATACTTAGCTATTTCTCATTATGTCGTGTTAACTGATGTGATACGTTCGATGTTGTCTGAGTTTAATTGAAGATTGGGATAAAATCTAAGGTCAAATTACTGAAGTTATAAACCAGGTGGTGGCAGTTCCCGTCTTGTCCAGCGGCTCAAACCTGACATTGTCAATTGTAAAATTGAATGCACTTGGTCCTGCAAGTCACAGTACGTCATTCTCATGGTAGATGATTTTATGGAGAGCTATCCCATTAATGGCGTGGAAACAGACCCCTAAAAAAATCCGATTCATTCATTGGATAGGAAGGCGAAATAAACCAATAAAGAATTTATTTCATTGGAGTCCATAAGGCAAATCCTGAAAGAGTTAATATTCGCCTGTAAGATACTTATTGGGCAGTATCCATAGGTATATAATAAAAGAGCTACAGGCTTGAAAAGCCTGTGAGAGTGATTGAAGCCGCCTGTGTAAAACAATTAAGGCTTGCATATATAATTGTAAGGGGCCACTTGAAAGCAAACAAGCTCACGCTAGGTAAAAGAGAAATAAAGCCAAAATGAAGTTTACAGGCAATCCAGCGTGGTAGCTTGGATCATTGTTTCTAAGGCGTCATCTCACATCACTGTTCCCATTAATGGTAGCTGATTATTTGGAGAGATGTCCCATTAATCCTTCAAACTCAATAAATACCTGGAATTTGCAGGCGAGTCCCATAGCAATAATAGAGAGATGTCCTATAGCATCATCCTACGTGGACCAATAAAGCGGGTCCTTAATCCTTCAAACTCTATAAATACCTGGAATTTGCAGAGGAGTCCCATAGCAATAATTGCAATGGATTCAATAGGCAAGGAAGAGAATGGCGCTCATGAAAACTTGGCGGCATGGCTGTGTGGAGTGAATACCATTCGAATGAGGCATTTGCAGCTTCCTTCCCTTGGTATGAACAACTTACATCATTTTTAATCCTATAAATGATGAAATTGTTTCAAGTCTAAGCACTATTTCTTTTCTTTTTTTACCAGGTGACAGAGATGTGAAGGTGTCCATCAAAGCCGCGGGCATATGCGGGAGTGATGTACACTTTCTCAAGGTCTGCAAAGCCATTATTAATGTTGAAATAGTCTGAGATATTCGTGATTTATATGAATTATACTCTTTTGTAATTCGTCATTAGCAAGTACTATTTTATTTTTAGCCGAGTCTTGGAGTGATCTTTTGTTCTCCCTTGGCACCCTTGTTAGCACAAATGTACAAGGAGATAGAACGTGTTGTGTCATTATTCTAGGTGTATCTTCATTCTTCTATATGTATAGCATCCTTTCATGTTGATTTAGTTTATGTGTACCTTGTTGTAAAGCTCGGCATCACACCATGACCACACAGTCTATTGTGTATCATGCCTGTAAGCATTGCCTTGGTTTTATCATCTTGGGGCAATCCCTTGTGATGATGTAGCTTTTAAGAACACGTGTCATTTGGGCATGTGCTTTTAGAAAACTCTCGTGTTTGTTTTACACTTCGTATTAATTCTACCTTAAAAGCAATTGCTCCATAATGGAGTTAATAATCACTTTAAGGTGGGGGCATATATTGTGCTATGAGTCTTACTCTCATCTTTCTATCAAAACACTTATTGATTATCTTTGTTACTACACTCTCTTGGAAAGGATTATGGTAAGCTTGGAAGCAAGATCTTGAGTCTATCTTGTTCTTCTAAGTTGAAGCTCCTTGCAGGATTGGGAGAAGGGTTGGAACCACCAACTTGAGTTTGACTAGAGTACTTTTGGGTATGGTTGCAACGCCTTCCTATTCTATAAGGCTTCGTGAAAATCCTCTTATGGGAGGTAGTTTGTGTATTCCCTTGAGTGGAAGCACTTTTCTTAATGGGGATTATGTGTATGATGTGTTGTACCCTCTTGTTCTTCTCATTTCTAACTAACCCCTTCTTAGCATTTTTCTTATTGCACCTTTAGGAATGATGCATGGTGATTGAGACAACCCCTTACATTGAGGTCTATTTTGTCATGTTGACTCAAGGTCTTCAATTGATTGTTGCATGATGCAATATGTATTCTCCTCACATATTCTTACTCTCTATGTATTCTCCATGCCTCATGTGTGTTTCGTGTGTTTTCTCTATGTATTCCTTATGTATTCTCCTTGAATGCTTTGCGTGTATTTCATGTGTGTTTCACGTGTATCCTATATATACTTTATACCTTATGTGTATACTTCGTGTCAAGCGTGTATACTTTGGATTATACTCTTTCCTAATTCTTCATTAGGAAGAACTATTTTAGTTTTAGCTCAGAGTCTTGGAATACATGTATTTACCTGCAGCATTTCTAGTTAACGGTAATGGTATGGGATAACATTTGATTGCAGCATTTAAGGGTTGCAGACTTCGTGATCGATGGGCCGTCGGTGCTGGGGCATGAATGTGCAGGAGTTGTTGAGGAGGTGGGAAGTGAGGTGAAGCATCTGGTGGTTGGTGACCGTGTGTCTTTGGAGCCTGCAATTCCGTGCAGGGGATGTAAGCCGTGTATGGAGGGTTATTACAATTTGTGCCAGCATGTCACGGCCTTGGGAACACCTCCTTTGCGTCATGGTTCATTGGCTCAAAAGGTCTACGATTAGCTTTTTAACCTAGATATGCTTTGTGGGATTTTAACCTAGATTTTTATGTTTACAAAACACTACTGTATCTATACCGCTACATATGGGATAATCTAAATCTCTTCCTTGTAAGTAATCAATTATATTTCTCATGGAGATTGTAGATTATACATCCTGCAGAATTGTGTTTTAAGTTACCTCAGAATGTGAGCTTGGAAGAAGGTGCTATGTGTGAACCATTGAGTGTTGGAATTCATGCTTGTCGACGTGCAAGTATAGGCGCCGAAACAAATGTTCTCATAATGGGGGCAGGAACAATTGGTCTTCTCACCCTGCTTTCTGCACGTGCATTTGGAGCACCTCGCATTGTGATCAGTGATATAAATGAAGATCGTCTCGCCATGGCTAAGAAACTCGGTGCTGATGATTGTATTCTAGTCTCTGCGAACACTAAGGTATAAATTATTCTCCCAAATATATCTAGAAGTGCACGTTATAATATATATAAGTATACTAATTTCAAACTTTTGAATGTTACATAGGATATTGAAGAAGAGGTACGTCTATTGCAGAAAGCTGTGGGGAAAGACATAAACATAACATTTGATTGTGTTGGTTTTTCCAAAACCATGACAACAGCTCTGAAGGCTACCCGTGCAGGTGGTAAGGTATGCCTTGTAGGCCTGGGACATCATGAAATGACAGTACCACTTCCTCCAGCTGCTTGCAGGTATGGTGCAGACCGAATTCATTCTATTATCAATTATAATGCAATGGTCATGAAAGGAGAATGAGTGACACAAGTTCCAATTCAAAAGATCTAGTACACTACTGATAGAGTGCCTTGGCATAGTCATAGGAGTTCATGATTTAATGTCTTATTTGATGTTTATAAAATATCATAGTACTAGAGTGAGGTTAGGAGCATTGGAGTAAGGAAGTGTAATCTCGTGAAAATGATGAAAAGGAACAATGGGTTAGTAGCTGAATTCTAAATTGACCCAAATGCTAAATACAGGTCTTATATTTTGAATCTTAACTTTTCTTTGTAAAGTAATATTGTTACTATTTTATTCCACTAAATTTATATTTTTAATTGTGTGGATTGTTGTGACAGGGAAGTGGATGTTCTGGGCATATTTAGGTATAGGAATACTTGGCCTCTTTGTTTGGAATTTTTAAGTTCTGGAAAGCTAGATGTCAAACCTCTTATCACCCATCGTTTTGGATTCACCCAAGAAGAAGTAGAAAAAGCTTTTGATACTAGTGGTCACAATAAAAAAGCAATCAAGGTTATGTTCAACCTTTAAGGATGTTAATATGTAATGAGACTTAAGAATAACTATTTGTGATCCCTATGGCGCTATCTTAATCTATTTTGTACTACCTCTGTTTAGATTTGTGTATATTTTATATGCCAATTTATATTTGGAGATATATGTATTTTTATATCAATTTGGTCACTAAGATTGATGGATTATATATTAATGTTTTCTACAATCTATTATGATGAGTTTGTTTTACTTTTAATTTTATGATAGATAAATTATAATTGTGTTGAATTTCATTTTTCTATTAGACTTAAAAATTACTATGTGCTTAGAATTAAGATGTTTGTCTATACCATCTTTGTATTTGATTGACCAATGAGATAATACTTGTGCTTTGGCTATTTATGTATCATGGATGTGTTAAAGGTATAAATTGAGTGTGCAAGTACAAGATGAATTAATTGAGAAAATTATAGGATGTTTTGAGTTTCTAACCACGTAGACACTTAATGTCATTAAATGAAACCACAATCTAAGTGTTGAAACCTATAAATGCAAGCACCACTTGGTCCTAAGCTATGTGATGTCTAGACCATGTTGTGTCACTGCACACCCTAATTATTTTAACCAATCTTACCCCCTTGTGTGTGAATGGTTTATTTATGGATTTTTCAAGTGTAGTGTTGGTCCTAAAGACCACCTTGTTTTGACTCAATTTTGTGATGGTAGAAAATCATTTTAATTGTGTTGCCTTGGAATTTCAACTTTCTTTTGTTTTCTAGGAGTCTAAGAGTCTAGCCTATGGAATGTTTCTTTTGCCTTGTGAGTAAAGGATGTGCTTAGTGGTGAACCTTGATTAGTTACTTAACAAATAGGGAGTCATCCATGAATGTTAGATGGTGGTGAAGTGTGTTTCCTTTCTTTCATTAGTGACCCATATGGACGCATAGTCCTTGCATAGGGAATTTAAGTCTAATGATAAAGAATGTTGGTGTGTGGGAAAAGCTAGTAACTTCAATACTAGTAAGAAGAATGTGATGGTATGTGGCCTCAAAATATTTGAGGAGTTTGATGTGGCACTCCCTTATAAATCTATGATTAGGCTTTTGCGAATGTTGCCCATCATAATGCTTCCATAGATGAGAAATACATTTCTATTTAGCATTTTAGTTTTTGTTTGAGATTTTGGTCATTCTTACTTGAGCTATTGTTATTCCATATTTGTCCAAAGTAATTGAGAATAAATCAAAAGATAAAGGAAGGGATCATTTATGTCTAGGAGCTTGTAAGAGCTAGGTAGGCTCTAAAGCCAAATATTTCCTCTTTGAATTATTTATAAATAATTTAGCCTTCATGCAACATGACGTGTGTGAATTTGTGGGTGTTTGTTGAGTGTTTTGCTTGTTACATGGTTTGGTTTTACTCCCACCTATATATTTTTGAAATATTATTATGCTGCAGGTCTAGTAACTTGCACACTTTTGTAATGGTTGTGTTGCTTATGTGTGACATTGGGGTTGAGGGGGATGAGATGGTATTTATCTTAGCTTGTGGAACATGAAATCTAAAAGCAAATGGGGAGGGTTTTTGAGGGAATGAACCCTACTCCATCTGTTAGCCAAATTTGAATTTCTAAGTTCAAATTAGCTAAATAGGTATTTACAAAGCATCATGGTCTAGTTAGAGTTGTTGAAAAGGGTTGTATATTGTAAAGGGGCTCTCAAATAGTCTTTGAAGGATTTTGAAAGGGTTTATAATGTTTCACAGATAAAATATATCTTAGTTTTGACCATATCATAATCGCAAATTATAAGTCAAAAGTCTTTAAAACCTCATTTTAATCCAAAACCCCTCGTACATGCCTTTGGAGGGAATCTCCTTTCAAATGATTGATCGTGGTCTTGTGTTTATCTCAAGGAGTCATAGACTTTGGGTTTGTTTAGTTCAACTTTAGTTTAGGTTTCCTCTTGTTTTAGGTTCCCTTTAGGGTTTTCAACGCTCCTTGAAGGTTTCAACAATGGAGGAGAAGGTAAACCACGTGCATGGTCTGCTCAATCATTCTACAAGTTCAACAAGAAATATAGAAAGGTTTTGAGGTTGCAGACACAAGGGAAAGGGTTTCAAGAAAGAGAGCTTTCAATGTTTTGTCAAGTAGTTTGCTAAGTGAGCAATGTAGCAAGATAAGACTGAGAGGATCTGTCTATGAAGCTCTTATCAGAGGTTAAGGAGGGTTGTGACAGTCAATACAAAGATCCTACAGGTATGTATGAGATAGTGATGAGACTGAGATAGAGACCATAGGAAGCCAATACAAGAATAATGAAAAGGAGATAGGTATCAAGTAACCATGCAGAAGTCCCTAAGCAATGAGGACAATGCTCCCAAAGTTTCAAGTTATATTGTAATTTGTGGGAGGTTTCATGTTTTGACAAACTCTTGGAGGGTTAGTTTTTTTAATCAACATCCTGTCAAGTATTAGAAGTGTTGTGTAGGGTCTTCTGAAATACTTTGAGTGTTACTTTGAGATCTCATAGGTCTATCATGGAATTATTAGGTTTGTTAAGGAATCCTTATTTACATCTACCCCTTGTATACTATGTCAAACGACAACAGTCACAAGGAACATGATACAATGACCCCAGAAAGTTTGGCAAATACTAAAAAATCCTAATACCTACATAGAGACATCAATAAGAACCCTTAAAAGGTAGCGGGTTTCATTTCATGCATGATAGTATAGTGAAGGAGGGAGAGCTTTATCTAAGCTTGAGTTTCATCATATGAGGACAATACACAGTAGAAGGTTTGTTTGGAGCTTTTGGTCTTGGTCTTAGATCTTGAACAAGAACATGTAGGGGGGATTTATGCTTAGCAGAGTCACAAAGAAAAAGGTTTTGAAGGACATTCCTTGATATTGAATAAGAATGTGTAGAGGTTAGAGACAACAACAACAAACAATGATGAAAGGTGGTATGCTATCAGCAAATAATAACAAGATGATAGCAGAAGCAGACAGTGGCAAAAGACATCATTGGTCAATTATGAAACAACAGCCATAGAGAAGGATAAAGGAGTAATTTTCTTATAAATGAGCAGTCAGTAGTTAGAAACACAGTAAGAAGAAGCAGTCTGCCATCATAAAAGAGCAGTCCATCACCAAAAGGAGATAGAGAGCTAGTTCTTTCAAAATGTTTAAGCCTTTGAGAGACAATCATCATCAACACTTGTAACTAAAACTTAGTGCAAATGAGACTATGAAACCATAGTAAAATATAGTGAGGATGTTGGAGTATAGGACCACTAAGAGGGGGGCTAAATCAGTGGTCTAAAAACCTTAACATTTCAAAACTTAACTCACTAGATTTATACAAAGAACCTTATTGAAAAATATAGTCACAAAGATGTGCCATTTAGGATATAAAAAATAAACAAGGATGATCAAACAAGTACAACATAATCAACCATCAAGAGGAGACATAACACAGATTTTGAAGAGTGGAAAACCCTCATAGGGATGAAAAAACACTCAAGAAAATTGCCTCATTGGCTTAACAAAATCCCACTTATTACAAAGCATCACTAGCTACTTTATTTAGAAGCACCTACTTCAAGGAGCACCAACCCCTAATACATTTAGAAGCACCAACTCCAAGGGCACCAACCCTAAATACATTTAGGAGCACCAATTCCAAGGGCACCAACCCTTAATACATGAATATGAAAATATACAAGGGAAAACTCTGTTTCTCTACATAGCAAAACCTTATATCTCCTTTTGTTTTCACTTCAACAAAATCTTCTTTAATCATAACCAACATCTTACTACAAGCAATTTCCTTGTATACCATGACAAAGATTATCAATCTTCAAACTGATCAATCACCCTGTATTTCATCACCAAAACTGATAAACTCAACATCTACATGAAGATCTGATCCTGCTCATCATTAATCACTGAACAAACTGAATAGGAACATCATACAGTCTCTGGAACAAATTTCTCTGGCCTTCTGTAAATTTGTTGCATAATGTCTTCATCTTGTGCTTGATTCACCTCTACAAAAACATCTCATTCATCCCTCAATATTCAGACACAATATTCATCTTTTTAATCACCTGATTTCTCTTCAAAACCTCACACAAAAAAAATGTCTGAATAACTAATCATATATCAGTCCTCAAATTAATTTTATAATGCACCTACAATAAAAAAAACTTTTCATATTCCTCTTCTCTCTACACATTCACTTTCCCTTTCTCAAAAATAAAAAACCATAAAATATCCTTCACCTTCATCAAATAAAAATCTTCAATAATATTTTAATCAAACTGCCCTCAGAGAAAATAAAAATCTCTTTCATACTCAGACCTATTCTCAAAAAAAACTTTTTTGTATTAAGACCCAAAAAGAAACTATAAAGTCTCTTAAGTTCTCTCACAAAAGAATTAATTCCTACTACCCTCTTTTTAGAAAAAAAAATTAAACTTTACCTTTTTACCTTCAATGTTACGAAGAAGCTTAAAATTAGAAAGAAAATCTTCTCAAGATAAAGCCTTAAATCACCAACCAGTTGTCTTTTAGAAAATGGCTAAAAATAGCCTTGAAAAAAACATTTTCTTTGTTGTCATAAGAAGATGACGGATAAATGCACGTCAACTCTCGAGCTCCAGAGTGGGGTTTCTAATTTTAAACCATAGCCATTGATATAACATCGCACGCCCGAAAAACCTTTAAAAGTTAGCCGCTGATTATCCTTTTGGCACCCATGCGCCCAAGAAGTGACTAATGTCATTAGTTGAGGGATCAAGGGGGCCGGTCGGTAGAATGTATAAAGACCCCTTAGGCCGGTCACTTTAAGTGATAGAGACTTGCAATAGCAAGTCAACAGTGATTTAAAACAAAAGTGTATTATGTTTGTGACGGGCAACTTAGGGTATAATATGATATGCATAAAGGACTTTAACTTAGGGTTTAGGAGTTGAAAAGATAACTCAACAGAAATTAACTCCAAGATATTACTCACAACTTAAGACCAGGCATCTCTACAACTACCTTGACATCTATATATGCACTTTCAAACTCATATGGATCTATGAAGACTCTTCATGCTAAAGTAAACCAATCATATTATACACCACAACATAGAGCATATTTGACATGATTTTGAACATCTTTCCTTGCATCAATGTAGTGTCAAAAATTTGCACCTGACATACACCTCAACAAGCTCATATAGCATTATTATAGTACCCATAGATAATCACATGAAGATGATAACATGATGAAACAAACTTCTGAGATCTAGCCAACCAACTCTATCCTGTAGTACACTTGGTCACAAACCATCAACACAACATGACCTTTTTCATGAAACATCTTTGTCAATCGTACAAGTGATCATCAAACACATCAAGCATGATTCCAAAGAAGTGATTCCAACGATGAGTATACAAGTGATTCCAATGAAAAGTATACAACATCCAATCATCGATATACCTTTTACACTATCCATGCATCCTCATGAAGGCACTATGTCATCCAACCATGTCATCCACTCCTGAAAGGCACCACACACAAGAACTCTTGAAGCACCTCACTTTGACATCAATGACAAATCTCTATCAAAGGATGCTATAGAGAGATAGGAGGATCAAAAAATTGTCTAGAAATCAAAAGACTAGAAACAATACAGAGATGTCTTGATAAAGCATCAAGGTTAGCAGCAAAAGAAACAATCACCTTTGATAATGAAGGAGATGGCAAATAGATTTAAAAGAGCAGCATCAAACAAGGAAAATAGTGAACAGTTACACAAAGAGTGATAAAATAGTCAATGAATAACTGTAACATCAGTCATATAAGAGGTCTAAAAGGTAGTCAGCAACAGCAGAAAGAAAATAGTGATGGATGTTGGGTTAAATTAGCTCTTGGGTTAGAGTTAGTGGATTAACCATAAGTGGTCTTGAGCACATGGTTTTGTCCTAGTTGTATTGGTCCATGGTTTTGGAGCTCATGGTTTTGAGCCCATGGTTTTGCATGTATGGAAGTCTATATAATGGCTTGGTGACTCTATTGTATGTGTGGCTGGTTGAAGCCTCCAGGCTCAGTCCGGTTGGGGCTGAGGGTTAATATGAAGATCTTCATTGCTGGTTTTTTCCCTGGTTTGAGGTTTTCCAGGGTAAATCATGTGTAGTGGTTTGTGTTCTTGTTGCATACCTATTTTTGTTGTTTCTGCTACATTCTTGGCTGTGTACGGGCTGTGAATTTTTTTTATTATTATTCAACAACTGGTATCAAAGCCACTAAAAATTGATGATGCCATAGCTTAGAAGAATTTAATGTATATAATGCAGGCTTACAATGTGTGGAGATAAGGCAGCATTTATTTTTTGATCTGGTATTCTTGCTGAAACAAAAGGTTTGAGCGTGTGTCTCAGCGCTCTGGCTCCCAAAAGAAGATTGAGCAGTGCAAGATTGGTCGTTGCTGCTATAGGCATGTTGCCTGGTAAAAGTCGTTGTATCCAATTGCTACATGGTAAAAGTCATTGTATTTAGTTGCTACATGTAAGGTGCTACAGGTCCAAGGTTGGTTGTAGTAAGAACAAAAATATTTGTAATGGAGTTGTAAATTTAATACATGTATATGGGCTGATGGCTGTAAGACCTGGTATGGCTTTCTTGATCCCTGAAATAATCAAGAGGGCATTGCGCTTGGTGCTTGTGGAAGGACGGTTTGATGCTAACCCCAAGACCAAGTTTAAAGGGGGGATTGTTGGGTTAAATTGGCTCTTGGGTTAGAGTTAGTGGATTAACCATAAGTGGTCTTGAGCACATGGTTTTGTCCTAGTTGTATTGGTCCATGGTTTTGGAGCTCATGGTTTTGCATGTATGGAAGTCTATATAATGGCTTGGTGACTCTATTGTATGTGTGGCTGGTTAAAGCCTCCAGGCTCAGTCTGGTTGGGGCTGAGGGTTAATATGAAGATCTTCATTGCTGATTTTTTTCTCGGTTTGAAGTTTTCCAGGGTAAATCATGTGTAGTGGTTTGTGTTCTTGTTGCATACCTGTTTTTGTTGTTTCCGCTACATTCTTGGCTGTGTATGGGCTGTGAATTTTTTTTATTATTATTCAACAATGGAATGACTGTTTAGAGGTAAAAGATAGTGGCAAGTGAGTCTAAGAGTATGGTAAAAGTGTAGAAACTTTAAAGGATCTATCTAGATCTTGAAAAAACTAATCTAAGAGCTCTGACAAGGCAAATACTCAGGCTTCAAAATAATGTTAGGGGTTATCAATCATGTGAGTTTTATATATTGAAGATATGTACATGCATATGAAGATTTTTGTTTTCATTATAATCTTGCTCAGTTTTTGAGCCAAGTGGGTTATGTTGTGAGTTCTATAGAGGTCCTTAAAAGGTTGAAGGGTCATACGTAGTCTTATGATATAGAGTATTAGAGTTTTAAAGAAAATGCAAGCATAATAAGAATCATGTGACAGTGAATAGCAGACAGAGACCAAAGATAGTTTGAGGGTATGAAATGCTAAACCCTAGAAGCAGGATACCAACAAAGATAGAGGAATCCTAAGTTATGCCCTGATAGTCCACATGAAGGAAGGCCATGACACTGGATAGAAATGCAAAACCAATGAAGAGATTAACAACAAGAACTTGATAGTCCACAACAAGACTTGAAGAGAAAGACGAGCAGACAACGGCCTATCAAGGTTTCTTAAAAGTCTGACAGTCATCTATAAGCCTGCATATAGGAAGACCAGAGACCCTAATCCTATTACAAGATAGTGGAAATGCAAGAGAATACAAGATCTATCAAATATGAAGAGATTGAACTATCCAAAATCACAGATGTTTTAAAAGGGAGTTTATTGTATGATAGAGCAGTGAGATCATAAAAGAAGCAGAGATGGCCATGGTGACATGAGCCTGTATAAGAGATTTCTCTGTGGAAACTTATAGGTGAAGATTGGCACTACAATTATAGAAGCACATCTAGGATTGCAACATCATAGAAACTGTGTAAGAAAAGAGTCTGGAATCATGAAGGTAAAACACAAGCTAATGCAGAAGACATTGACAAGCAACATGAAAGTTTGTCAAAACATTGGTAGGTGTAACATGGCTCAAAGGTTGGCTTATGAAGCCAAATATATGCCCAGTTGATGGTCAGACCAGAAGAGCAAGAAAAATGAAGAGAGGTTGAAATACACACTGAGCATTTCAACCAAAGAGCAGATTTGAAAGATGAAGTTCTCAGCCACAGTATGAGGGCTACAAACTCAGTTTGAGGACACCTATTAAAACAAGTTTTAATCTTGAAGAAGACCCTACAGGGGTCATAAATGAGGTATGGGGTATTTCCAAGTCATAAATGGACAGTTATAGTCAGTTTGAGGATTCTAAATGAAGCAAAACTCTTCCTAGATGCCCACAAAGAAACTCATAATGATACCTATAAACAAGGAGCTCATGGCCTAAGATCAACGGGGTAGTTTGAGAGTAGTGAAACTAGTTTGACCACTTCCCAGGCATATAGGGACAATGTGAAGACACATGGGACAACTGGGAGACTTTTTCCAAGTATTTAAGAGCTCAAAAACAACATCCAAGACTCCAAAAGCATGTAGGAGATTACTTCCGCAACCAACAAGCAAGGTGACTTAGTTGGGACCAATATTCTTTCCTATATTTTAGTTTTTTACGTCTTCCATGTTGGGATGAGCATATAGAAGGCTTAGGTAGTCTTTTTCAGTAGTTCTTTTCATATTTTTGAGCTGTGGAAGCCAAAAATTAGACATTGTAACTCATCATCATCAAGAAATCAGACATGTATGACAGTTTTGTAAGTACCTTTGATCAATAAAGAAAGAAGTTTGGCCTTCTCAATCTTTGTCTATTGTGTGTGATTGAATGATTGGTGTATATTTCTGTGATTTACATGCAAATCCTTGAATGTATGTCTCATTTTTAACACCTTTATATAGAAAATGCATGATTTGTGTAGGTTGTAGGTTGTGTCATGGTGCCAAATAGTCATTAGTTGTGAGGAAGTCTTCATTTTTCCTTCTAATATTGCAAACATCAAAACCTTCCTATGAAATATTGATACATGAATATGAAATAGATGTGAGTTGTTTCTTGAAACTAGTTGATTTATTGAAAATATTGTGTATGATTAGTAGTAGTACATGTCACAAACATTTGGTACATCACCTTCTATTAGGATTTAAGCCTCTTTGATGTCATTTCCTCTCCTTTTCCTCTAAACACCAGTAGGTTAGAGTACTTTAGGTGAAAACCAAGGGAACTAGCCCTCTCTAGAGATTTATCTCACTTTTAAAGGTCCTACACCGAGAGACATTTCAATGTTTCACTAAGTAGCTTGAGAGATCCTCTCTCAAGAAAGGGTGCATACTTACGTGATAACAGTTTTTGGCATGCTCAGTGGGACAGTGTGATGAACTTTTCATCAAAGTACTGAGAGATTTGGCGTTTATCTTACTATTATCAGCCTTTGTATGCAATACAAACAACACCATGCTGACTCTAATCACATATCAGCTGGTTTTAGCAATCCAAATACATGCAACTAATTGTTAGAATCTGAAAAGATTAATAACCCAGAAAACTAGTGCAAAGAATAGATATTAAAACTATGAATGCAAATGATACGAAATCAAAATAGCAACACAGAGTTAGTCTCCAAGAGAGTAATGCAAATGCTAGAAGCAAAATAGCATTAAGAGGATGCAAAAGCAAAAGATGCCAAATACAAGCCAGGTAGCATGCTTATATAGACTAGGAAGAGAGAGGAGGTGGCAACACCAACCAATGAGGAGCAACCATCTATCGGACTAAAGATAGCAAAGTATCTTCCCAAGATAGCTAATGGATGCTCACATGTAGGAAGGTGACACCTCGCAACCACTCACCTAATAAGACATGCTTTATTAACCTAAGTGAGATTAATTAGAAGTGTAGGAAAAACCTAGGAATATAGGGGAAAATAAATAACCCAACTAGGAAATAAAAACCTACACTAACACCCCCCCATAAGCGAAGCTTAGGTGGATGTAGAAATGGGTCCTGACAAATCAAGCCTGATGAGGTACCCATGTACATAAAATTCCCCCCAAAAGAGAGAGAAAAGAGACCCCCCCAAAAGTAGAGAGAGTCAGGACTCCGAGTGAGAGGAAGAAGCCCCCCAGAAGATGAAGCATCCCGCACCCCCAGCAAAGCGCGCAAATGAAGGAACTTGCTCTCAATGAAGGGTTTGGTGAAGATATCAGCAACCTACTCGGAAGTCAGACAGTAGCGAAGGTCGATGACATGGCCATGGATGAGCTCCTGAATGTAGTGCATGTGAACCTCGATGTGTTTGGTCTGCTGATGATGGACCGGATTCCGTGAGATCTGAATAGCACTCTAGTTGTCACAAAATATGACTGATGGCCGTCTGATCTGGATGCCAAACTCAGTGAGAAGATTCTGAAGCCAAATGGCCTCAGTAGAGGCATTCACAACCCCTCGATACTCGGCCTCAGTAGAAGATAGAGCAATAGCAAATTGCTTCTTGCTCAACCAACAAACAGGACCTGAACCAAGTGAGAATCTGTAACCTGAAGTAGACTTGCGATCCTGAGAATCGCCCGCCCAATCTGAATCTGTGTAGCCCACCAAGTCAAGCTCAATACCCGCTGCATAGTGAATCCCAAAACTGTGAGAACCCTGAATGTGTGAAGGATCCGCTTGGCTGCTTTCCAGTGCAGCTCATGAGGCTCCTGCATGAATCGAGAGACCATGCCTAAAGCATATGAAATGTCGGGTCTTGTATGAGTCAGATAAATGAGACTCCCAACAAGCTGTCGGTACAAAGTGCCATCAACAAGTGGAGAAGAACACTGAGCCTCAAGTTTGACTCCAGAAAGAAAGGGAGTCAGAGCAGGCTTACAGTCAGCCATATGAAACCTCGAGAGCAAATCTAGAGCATACTTGGACTGGTTGATGGTGATCCCGGAAGCAGACTGGTAGATCTCAATCCCGAGAAAGTAATGCAACAAGCCTAAGTCAGTCATCAAAAACCTGTCATAAAGGGCAGTTTTGACAGCCCCAATGGTGGATGAAGAACTCCCTGTGATCAGCAAGTCATCAACATACAGAACCAAAAATAGGAGTGAATCATCCTGCTGTAGAATGTAGACATTGGGATCAGAATGGCACCAAGTGAACCCAACTGATAGAAGGAAGGAATCCATCTTGGCATACCAGGCCCGAGGAGCCTGTTTGAGGCCATAGAGAGACTTCCGAAGAAGGCACACAAGTGAAGAATCCTGAAGGAACCCCTGTGGCTGCTCCATGTAGATCTCCTCCTGAAGGTCACCGTGAAGAAAAGCACTCTTCACATCCATCTGGTGTACTTCCCAACGATTAGCTGCAGTAATGGCAAGAACAAGTTGGATGGAATTCATTCGGGCAACTGGCGCAAAAGTCTCAGAGTAGTCAATCCCAGGAACCTGGGAGAATCCTTTGGCGACCAAGTGAGCCTTATACTTGTCAACCGATCCATCTGCTGCAAATTTTGTCTGATAGATCCACTTACATCGAACAAGTTTTCTTCCCTTAGGAAGAGGGACAAGATCCCAAGTGTGGTTCCTCATCAAGGAACTATACTCCTCCTGCATAGCTGTATCCCACTCAAGAATACCAGAAGCCTCATGAAAAGACTGTGGATCTGAGGCAGTAGCAATGAAGACATGTGGAGCATCCTGGAACTGTGAACGAGTTTGCCTGGTGTCTGATGGATCCCCAACCCAATCACCTGCAGACTGCAAGGTCTGTCTAGCCCAAAGTGGACCGGAAGATGGAGAATCTGGAGGAGAATCATCAACCTCTGAATGATGACTAGGAGAGGAAGGAGGTGAGTCCTCTGAATCGCTCTCTACATCAGAAGTGGAGGTAGAAGACTGCTCAGGTGAATCTGACTCATCAGAAGATCTGTCATGTATCCAAAGTGACTCCAATGTCAAAGTAGAAGGAGTTGGAGAAGTGATAGAAAGTGAGCTCGAAGAGCCCTCCTTAAACTGAACACTCCTCTCAGTAAACAACTCATGTGTAGTAGGGTGGAGCAACTGATAACCCTTCACACCATCAGGATAACCTACAAATATGCAAGGTCTGCTCTGCGAATCCAAGGCCTTGCATTTCTCTGTAGGAATGTGGGCCCATGCAGGAGAACCAAAAACTCAAAAGTGCTTAACTGATGGTTTCCGACCGCTCCAGGCTTCAAAAGGAGTGACTCCCTTCAAGGCTCGGTGAGGAACACAGTTCTGGATATAACAAGCACAGTTAATGGCCTCTGCCCAATATTGTGGTGCAAGAGATTTGGAGTGAATCATGCAGTTCGCCATTTCCTTTAAGGACCTATTCTTCTGTTCTGCAACACCGTTCTTTTGAGGATTGTATGGAACTGAATGCTGCAAATCAATCCCCTCTAAAGTGCAAAACCTCAAACCGATGGTTGACATACTCACCACCATTATCAGTGCGCAAAACTTTGATGGCTTTCCCGGATTGCTTCTCTACAAAAGTCTTGAAGTCCTGAAAATGATCAAATACCTCTGACTTCTGTTTGAGAAAGTACACCCAAGTATTTTGAGAAAAGTCATCAATGAA
Source organism: Cunninghamia lanceolata (assembly GCA_027924645.1). Taxonomy (NCBI): domain Eukaryota; kingdom Viridiplantae; phylum Streptophyta; class Pinopsida; order Cupressales; family Cupressaceae; genus Cunninghamia; species Cunninghamia lanceolata. Next base: position 1,636,679 of record BSBN01001240.1, on the reverse strand, counting down.
TGTGAGGACATATCTAGCCCTACTGAAAGAAGGATGCTGAAATGGACCCGCCAAATCACTGTGAACTAACTCCAGTATCTGTGAAGCTCTCCATGCCTTACCTTTGTCAAACTTTTCCTTAGGATGCTTACCAAGAATGCAACCTTGGCAAACACCACCTGAAAACTGAACTGAAGGCAACCCTGTGACCATGCTCTGTTGATTGAGCTGCTGCAAGTAGCGGAAGTTAAGATGGCCAAACCGCTCATGCCATAATCTACTCACATCATTAGAATGAGTGAGCAAAACAGTCGAAGGAGGATCAGGAACAAAGTGAGAAAACAGATAGAGCCGTGACTGATGATCTACTCTCCCAACTGCAACTGTAGAACCACTATGCAACTCACGAATCTCCACTGAATCAGGAGTGAACTCAACCCGCTTGCCTGAACCTGTGTGAGTGATCTGGTATACTGATAGGAGATTAGTTGATAATGAGGGCACACAAAGAACATCATGGAATGTGCCATCCCCCACATCAACAGACCCTCTCCCACACACCTCAACAGGAGTGTTATCACCCATCAAAATAGAAGGCATAGTACACGGCTCCAAGGATGCAAGTTCTTCCTTAGATGAAGCCATGTGGTGTGAAGCACCCAAATCAAGAACCCAAGTGGATGGTGAAGAAGCAATAGCAATAAGGGCCTTGCCCTTTCCTTTTCCCTTGCTGTTTTCTTTTGCCTTATTAGACCCCTCATTAGAACTCTATTTGACAGACTCAGGAACACTGATATTATTCTTCTCAAGAATGTGTGTCAAGTGATCAATTTGTTTCTTCAGACATTTATGTTCATCATGACCGGGTCTTTTACAATAGGCACATTGGAGCCTCTTTTTCTTAGGCTTGTCGCCCTTGGAATATTGGGTCTCATTAGTTGCTTTTGAAGCAACCGTTATCTGATCCTTCTTCTCCTTGCTATTCTTTTGTTTCTTATCCTTACTATTGTTGTTACTACTTTGTCCTTTCTGTTCTTTTGTGCCTTGGTTGGCAACCAAGGCATGTGACTTAGAGGACTTAAGAGTGCCCATCTGGATTAGCTTGTCCTGTTCCCGAGTGAGATTGACAGCAAAATCATCTAAAGATGGCATGATGAATTGAGTACCAAGTGCACCCTTAGTAGCATAGAAAGTAGAAACAAACACAGAATATTCTGAACTTAGCTTAGAGAGAATACTAAGAATCAATTGTTCATCTTTCTTTTCAATTCCACATTGTTTTAACTGCAGCCTTAGTGATTTCAATTTGGTGAAGAAATCCTGGATTGTGTTGAAATTGTCTGGACTTAAACTAATTAGTTCATTTTCCAACATATGACCCCTCATTGAATCTTGTGTGCCAAATAGTGTTTCTAGCTTTGTCCAGATTTCATTTGGTGTATTCAAAGACTCAATGTGAAAGAACAAATCAGGAGAAACAGACAAACACAATGTTCCATATGCCTCATCACATTTGTTAAACCACTTAGGCTTATCTTCATCTTTAGCAGGTTCAGTTTCAAGTCCCATAGTTATCCTATTTAATCCAGCTTTCCTTAAGTGAATTGTCATGCGTGATTTCCACTCAAAGTAATTGTATGGAGTTAGGATAGGCATATCTGTTTGATCCATGATGAAGAAATGCAGAGAAGAAGTGTCGAAAAGAAGAGAACCCAACCAAGACAACCCCCCCCTTTTCACTCAATCAAAGAACCCGCCCAAAGAAAATATGATTTGGCACTTTATATTAGTGCATTTACAACTACCACTAGCAATAAATACTAAGTGGTCTTGATTTCAATGCATTACAAAACCCTCATGAAGATCATATGCTGAAAATATAACTTTGGCATAATATCCAGAGAAATAAATAGCACCACTGCGATCTACTCAAAAAATCATGCACTTTCAAAAAAAGAATCGCCTCGATACAAGGTCATATGTGAAAGTTATGATCCTCCGAAGTTCCCAAAACGAGAACCGTGTAATGTCACGACTGAGAATCTGCAATTTCTAAAAAATCTTGGCATCAAAATCAAAAAACAACTGTACTAGTGCATAGAGCATGAAAAAATAGCCAAAATAAAAAAAATTTCATGGGAAAAGGAGTCTGTATGAGCAAGAACGGAGCATTTGAAAACTGTCTTCAAAACTGCAACTGCCAACGGAGAGGGGTCCTGCTGTAGCTTTCTAAGCGTGTTTCCGCAAAATATACAGACTGCATGCAAAAATGGAAAGATACCCAGATGGTTTTTTTATGCTGCGAACAAAACCCAGAAGGCATTTTTCTTGCAAATACACAAACAATGTTGCTCCAGTGTAAAATGAACGCCTTTGGCTACAAAAAATGACCCCAGCAACCAAAAAATGACATGCGAAGACTGAATCAGATGTTGGAACCTACAATATTGATTCAAAGGACCAAATATGCAAGCTGGTTGTCAGATTTGAGCTCGAAACCTCGGTTCCACAACTGTGTATGACGATCTCCTATTTCGGTGAAACGAAAGCCAAATCTAACTTTCTCAAGCCTCCTGGACACGTTGGAACAGTTGGAAATGCTGCCAGTATAACCAGAAATGCTGCAATCACCCAGATTTCATAAACACATATGCAACCCCAGAGATTAAAAAAATTTCCGTCAAACTTTTCTGATTCTCAAGATCATCCGAAGATGCAAGAGAAGAGCATACTGGGTTTTTTGAAAACCTGTAATAAGATTTATTAGCCCCCCTCAAATCTCTCAAATATGGAAACTAAAATCTACTCTTGCACATAGAATAGCTTTGATACCATGTTAGAATCTGAAAAGATTAATAACCCAGAAAACTAGTGCAAAGAATAGATATTAAAACTATGAATGCAAATGATACGAAATCAAAATAGCAACACAGAGTTAGTCTCCAAGAGAGTAATGCAAATGCTAGAAGCAAAATAGCACTAAGAGGATGCAAAAGCAAAAGATGCCAAATACAAGCCAGGTAGCATGCTTATATAGACTAGGAAGAGAGAGGAGGTGACAACACCGACCAATGAGGAGCAACCATCTATCGGACTAAAGATAGCAAAGTATCTTCCCAAGATAGCTAATGGATGCTCACATGTAGGAAGGTGACACCTCGCAACCACTCACCTAATAAGACATGCTTTATTAACCTAAGCGAGATTAATTAGAAGTGTAGGAAAAACCTAGGAATATAGGGAAAAATAAATAACCCAACTAGGAAATAAAAACCTACACTAACACTAATGAGGTTGGTGCTACTTGTTAGCTTTCTATCATTTGAAGGTATTTTCTTAGCACCTGGTGATTCTATTTGGTGTTTTAACTCCCATCCTAGTGTTCAAAGACCCTGTTGTCTATATTCATTCCAGATTTGTTATCTAGACTTGCCTATGCTTCATGCTTTACCCTTGCAATGTCTAGTTATCAACACCACAATGGTTATTCTCCTCCATTTCACAAAAATTCTAGCTTTTGGCCTCCAAACAGCTTTTCTCCTCATTGCAACCAACATTACCATCAGGAGCATTTTCAAACCCCTCTTGCTTATCCTTCTTTGCAACTTGTTCATGCCTATAGTCAACCTTGTGGAACCCATCCGGCTCTAAATCAAACATGCAACCTCCCTAGTCAATGCCAAAATGATACTAGTTTGGGTAGCATTAAGAGTTTATTGCTAGACTTCCAAAGGCAGTTTTTTGAAATAGATAGAGAAAACCAGTATAACATGTAGCAAGAGGAGCTATCCTATCAGGTTTTTTATTATCAGCGAGAGGCAGAAAATAGAAGGGAGCATGAAGAAGAATACTTGACCATGCAAATTGCAGCCAAGGAAGAACAAATAAAATAATTGCTTTCTCAAGTACAAGAACCCAAAGTTGAAAAATTCTCTCCTATTCCTAGTTTCAAACAAATCCATCCTTCAAACCAAAGTGAATCTATGAAACAGCCTCAAATCTCTCTACCATGCCAGCCTTCTTGGACTAAGCATCCTGATTTCAAAATACCAAACCTTGTAATGGCCAATCCTCTCATACCAACCCAAAATTAGGAAGAGGAAAAAGGTGTAGAATCTAAGCCTATCAAAATTCCAAATTTTAGGAGTGTTTCTTCGACCCAACAACCAATTCATAACCAGGAGCAGTCCATTATGTTGCATAATCAGCTTAGCAATGAGCATGTTTATCCTACTTCATTAGTTAAACCCTTTTTCCCTCCCATCATCTCCCTTTTCAAAGGAGGACCTATTATATGGAGAGAAAATGAAGGCTATGTAGGCAAAGAGGAGAATATTTCACGTGAGGATGATGAAGAGACAACTATTTACAGCCCCTTTTGTGCCACCAAATTATAAAAATTAGACATGGAGCAAGAGGAAGAATATGGTCTTGATAAAGAGGAGTCAATTCTCTCAAGTCAAGAAACTTCTCATGAAGCTGATTTACAAGATTTCAGTTGGTTAAAAGAACTTCCTTTCTACTGTACAAAAGAGCTTGAGGTTGATATAACAAATGAAATTTTGTTGGAAGAGGCTACCTCATTGTTTGAACATTTTCCTTCCTTCATTGAAGAAGAAAAGCTTGATTTGGAGGATACTTCTTTGGGTGATAATGGGAAATTGGAGCTTGAATCAGTTGTTCCTAAGAGCTTTCCAATGGCTGAAAGCTTTGATGAGTTATTGGATGTCTTAATGGAAGAGGATGATCCATTGACCATGGAGGAGGAATTGACATGGCAAGTTATCATGCAAGGTGAAAGTAATTCTATTATTTCTAATCATTCAAATTGTTTTCTCACTTGTCCAAACTTAGCCATGATACAGGACAACCATGAACAACAAGAGAAAAAGTTTGAAGAGTGCAACCATGATAACTTTATATCATCTTTCTTAGATTCTTTGATGGAAGAAGAAGAAGACCATGAAGTTCCAAATCAGTTGCTTGTCCCACAAGAACAACATGAGAGTAAGATGGAAGACACCATCACACCAAATGAAGGAAAAGAAACGAGGAACCCAAAACTTTCAAAGGGTTGTCCTATCAGGTATCTAACTAGGATGGAAGCCAAAAATGCATCACAAGTCATCCTTGCACCCCAAGCATGAGGATTCTATTGAAAGAAGGCATATCCATCTGTCCTATCCACTTCAAAACAACATGAATGCTCAACATAAGTGGGTATGTGAGTTTTTTTTCTCTCTACAAGAAGCATTGCAACAACTGGTTAAGCATATGCCATTTCTTCACCTCTTCTTGGCTGCCCACAAACATGAAAAATATTACAAATTGATTAGGAAGGGTAACTATTTCAAGGAACTAGTTAATGGTTTTGTTTAGTTAGCCTATTTCATTTGCTTATTTTAGGTTAGTAGGTTAGTTGTTGTAGTTTGTTTTCCTTCCAAGTGTAGATGCACAAGTAGTAGTTGTTTTAGGTAGTTTTGAGTGTATTTTAGTTAGTGTCTAGTTGTTTTGAAGGTGTTAACAATAGTTCTTAGGTGAGTTCTGAGTTGTTGCAGGTTCTTTCTTGACTCTATTGCCCAAGGATAGTTCTAGGCTACTGGTTTGTTGCTTAGAAATTAAGCACCTTGTAGAGGTTGCCAAGAATGTTAGCCAAATTTGAATTTCTAAGTTCAAATTAGCTAAATAGCTCTTCACAAAGCGTCATGGTCTATTTAGAGTTGTTGAAAAGTGTTTTATATTGTAAAGGGGCTCTCAAATAGTCTTTGAAGGATATTGAAAGGGTTTATAATGTTTTAAAGATAAAATATATCTTATTTTTTACCATATCATAATCACAAATTAGAAGTCCTTTAAGTATTTAAAACCTCATTTTAATCCAAAACCCCTCGTACATGCCTTTGGAGGGAATCTCCTTTCAAATGATTGATCGTGGTCTTGTGTTTAACTCAAGGAGTCATAGAGGTTGGGTTTGTTTGGTTTAGGTTTAGTTTAGGCTTCCTCTTGTTTTAGGTTCCCTTTAGGGTTTTCAATGCTCCTTGAAGATTTTAGCAATGGAGGAGAAGGTAAACCACATGCATGGTCCGATCCATCATTCTATAGGTTCAACAAGCAATATATATTAAAGGCTTTGAGGTTGCAGACACAAGGGAAATAGGGATCATGAAGGGTTTCAAGAAAGAGAACCTTTGATGTTTTGTCAAGAAGTAGTTTGTTGAGTGAGCAATGCAGCAAGATAAGAGTGAGAGGATCTGACTATGAAGCTCTTATCAGAGGTAAAGGAGGGTTGTGACAGTCAATACAAAGATCTTGCAAGTCTGTATGAGATAGTGATCAGACTGAGATAGAGACCATGGGAAACCAGTATAAGAATAATGAAAAGGAGACATGTATCAAGTAACCATGTAGAAGTTCCTAAGCAGTGGGGACAGTGCTCCCAAATTTTTAAGATATATTGTAATTTGTGGGAGGTTTCATATTTTGACAAACCCTTAGAGGGTTAGTTTTTTTAATCGACATACTATCAAATATTAGAAGTGTTGTGTATGGTCTCCTGAAATACTTTGAGTGTTACTTTGAGATCTCACAGGTCTATCATGGAATTGTTAGGTTTGTTAAGGAATCCTTATTTCCATCTACCCCTTGTATACTCTGTCAAATGACAGCAGTCACAAGGAACATGATACAACAATCCCAGAAAATTGGCAAATGCTAAAAAATTCTGATACATGCGTAGAGATATCAATAAGAACCCTTAAAAGGTATGGGGTTTCATTTCATGCATGACAGTACAGTGAAGGATGGAGAGCTTTATATAAGCCTGAGTTTCATCATATGAGGATAGTACGTAGCAGAAGGTTTGTTTGGAGCTTTTGGTCTTGGTCTTAGATCTTGAACAAGAACATGCAGGGAACTTTATGCTTAGCAAACTCAACAAGAAAAAGGTTTTGAAGGACATTCCTTGATCTTGAAAAAGAATGTGCAGAGGTTAGAGATAGCAGCAACAAACAATGATGAAATCTGACCTATGCTATCAACAAATAAGAGGATAGCAGGACCAGACAGTGGTAAAAGACATCATTGGTCAATTATGAAACAATAGTCGTATAGAAAGATAAAGGAGCAGTTCTCTGATAAAGGAGCAGTCAGTGGTTAGAAACATAGTAAGATGAAGTAGTCTACCAGCATAAAAGAGTAGTCCATCACCAAAAGGAGACAGAGAGCTAGTTCCTTCAAAAGGTTTTAAGCCTTTGAGAGACAATCATCATTAACAATCGTAACTAAAATTTAGTGCAAATGAGACTATGAAACCATGGTAAAAGATAGTGAGGATGCTATAGAGAGATAGGAGGATCAAAAAAATTTCTAGAAATCAAAAGACTAGAAACAATACAGAGATGTCTTGATAAAGCATCAAGGTTAGCAGCAAAAGAAACAATCACCTTTGATAATGAAGGAGACAGCAAACCGATTTAAAAGAGCAGCATCAAACAAGGAAAATAGTGAATAGTTGCACAAAGAGTCATAAAATAGTCAACGAATGACTGTAACAACAGTCATAACAAAGGTCTAAAAGATAGTCAACAACCGCAAATAGAAAACAGTCATGGAATGACTGTTTAGAGGTAAAAGACAGTGGCAAGTGAGTCTAAGAGCATGGTAAAAGTGTAGAAACTTTAAAGGAACTATCTAGATCTTGAGGAAACTAATCTAAGAGCTCTGACAAGACAAATACTCAATTTTCAAAATAGTGTTAGGGGTTATCAATCATGTGAGTTTTATATATTGAAGATATGTACATGCATATGAAGATTTTTATTTTCAAATTATAATCTTGCTTAGTTTTGGAGCCAAGTGGTTTATGTTGTGAGTTCTATAGAGGTCCTTAAAAGGTTGAAGGGTCATATGCAGTCTTATGATATACAGTATTAGAGTTTCAAAGCAAATGCAAGCATAATAAGCATCATGTGATAGTGAACAACAGACAAAGACCAAAGATAGTCTGAGGGTATGAAATGCTAAACCCTAGAGGCAGGGTACCAACAAAGACAAAGGAATCCTGAGTTATGCCCTAACAGTCCACATGAAGGAGGGCCATGACACTGGATAGAAATGCAAAACCAATAAAGAGATTAACAACAAGAACTTGATAGTCCACAACAAGACTTGAAGAGAAAGAGGAGTAGACAACGACCTGTCAAGGTTTCTTAAAAGTCTGACAGTCATATATAGGCCTGCATATAGGAAGATTAGAGACCCTAATCCTATTACAAGATAGTGGAAATGCAAGAGAATACAAGATCTATCACATATGAAGAGACTGAACTGTCCAGAATCACATATGTTTTAAAAGGGAGTTTATTGTATGATAGAGCAATGAGATCATAAAAGAAGTAGAGATGACCATAGTGGCATGAGCCTGTATAAGGCATTTCTCTGTGAAAACATGCAGGTGAAGATTGGCACTACAATGATAGGAGCACATCTAGGATTGCAATATCATAGAAAGTATGTAAGACAAGAGCCTAAAATCATGAAGGAAAAAAAAAGCTAATGCAGAAGACATTGACAGATGAAAAATAATACATTGACAAGCAACATGAAAGTTTTTCAAAACATTAGTAGGTGTAACATGGCTCAAAGATTGGCTTATGAAGCCAAATATATGCCCAGTTGAAGGTCAGACCTAAAGAACAAGAAAAATGAAGAGAGGTTGAAATACACACTGATCATTTCAACCAAAGAGCATATTTGAAAGATGAAGTTCCAAGTCATAGTATGAGGGCTACAAACTCAATTTGAGGACACCTACAAGAAGTTTTTAGCCTGAAGAAGACCCTACAAGGGTCATAAATGAGGTATGGGGTATTTCCAAGTCATAAATGGACAGTTATAGTCAGTTTGAGGACTTTAAATGAAGAAAAACTCTTCCTAGATGCCCACAAAGAGACTCATAATGATACCTACAAACAAGGAGCTCATGGCCTAAGATCAAGGAGGAAGTTTGTGAGTAGTGAAACCAGTTTGACCACTTCCTAGGCATATAGGGACAATGTAAAGACACATGGGTCAGTTGGGAGATTTTCCAAGCATCTAGGAGCTTGAAAACAGCATCCAAGACTCCAAAAGCATATAGGAGATTACTTGGGTGACCAGCAAGCAAGGTGACTTAGTTGGGATCAATATTCTTTCTTATATTTTAGTTTTTTGCCTCTTCCATGTTGGGATGAGCATATAGAAGGCTTAGTTAGTCTTTTTCAATAGTTATTTTCATATTTTTGAGTTGTGGAAGCCAAAAATTAGACATTGTAACTCATAATCATCAAGAAATTAGACATGTATGACGTTTTTGTAAGTACCTTTGATCAATAAAAAAAGCATTTTGGCCTTCTCAATCTTTGTCTATTGTGTGTGATTGAATGAGCGATGTATATTTCTATGATTTACATGCAAATCCTTGAATGTATGTCTCATTTTTAACACCTTTATACAGAAATTGCATGATTTGTGTAGGTTGTAGGTTGTGTCATGGTGCCAAACATTCATTAGTTGTGAGGAAGTCTTCATTTTTCCTTCTAATATTGCAAACATCAAAACCTTCCTATGAAATATTGATACATGAATATGAAACAGATGTGAGTTGTTTCTTGAAACTAGCTGATTTATTGAAAATATTGTGCATGATAAGCAGTAGTAAATGTCACAAACATTTGGTGCATCACCTTCTATTAGGATTTAGGCCTCGTTTATGTCATTTCCTACCCTTTTCCTCTGAGAACAATATTCTAGGTTAGAGTAGTTTAGGTGAAAACCAAGGGAACCAGCCCTCTCTGGAGAGTTGTCAAGCTTTTGCAGGTCCCACACTGAGAGACATTTCAATGTTTCACTAAGTAGCTTGAGAGATCATCTCTCAAGCAAGGGTGCATACTTAAATGATAACAGTTTTGGCAGGCCTAATGGGATAGTGTGATGAACTTTTCATCAAAGTACTGAGAGATTTGGTGTTTGTCTCAATATTATCAGCCTTTGGAGGCAATACAAACATCACCATTCTAACTCTAATCACATATCAGCTGGTTTTAGCAATCCAGATACATGCAACTAATGAGGTTGGTGCTACTTGTTAGCTTTCTATCATTTGAAGGTATTTTATTAGCACCCGGTGACTCTATTTCATGTTTTAACTCGCATCTTAGTGTTTGAAGACCCTGTTGTCTATTCATTCTAGATTTGTTATCTAGACTTACCTACGCTTCATGCTTTACCCTTGTAATGTCTAGTTATCAAAACCACAATGGTTATTCTCCTCCATTTCATGAAAATTCAGGCTTTTGGCCTCCAAACAACTTTTCTCCTCATTGCAACCAGCATTACTAGTAAGAGCATTTTCAAACCCCTCTTGCTTATCCTATAGTCAGCCTTGTGGAACCCATTTAGCTCTAAATCAAACATGCAACCTCCCTAGTCAACCCCAAAATGATATTGGTTTGGGTAGTATTAAGAGTTTATTGCTAGACTTCCAAAGGCAATTTTTTGAAATAGATAGAGAAAAATAGTTTAACATGTAGCAAGAGGAGCTATCCTATTAGGTTTTTTGTTATCAGCAGGAGGTAGAAAATAGAAGGGTACATAAAGAAGAATGCTTGAACATGCAAATTGTAGCCAAGGAAGAACAAATAAAACAATTGCTTGCTCAAGTGCAAGAACCCAAAGTTAAAAAATTTTCTCCTATTCCTAGTTTCAAACAAATTCATCCTTCAAACCAAAGTGAATCTATGAAAGAGCCTCAAATCTCTCTACCATGCCAACCTTCTTGGACTAAGCATCTTGATTTCAAAATACCAAACCTTGTAATGGCCAATCCTCTCATACCAATCCAAAATTAGGAAGAGGAAAAAGTTGTAGAATCTAAGCCTATAAAAATTCCAAATTTTAGTAGTGTTTCTTCAACCCAACAACCAATTCATAACCAGGAGCAGTCAAATATGTCGCATAATTAGCTTAGCAATGAGCATGTTTATCCTACTTCATCAGTTAAACCCTTTTTCCCTCCCACCATCTCCCTTTTCAAAGGAGGACTCGTTATATGGAGAGAAAATGAAGGCTATGTAGGCAAAGAGGAGAATATTTCAAGTGACGATGATGAAGAGATAACTATTTGCAGCCCCTTTTGTGCCACGAAATCAGACATGGAGCAAGAGGAAGAATATGGTCTTAATGAAGAGGAGTCAATTCTCTCAAGTCAAGAAACTTCTCATGAAGCTAATTTGCAAGATTTCAACTGGTTGAAAGAACTTTCTTTCTACTGTACAGAAGAGCTTAAGGCTGATATAATAAATGAAAGTTTGTTGGAAGAGGCTACCTCATTGTTTGAACATTTGCCTTCCTTCATTGAAGAAGAAAAGCTTGATATGGAGGATACTTCTTTGGGTAATAATGGGAATTTGGAGCTTGAATCAGCTGTTCCTAAGAGCTTTCCAAGAGCTAATAGCTTTGATGAGTTATTGATTGTCTTAATGGAAGATGATGATCCATTGACCATGGAGGAGGAATTGACATGGCAAGTTATCATGCAAGGTGAAAGTAATGATATTATTTCTAATCATTCAAATTGTTTTCTCACTTGTCCAAACTTAGCCATGAAACAGGATAGCCATGAACAAGAAGAGAAAAAGTTCAAAGAGTGCAACCATGATAACATTATATCAGCTTTCTTAGATACTTTGATGGAAGAAGAAGAAGACCATGAAGTTCCTTGAATCAGTTGCTTGTCCCATAGGAACAACATGAGAGTAAGATGGAAGACACCATCACACCAAATGAAGGAAAAGAAATAGGCAACCCAAAACTTTCAAAGGGTTGTCCTATCAGGTATCTAACTAGGATGGAAGCCAACAATGCATCACAGGTCATCCTTGCACTCAAGCATGAGGATTCTATTGAAAGGAGGCATATCCAGCTGTCCTATCCACTTCAAAACAACAAGAATGGTCAACATAAGTGGGTAAGTGATTTTGTTTTCTCTCTGCAAGAAGCATTGCAACAACTTGTTAAACATATGGTATTTCTTCACCTCTTTTTGGTTGCTCACAAACATGAAAAATATTAAAAATTGATGAGGAAGGGTAGCTATTTCAAGGAACCAGTTAATGGTTTTGTTTAGTTAGCTATTTCATTTGCTTAGTTTAGGTTAGTAGGCCAGTTGTTGTAGTTTGTTTTCCTTCCAAGTGCAGATGCACAAGTAGTAGTTGTTTTAGGTAGTTTTGAGAGTGTTTCAGTTAGTGTCTTATTTTTTTGAAGGTGTTAACAACAGTTCTTCGGTCTGTTCTGAGTTGTTTCAGGTTCTTTCTTGACTCTATTGCCCAAGGATAGTTCTAGGCTACTTGTTTGTTGCTTAGCAGGCAAGCACCTTGTAGAGGTTGCCAAGAATATTAGCCAAATTTGAATTTCTAAGTTCAAATTAGCTAAATAGATCTTCACAAAGCGTTGTGGTCTATTTAGAGTTGTTGAAAAGGGTTTTATATTGTAAAGGGGCTCTCAAATAGTCTTTGAAGGATTTTGAAATGGTTTATAATGTTTTAAAGATAAAATATATCTTAGTTTTGACCATATCATAATCACAAATTAGTTCAGTCAAATGTCTTTAAAACCTCGTTTTAATCCAAAAACCCTCGTACATGCCTTTGGAGGGAATCTCCTTTCAAATGATTGATTGTGGTGTTGTGTGTAACTCAAGGAGTCATAGAGGTTGGGTTTATTTGGTTCAAGTTTAGTTTAGGTTTCCTCTTGTTTTAGGTTCCCTTTAGGGTTTTCAATGCTCCTTGAAGGTTTTAGCAATGGAGGAGAAGGTAAACCACGTGCAATGTCTTCTCCATCATTCTACAAGTTCAACAACCAATATATAAAGGTTTTAAGGTTGCAGACAAAAGGGAAATAGGGATCATGAAGGGTTTCAAGAAAGAGAACCTTTGATGTTTTGTTAAGAATAAGTTTGCTGAGTGAGCAATGCAGCAAGATAAGACTGAGAGGATCTGCCTATAAAGCTCTTATTAGAGGTTAAGGAGGGTTGTGACAGTCAATACAAAGATCCTGCAAGTCTATATGAGATAGTGATGAGACAGAGATAGAGACCATGGGAATCCAGTACAAGAATAATGAAAAGGAGATAGGTATCAAGTAACCATGTAGAAGTCCCTGAGCAGTGAGGACAGTGCTCCCAAAGTTTCAAGTTATATTGTAAGTTGTGGGAGGTTTCATGTTTTGACAAACCCTTGGAGGGTTAGTTTTTTTAATCATCTTATCAAATATTAGAAGTGTTGTGTAGGGTCTCCTAAAATACTTTGAGTGTTACTTTGAGATCTCATAGGTCTGTCATGGAATTGTTAGGTTTGTTAAGGAATCCTTATTTACATCTGCCCCTTGTATACTCTGTCAAATGACAGCAGTCACAAGGAACATGCTACAATGACCCCAAAAAATTGGCAAATACTAAAAAATCATGATACGTGCATAGAGACATCAATAAGAACCCTTAAAAGGTAGGGGGTTTCATTTCATGCAAGACAATACAGTGAAGGAGGGAGAGCTTTGCCCAAGTTTCATCATATGAGGATAGTACACAACAAAAGGTTTATTTGGAGCTTTTGGTCTTGATCTTAGATCTTGAACAAGAACATGCAGGAGGGATTTATGCTTAGGAGAGTCACAAAGAAAAAGGTTTTGAAGGACATTCCTTGATCTTGAAAAAGAATGTGCAGAGGTTAGAGACAGCAGCAATAAATAATGATGAAAGGTGGTATGCTATCAGCAAATTTAATAACAAGAGGACAGTAGGAGTAGATAGTGACAAAAGACATCATTGGTCAATTGTGAAACAACAGTCACAGAGAATGATAAAGGAGCAATTCTCTGATAAAGGAGTAGTCAGTAGTTAGAAACATAGTAAGAAGAAGCAGTCTATCAACATAAAAGAGCAGTCCATCACCAAAAGGAGACAGAGAGCTAGTTCCTTCAAGAGGTTTTAAGCCTTTAAGAGACAATCATCATCAACAATCGTAACTAAAATTTAGTGCAAAAGAGACTATGAAACCATGGTAAAAGATAGCGAGGATGCTATAGAGAGATATGAGGATAAAAAAATTGTCTAGAAATCAAAAGACTAGAAACAATACAAAGATGTCTTGATAAAGCATCAAGGTTCACAACAAAAGAAACAATCACCTTTGATCATGAAGGAGACAGAAAACTAATTTAAAAGAGTAGCGTCAAACAAGGAAAATAGTGAACAGCTGCATAAAGAGTCATAAAATAGTCAATGAATGACTATAACAGCAGTCATAACAGAGGTCTAAAAGATAGTCAGCAACAATAGAAAGAAAACAATCATGGAATGATTGTTTAGACATAAAAGATAGGGGCAAGTGAGTCTAAGAGCATGGTAAAAGTGTAGAAAATTTAAAGGATTTGTCTAGATCTTAAGGAAACTAATCTAAGAGCTCTGACAAGACAAATACTTGGGTTTCAAAATAGTGTTAGGGGTTATCAATCATATGAGTTTTATATATTGAAGATATGTACATGCATATGAAGATTTTTGTTTTCATTATAATCTTGCTCAGTTTTGGAGCCAAGTGGGTTATGTTGTGAGTTTTATAGAGGTCCTTAATAGGTTGAAGGGTCATATGCAGTCTTATGATACAGAGTATTAGAGTTTCATAGCAAATGCAAGCATAATAAGCATCATGTGATAGTGAACAGTAGACAGACCAAACATAGTCTGAGGGTATGAAATGCTAAACCCTAGATGTAGGGTACCAACAAAGATAGAGGAATCCTAAGTTATGCCCTGACAGTCCATATGAAGGAGGGCCATGACACTAGATAGAAATGCAAAACCAATGAAGAGATTGACAACAAGAACTTGATAGTCCATAGCAAGACTTGAAGAGAAAGAGGAGCAGACAACGGCCTATCAAGGATTATTAAAAGTCTAACAATCATCTATAGGCCTGCATATAGGAAGACTAGAGATCCTAATCCTATTACAAGATATTTGAAATGCAAGAGAATACAAAATCTATCAAATATGAAGAGACAGAACTGTCCAGAATCATAGATGTTTTAAAAGGGAGTTTATTGTATGATAGAGCAATGAGATCATAAAAGAAGCAGAGGTGGCCATAGTGACATGAGCCTGTATAAGACATTTCTCTATGGAAACATGCAGGTGAAGATTGGCACTACAATGATAGGAGCACATCTAGGATTGCAACATCATAGAAAGTGTGTAAGACAAGATCCTAAAATCATGAAGGTAAAACACAAGCTAATGCAGAAGACATTGACAGATGAAAACTAATACATTGACAAGCAACATGAAAGTTTGTCAAAACATTGGTAGGTGTAACATGGCTCAGAGATTGGCTTATGAAGCCAAATATATGCCCAGTTGAAGGTCAGACCTGAAGAGCAAGAAAAATGAAGAGAGGTTGAAATACACACTGAGCATTTCAACCAAAGATTAGATTTGAAAGATGAAGTTCCCAGTCATAGTATGATGGCTACAAACTCAATTTGAGGACACCTACAATAAGTTTTTAGCCTGAAGAAGACCCTACATGGGTCATAAATGAGGTATGGGGTATTTCCAAGTCATAAATGGACAGTTATAATCAGTTTGAGGACTCTAAATGAAGCAAAACTCTTCCTAGATGCCCATAAAGAGACTCATAATGATACCTACAAACAAGGAGCTCATGGCCTAAAATCAAGGGGGCAGTTTGAGAGTAGTGAAACCAATTTGACCACTTCCTAGGCATATAGGGACAATGTGAAGACACATGGGACAGCTGGGAGACTTTTTCCAAGCATCTAGGAGCTCAAAAACAACATCCAAGACTCCAAAAGCATGTAGGAGATTACTTGGGCGACCAACAAGCAAGGTGACTTAGTTGGGACCAATATTATTTCCTATATTTTAGTTTTTTGCCTCTTCCATGTTGGGATGAGAATACAGAAGGCTTAGGTAGTCTTTGTCAGTAGTTCTTTTCATATTTTTGAGCTATGGAAGCCAAAAATCAGACATTGTAATTCATAATCATCAAGAAATCATATATGTATGACATTTTTGTAACTACCTTTGATCAATAAAGAAAGCATTTTGGCCTTCTCAATCTTTGTCTATTGTGTGTGATTGAATGATCAATGTATATTTCTATGATTTACATGCAAATCCTTGAATGTATGTCTCATTTTTAACACCTTTATACAGAAAATGCATGATTTGTGTAGGTTGTAGGTTGTCTCATGGTGCCAAACAGTCATTAGTTGTGAGGAAGTCTTCATTTTTCCTTCTAATATTGCAAACATCAAAACCTTCCTATGAAATATTGATACATGAATATGAAACAAACGTGAGTTGTTTCTTGAAACTAGTTGATTTGTTAAAAATATTGTGTATGATAAGCAGTAGTACAAGTCACAAACATTTGGTGCATCACCTTCTATAAGGATTTAGGCCTCTTTTATGTCATTTCCTTCCCTTTTCCTCTGAGAACAACAGTAGGTTAAAGTAGTTTAGGTGAAAACCAAGGGAACCAGCCCTCTCTGGAGATTTGTCTCACTTTTGTAGGTCCCACACTGAGAGACATTTCAATGTTTCACTAAGTAGCTTGAGAGATCCTCTCTCAAGCAAGGGTGCATAGTTATGTGATAACACCATCATTCCTTCAAGTGGTTTAAAGAGGTCTAATATCATTATAGAGGGTTTCTATGGGGACAGGGTATGTCACTACTAATTGTTTCCTTGCTAATCTTATGAAAGGTTTTTACAGACAAAAACTACCACCATTTCATATTTTAGGTGGTCTAAGAGATTTAAATATGATTATAATACTAGTTACAATGAATCTATGATAACATATATTAAAGAATCTCTCTCCTGCCCCAAGAGAAGAATTATGTAAATAATAGTGATGAATATCTCCCAAAACATGTGTTGCCTACTTGGTGTATTTTGAAAAAATAAACTTGTTTTGTTCAAATTCGTGTATATTATTTTTCACCCTTGTGTAGCACTTAAACACTCTCTTAAGTTGGGCATGGTGAGAATTTGTATGGATTGATGAAATCAAACAAAAGAGTGGACAATTTGGTTCACTCTTCTTTCCAAATTTCTAGAGATGAAAATGGAAGACAATAGCTTGGAGTTAGTTGTGATCTCTGTAAAATGTGGAACCTTATAAAATTAAATGAGTTATGTTCTAGATTTAAATAGTTGTGTAACCTTGTACAAATTGAATGCAAAATATTGTGTGATGAAATAATGAATTACTAGTGAATTGTTGTTCTAGTTGTATTAATTTCTTGATCCTTGAATGCCATGTTGTTGGGAAGTAATTGTAAACTAGACTATGTTATTTATTAATTACAAATGATATCAGAAAGGTAGATTTACATTGTTGGTAGTCAAAAGGAAACGTTGTGTTGTTGGCATTTATAAATGGATTTCTTTTTGCATAAATTTTATAAGCTATAAATTCTAATTATTGGCTTCTAGAACTTGAAATGTTGATGATAGAACTTTATCTCTAGTTTAGCATCCATTTTCTTATCATGTTTTAGGATACATTGAACCGATAATTGTAGCCTTTCTACCTCACCAATTGCCATTTTTTTAATTTTAATTTTAATTTTTATATGCTCTATTTCTCATCTTTTCAACATTATTTTGGCATTTATTCCTAGATGACGATGTGGGTGCAAAAATATCTATACATCTATGATTATGTCCCATTTGTTCAAAAAATAAGAATGTATCTTTGCCTGCCTTTTGAACTATTGAAGTCTATTGTGATACCTTTCTTGTCAACCAATGGATTTGTATTTGAGAACTTGAGTATTCCTCTCTTCCCCTAACTTCTTTGGATCCCATTTTTGAAAATAGGAAGACATGCAAAAATTAAAAAAAAAACTCTCATCCTTTGGGTATAACTTCTCTTTTGGCTGGGATATAACATTGCTCCTCTACTCATCATATGCATGTTTTCTAGTATATTCATTCCTTTTCTCACTTGCAAACAAGTTACTTTCATTATTTTGTGGATTTATAGTAATTTGTATTGTAGGGTATTTGTTAATATGTTTTAATGTTATAGTTTAGCGTTCCATTTTTAGTTTTATTCAACTCTTTATGGTTGTGAGGAAAGCTTCTTTAGTTTCCTTCTTCTCCATCGAGGATACTTCAACCACAAGCCTCTTCCTCATCTCCTACAGCTAATGGTGTTTTATTTCCAATTTATTGTGGATTTATTGTACTTGCAACCTTTTTATATTTCTCCTTACAGATACATTTCTCTTGGCAATGCTTGGTGATTCATCTTCTTAGCTTTTCTATTTCCGTACACACTAAGATAGTGATAGATACACTTATTGGTATTCTCATATTTTATTTACTAACTATTTATCTTAGTTCTAGACATGTGTAGGGTAAGAGAACACACTCAAAGCCATTCTAATTTTTATTTGACTATCTATGGAGGTCAAAAGACCAAAATGGGAGCTTCACCATTTTGGCAAGCTCCCTAGTAGTCACCCCCTTTCCCTTTGTCCTAGTTATAAGTACTCTTGGTGATTTCTTCATACCAAGGTTTAGTATATCTTCCCCTCTATTATATTTCTATTTTTTAACTTAGTTTAAATGTCATTTCCTTCTTTTAATAGCATTTAGATTATTTTAGTATCCCTCTATATTTATGTTATTATTTCCTATTACTAGCTATGTAATTCTTACTCCTATTTTATAGTTTTTCTACCCCCTATACACGAACTATGAATTTCTATGCATGGTGGACTACAATGTAGTCATAAAAACTCTACTACAATCATGTTATCATCTAGGAAGTGTGTTATCACTTGTATCATCACTTTTTATTAACTTTCATCTTAGATCTCTACTTCAACTAGATATCTACTTCTTAGCTCAATTACCAGTTTTTCTCTATTTATTTTTCTATTTTCTTTATTTCAAATAAAAAATAGTATTTTCATCAAGAGAAAATAAATAGAAGTTATATAGGAGAAATACATTTAGATAAGACCAAACACCTTGCTAGTTCATCTACTTCAAATAGTACATTCTATATTTTTTCTCTTATCTAGGAATATAGTTAGTTGAGGATTAAAATTTTAAATGGATTAACTTTACCACATTTCATTTTGGTGAACCTAATACTTTTTTCTCAAAATCCTCTTGATACATTTTTCTTTTAGTTGTCAATATGTTTAATTTCTTTATGAATGCTTTCAATATATATGATAATGAATTATTTTCAAAGTAGATTCTAATTATATGACAGATAATGTGTTAGAAGATTTAGAAGATATTATTTTAGATCCTTCTCCTACATTGTATGTTTCTAGCATAGAAACTATTTTAGTTAATGCATGTTTTACATATAGACTCATCACAATTATGGTTAAGAACTCTAATTATAAATGCATTAGTATTTAGCAAAAATATGTTATTTCTTGTAATGTTTATAATTATCACTAAATCTCTGTGTGTGGTGTGCTTGATTCATCACCACTCTCTCAACCTAGTATCATTGTTTAGGGTTTTCTTGTTGACTCTATAAGTTCTCCTTTGTTTAATCATCTTGTTTCCTCTTCTTCTTTCATAATAGTTTTACCTAAGGCTACTCCTACTACTGACTTTCATTTAGTAGGGAATTTATACAACACTAGGTGAAACAAGCAAACTAACCCTATGATTATTTCTCTCCCTCCACCTAATCCTATTCTTCCTTTAGCTCTTGATTCTATTCTTAGAAAATGTGAATGTATATCTATGTATCATTCCAAGTTTGTGAATAATTTAATGCACATTAAGTATTGATTGCATATTCATCCTCTAGTTTCTAGATTTTATTTTTGAAGCAACTCTCTTTGTAGAAGAAATACTGCAGATGATCCTTGGAATCTAACACCATCTACCTTTGTTTTATAATAGTTCTTTACTTAAGAATAGGGATGTGAAGATGTTCCTCGATAAATTTCACATTCAACATTATTTGTCTACACCATAGTATGCACAACCCAATGGTAAAGTTGAGGCTTACAATAAAACCATTGAGTAATTCTTACATAAAACAATGAATAAACATGATCTAAAGAATGACATGATTGACTTTGTTTTACTTTGTGGGCTAAACATACAAGCATTCATACTCCCATTGGCACTACTCTATATTCCCTTATCTATGTTGCCAAAGCCTTTATGCCTTTAGAGCTTGAGATTCCTTCTCTTTGTGTTTCACTCCAAAAGATTATTGATGATAATACCTATTGTAGACACCTAAAAATATCTCAAAACCTAATTATCTTTCATCTTGATCATCTATCCCTAAATCAACCTTAATCATGTGATCAATTTTCCCCTAAGGTCCTAATTATCCTTTAATTTGGGTTTATCATTCAATTCTAGGTCCTAATCCCCCATCATTATCCTAATCATTTCCTAATTACCCCTAGGTCCTAATCCATTTCCTAGTCCTAATAATCCATGTCCCCACATACACATGATTTAATTAATGTTCATTAATGAAATCCTTATTTTTCCCCATAACCACCCAAAAATCAATAAAAGAAATATGAAGTTTCTTTTATTTTCCACCACCCATTCTATAACCATCTCCTAATAACTAGTTTCCAATTAAAATAATTATCCTTTTATCTCCTCCCTCCATCTTGTAACTTCCCAACCAACTCAATCATAGCCGTCCATCTGATATCCAATCCTCACCATTGATCTGCTTCTTTGAAAGTCTATAAATTAACTTATCAAGAGACATTTTCATCAATCACATTTGAAGTACCATTACACTATTGGTTTGAGCATCCACATATCAATTATCTTGAGCAAATCCACTCTCTCATAGTGCAACAAAAATCGAGAGTGTGGTAACATTTTGTGTTTATCATTTTGAATCTTTCAATTTTTATGCTTTATCGAAGGTCACAATAGATATAGATTGGAGGTTTTTGTATTGCATTTAAAATCTTTGTTTTAGTCTATATTTCTTGTTGACACCTATCATGAATCTCATCTTCAAGAAATTGAAATTCTCAATGAACATCATGTGAATGCTTTTGAACACCTTCAAGATTACCAAAGCTAGCTCAAGTGATCTTATAATCAATATGTTCTTCCTCATTCTTTTCAAGTTGGTGATATTGTTCCTTATGAAAATTAGTGCTATATAAATGTTCTTTTGGGTCTTAAAGGAAAGTTTAGTCCTAATTGCCTTGGAACTTATGTTGTTTCTTCTATTTATGGTTTAGGTGCTTATGGATTAACTACATTGGATGGATAACCCCTACAAGAACCCATTAATGATATCCATCTTTATCACTTCTATGCATAAAACTATGATCTCATTCCATTTCCTTTGGCTTATGCATTCACTCATCCTTCTCTATAATGCACATAGGGATATTTCATTTCATCAAGCATGACCTATGTGTGGTATATAATTATTTGTAATTTGTCACATACTAAGGTCATTTCCATGTACATGATCTTAGGTGTTTCGACTCTTTTTCTTCCTTTCCATACATTTGGGATTATATTCCTATAACCTAAAGGTGTATTCATTGAGTTTACTCATGTTTTTCTATTTGGGTAATCAGTTTTGTGTCTTGTAAATTGTAAGAACCCTAACTAGTTCTAAGTGAATTTTTTGCCTTGCTGAACTAAATTTTCTGGTTTAGTTTTCTTGCAATTCACTTATGATTTTCAAATTTTGTTTTCAATATTATGCTTGGGAAATAGTGTAGATGGAAAGGTTCCAATATCATAATAAAATAACACCATATGATGACTGAAAATCAAATAATCAGCTTACTAGTGCAATAAATGCCAACACAAAATACAAGTGAACATACCCAGCAATGATAGGCTTCCTTATTGATTTCGAAAGATGTTTACAACAATGAGGGCTGGAAAGTACAATCAGCCAAGTCTGATTGGAAAATCAGACCTTCAATTACATCCACAAATGCCAAATTGCATGCCCAAACCTTAGCCAAGTGAATGGAAGATGAAGCTCTATGAAAGAGTGATGAAATCTTCAGTTGGGTATGACTGATATACAATTGAAATGGCCTTATAAAGGTCTGATATGTCTGATGTAAACTTGTAACCACTGCTGATATAAAACCTTGATGCAAATGTCAACAAAAAGTTCCAATATCTTGCTCCAAACTCAAGCAGCCATGCATAGGATGAAGGCGATTAGGGTTATGAAGATGTATTGATGATAAAAACCTCATGTAGTTGCCCAGTAACCTTCAGATTTGAAACTAAAACCCTCCTATAGCTATTGTTACAGAAAATTAGAATATGTATGATGGCTAGAAATCACAAAAAAAAATCCTCTTCTTGCCAAGTGATCCAACAATAAACCTTCTATCATCAATTATTGATGAAAATAGCTTCAAACACAAGCCAAATCTGCAAAAGAAACTCCATGAAAACACTCCAATCAAGCTCTATGATGAACTCCATTCGAATTCACCTCTCATGGTGGATTGGGATCATCTCCAAACCACAAAAATGCCAAGGAAACACCACCTTGAGCAACTGAAATTCACTTTCAGCCAAGAGTAAACACTCAAATGTAAAATTTGCCAAATGATCAAAAGGTGTCCCAATTTGACAAATTCTAAATAATTTCAAATCCACCAATTAAATCAAAATCTTCAATTTGATGATTTTAAATGATTTTCACCTTATAACCACCATCATTTTAAAAACAATAAAATAATAATATTTTTATTATTTTTTATCTCTCCTTTGGATGCCAAAAATAATATTATTTTTTTTTTTCTCCTTATTTCTCCAAGCACTGATTTCTCCTTGGACAAAAAATATATTTTTTATTATTAATTTTTCCATTTCGCTTGAGCATCGATTTTCACCTGGCAAAAATAATAATACTTTATTAATTTTAACTCTCTCATCTTGGGCGGCGATTTTGCATAATAAAAT
This sequence comes from Cunninghamia lanceolata, assembly GCA_027924645.1. NCBI lineage: Eukaryota > Viridiplantae > Streptophyta > Pinopsida > Cupressales > Cupressaceae > Cunninghamia > Cunninghamia lanceolata. The sequence continues at coordinate 1,613,653 of BSBN01001240.1, read as the reverse complement.
AATATTTTATTATTTTATTTTCTTCTCCTTTGGCATCAATCCCCTTTAGGAAAATAATAATAATAATAATAATATACAATTAAAGATTGCGTTTTATTTTCCTTGTCATTTTTTACCTTTTTACTTTGTTTAATCTTCAAGTTATCCAACATTTATTTTTCCCATCCTTCACTTTTTGCCTTGGCTTGAAAATGATGACATTTTGGCTTTATAAAAGATATTATAAAATAAATTTAGCCAAAATACAAATGAAATCCAATGTTGAGCCAAATTTCTAGTTTCTAAGCCTTCAAGGTACTAGCTCAACCCATACACAAGTCTAGCTCAAAAAGGGGACACTACAAGTCCTCCCACCCCAAGATTGCTTGCCCCAAGCAATCGCAAGTACCAAATTAGAACCAATCAATACCAGGATCCCAAATCCATCTAGGCTCTCCATATATACTCACACATATCTCCTCAAAGTTGCTGATGTAAAAGATCCTGGGACCGCTTCTACTATCATAAATTGATGCAAACTCATCATTACTCAACCTCCAATGACAAATCCATACCATGATGTAATCAATCAACCCAATAATGAAGATTTTGATGCCAATCAATGAGTCAACAAAGCTGAAAATTCCTCTAACATGGAAGTGTAGCATGATCAAATGATGGATGTCAAACACAAGTGCAAATGAAAGTATATCCAACCCTGTTATCTCACTATCATAAATCAGAACAATGACATACAAACTGAAAATATCATCTAAAATGATACAAAAAATGCCATCCATAATACATGATGATAGGACACCATCATTAGACCAATCCTCAATAAGAATATAGAGATCTCCGCTATACCAAACTGCCCCAAACATGTCCACATGATCCAATAAGAAAGCATCGTCAAAATAATGTTGTGTCAACTCAAGAGTAGGCTGATCTAGCTCTCCAAGGGGGACTAATGCATCATGCAAATTTGATTCAAAATTTACTTCATATATCCATGTGTTCATATTATTATTAGCAACCTCCATAACATCTTCCTTTTGAAAGAAAAGGCTTCTAATGTAGGCTTCCCTTTCTTGTCTTGCTAGATCTATGCGGTTGACTTGTTCTTTGACTTGTTGAAGGTGTTGTTTTGCATTGGTAGCCATCAATTTAGCCTCCTTGGCTCTTTGTTTCCACTCTTCATTCATTTCTTCGAACTCCCTTACTTCTTCTATGCTAAAATACACAAAATTGTTCCTCTTATGATTAACATATTCATGGCTAACACTTGGATTTTGGATGCCAACAATAGGAGATACAATAACATTGACTTCTTCATGATTGAGGGTTGCTATCTCATGAGAATGATGAGATAAGGTGTTGCTGTCCTCAAACAAATCAGGAATGATATCATGCCATTCTATAGTGCTTTCATCAATTTCAAACCTCAAATACTCTCCATCAAATGTTGATCCAATACAAGTCTCTCCATGTGAATCATATATGTCTTCATGAGACAATTCATGGCCCATAGCTATCATAGATTTGGTTGTTATTTGATGAGGCAATGTGTACTTGACTGCTCTAATAATAATTTGTTTCCCATCATGTTGGAAACTCAACTCCATAGCTTGTAGATCTTGGATGACTCTTTGTAGTGAATGTAGCCATTGCATACCAAGCACAATTTCTTGATCCTTCAAATCAAGAACATAGAAGTCATCACAAAGCGTATACTCACCAAACATAATACTAAGTTTGTTCACTTTCTTTTTGCAAAGAATAGTGAGTCCACCTGCTATAGTCACATCAAATCTCTCAAAGTCAACACAATGCAAACCTCTTTTGTTCACCAAACCAACATCAATGTAGTTATGTGTAGCTCCACTATCAAGAAGTGCCATGACTTTGCAACCATACAATGTGCCCTCAAAGATGAATGGATTATATCTTGAAGCCCCTAAAAGATAGGCAATCCAGCTAGATCTTTTGTTACCATCATTTTCAAGTTCTAGGGTTGGCTATCCATGATCATTTTCTGAATTAGTATCACCATCCACCTCATCAATCACCTCTATATAATGCACCTTGCCTTTGCCAAGACACCTATGACCAATTTCCAAAGGTTCCTTGCAAGTAAAGCACAACTTCTTCCTACAAAGTTCATTCCTTTCCTCATAATCCGTCTTAGATGTACCTTCAACTTTCTTTGGAGTGGGCTACTCACGAGATTTCAGATTTGCATTCTCATCTTTGAAACTCTTCTTTTGTGGTGTGAATGTAGGAGTAGTGTCTAAATCAAGTGTAAGCTCAATGGCCTCATCAAGTGTCCTTGGCCTATGAACTTTGACCAATCCTCTTATCCTGTCATTCAAACCCTCAACAAACAACATAGTAACTCTCCTATCCATCATGTCAAGAACCATCACTACAATCTTCTGAAACTCATTAACATATGAGTCTACTCTACCAATCTATCTCAATTGTGCCAACTCCCTGTAGTAGAATTCTACATCCTTCCTGTCAAACCTGGCAATGAGTTTGTTTGTGAACTCATTATATGAAGTGATCCTATTGTGATGTTGTGAAACAAGTCCATGGTGCCACCAATCATAAGCCAAGCCCTCCAAATGCATAGTAGCAAAATGTAGCCTTTTCCTCACTCATGGGATTGAGTGTAAGAAAAGTATCCAGCTTGTGTACCCATGCTCTAGCACTAATTTTGTTGCTGCCATGAAAGTTAGGTAGAGGAATTTTATTCAATGCATCTTTGTATTCCTTAGGTTGATTTGGTTGTTGCCTTGTTTGTCTTTCAACTCTACCTCTTCGCCTATCCTACTTTTGAGTCATGTAGTTGTTGAAGTTTATGCGATTCTTGACATGCTTTGGAAGTGCATCATACTCATCAACCATGGATATCAAATCATTTAATCAAAAGGTGATTCCTCTACCTCAAATTGTATCTCCTCCTCAACCTCTTCTTCTCTAGGAAGAAAAGTGAGCTGCATAGGCCTATCCGTAGTAGTTGTGCATGTCCTCCTTGCACGAGGTGATCCAACAACACTACCTGTACCTATATTAGCTAGATTAGCCTAATTAACCTACATATTATTCAATGATTGTGTTAGCACCTCAAACATTCGATTCAATGTAGCCATCATTTGTGTGATATTGTCATTTGTTGTATGTTGTTCTGCTGCCATCATGTGTTGACCTACTATCATATCCCTCATCATGTCACCAATCCCATCACGCTACAGATTACCTATTCTTCTATGATAATGATGTGGAAGTGGATCGATGCAGTAGCTCATAACCCCACAGGCTGGCAAGATCCAAGCTCTGATACCACTATAAGAACCCTAACTAGTTCTAACTGAATTTTCTAACTTGCTGATCTAAATTTTCTGATTTAGTTTTCTTGCAATTCACTTATGATTTTCAAATTTTGTTTTCAATATTATGATTGGGAAATAGTGTAGATGGAAAGGTTTCAATATCACAATAAAATATCACCATATGATGACTGAAAATCAAATAATCAGCGTACTAGTGCAATAAATACCAACACAAAATACAAGTGAGCATACCCAACAATGATAGGCTTCCTTCCTTATTGATTTTAAAAGATGTTTACAACAATGAGGGCTGGAAAGTACAATCAACCAAGTCTGATTTGTAAATTAGACCTTCAATTACATCCACAAATGCCAAATTACATGCTCAAACCTTAGCCAAGTGAATGGAAGATGAAGCTCTATGAAATTATGATGAAATCTTCAGCTGGATATGACTGATATACAATTGAAATGACCTTATAAAGGTCTGATATTGTCACGTCTTAGACTTTGAAGCTTTCTAGAATTACTTTATGTGGAAATATTTCATGAACAATTATGTGTGGTTAGATAACTAATATGTTGTTTTGAAAGATGAATGATTATTTTAATATGGAAAAGATGAAATGAAATGAATATTATTTTCATGTTATTTTGGAATGATTAATTCTGATGCTTCGGCTATGCTTTGGCTATTGGGTTACTAACCTATTAATGGGAAATTTGAGTTTATCATGAGTTGCAGGTTGTCGAAGACAAGGGTGTGGTTAAGGTAGAGGAGGTTAGCAGCTTGGCAGGGTTAAGATGGAGGGATTTCTCTCACACACACAACACTTAGAATCATGTAGATGCATTAGAATTGCATTAATTGATTTTATTATATAGTTCTTATTTATTTGTGTTATAGTTAGATTATTTAATTAATTGGCATTTAATATTATATATTCATAGAAAAATAGATTAAATGGGTTAAATTATTTATTTGAATTTATTTGAAGAATGGAAATATTTTTATTATTTGTTTTATAGATAAATATGATGCAAGCTAGTAAGCATAATTCATATTTAAATATTAGATTTTGATAAACTTAGAAAATAAAACAAGATTTTAGAAACAAAAAACAATAAAACAAAAAAAAAACAATAAAACAATAGAAAAAAGAAAAGAAAACATATATTTAGGAATTAAAACACAAAATAAAGCAAAGCAAAAATAAAGAAGAAAAATAATAAAAGAAAGGAAAATCTCTTTCTCACACAACAACTTTCTTTCTCAACTCTCAATCTGTAAACAAAACACAAGTTGAATTTTCAATTGATACTAGATAAAGAGGGCACAGTCGAGAAATTTTGGAGATTTGGAGCAAAGGAAGCACTTGGGGAACAGAGGGTTTGAAGAATTCAACTATTGGAGAGAAAAACCATAGGTTTTTATTAAAAAAACATTATGTTTATGTTTGAATTGTGTGAAAGTAAATTGTTATTTCATAAATCTGGTTTCAGTGTGCATTTGATGATCTATGATAATGCTATATAAATAAGTATTGCTACTATTGTTGTTCGAAAACCCTTATATATATAAGTGTTTAAATTATATACTGCATATATTTTTTTTATTTACCTATATATATTTATATATAAATATATATACAGGAACCGTATATAAATTTATATATAAATATAAGTAAATACCAGAACTTGTGAGAAATTTATTTATAGACTGCCTGACATGGTAGCGATTTCAAAGTGTTCATTACAAATTGCATACTTTAAAGAGTATACTTTAAACAATGGTAAATCGTTGTAATTTCATGTGTTAGATTTTATTGAACGACGGAGACATGGATTTCAGACTATGGCCATATGGTGTCGCAGTCCCATGTCGGACTGCGACCCCCATATGGACGGTGCCTCACAAAATGCTAAGTATTGTTTTTGAGTTTTTATTTAACAAGCTTTAAACATTGATTTCTATGACCCCCAAATGGAGGTCGCAGTCCCTTGTGGGGACTGCAGCACCCATTTGGAGGCCATCGCCTCTTCTTTAAACTTCCTATGATGGCCAATCAATTTCAATTCAGTCTTAAAGAATATTAAATGATATCCGTTGTTCATTGTTGAAACCTGTGATAGTATATATGTGTTTGCTGTTATAAATCTTGACTTTGTAACCTTTGTTGCATAAATGCAGTCCTCTGCGACTGATATACAGTTATAATTGATGGTATATATATATATATATATATATATATATATATATATATATATATATATATATATATATATATCCCTAGTTCTATATCTATAATGATCTTTGTAAATCATTTCATAGCTAGGTATTATTAATTTCTATAGATTGAAATATATAGATATGTATATATATATATATATATATATGAATGATTAAATGAAACAATTCAATTTCTTGTAGTTGTTTAACTGAGATTAATGTAAGACTTATTTTTGACTCTGCTATGAATTATTTAATTGGGAACTATGTAATTAATCTATTTTTATATCTGTCAATCAAAGGGAGAAGGTAGTAAACAAGAACATTTATCTGATATATATTAGTCAACCTCTAGAGTGGAAAATTAAACCAACATTGTAGAAAAACCAATTGATTAAATTTTACGGCAAACTATAATTTCTTTTCATATATCAAATTAGAACCTCTTTTCTATGGAAGATCAATATAAACCACTAGGAATTTGAAAACTTAAACAACAAACAAACTAGAGAAATGAATTGGTTGATGTAAACTGTAATTGTTTTTCAGAATGGATAATTTGATTATGGATAATTAATCTTAGAAAATTATTCATTGCATGTATTTTCGTAAAGTAATGTACTTTCGATCTTCGACAAGATGCTGAATGTGGGCTCCCAGAGATGGTAGTTTTACTTTTTCTAAAACTACCACTTGTGTTTTATTGCTTCGCCAAGCTACTATACCATTGAAATAGATGGATTTAGAAAAAGCCTAGATTTATGTTATATATGTCTCTGCCACATCCTACTTGCAAGAGTTATGTCATTCTAGGTTAGGATGCATACAGGCAACAGGCACACATTAAGAGATTCCCTCCTACTTACACTATTCCAGGTTGCTAGGCTTCTTGTGCAGGGTCGGTATTTTCTTCGAGTTAGCAAGAAACCTGGGGAAGTCTAGTACTTCGTGGTTGGGTGGAAAAAGTGCCTTAACCACACTTTTGGTCTCAACTTGCGGAAGATCAGAGGATCACGGCGGTCAAGTTCAGAGATTCTCATGTTATGGATACTTATTTCATTGTATTACTCTTGTATAGCTTGCATAGCCAATTGTAAAATGTTATATTTCCTTCATTGATATATTGATGCAATATCTTTACTTGTAACATTGAAATAGATGTTTGTAACACCAAATTGGTGTATGTAAATGCAATTGTAACACTTAATAGTGTATGAAAATTTATACTTCATTAATGGAATCTTGCTATTTTATACGGTTATGGATATTTGAAAATTATAATTGATTTAATTTCCTCATTTGGAATGAGCATTTTTTTTGTAATATTATTTTTTTAGATTGAAAATTTTTTGCACCTTACATTTGGTATCAGAGCACTAGGTTCAACTCTAGGACCTACGTCTAATTATGCTTTTATGCAATGTTTCAAAGTAATCCAGATGGATGCTAGATTCACTTACCAACATGGAGGAGGATCTCGTGGTGATCTAGATGATAGATTGGGTAGGATCCTAGCCATGTCGAATCGACAAGAGACCAGAATGGATAGTCTAGAGCCGAAAATTCAAAAAGGCCAACCTGGGTTGAACACAGACGGAAATGGGGGTAATAGAACTAAAACAAATGAAGAAAACTCTGAGACTGAAGGAAACCCAAGTAAGCAAGAGAAAGTAGCTGAAGAATTGGGTAAAGACCTCAAGAAGGTCACCCTACCAAAATTTGATGGAAAAATAATTAGAGACGGGAGAGAATCCTGGATAATTGAGATGGAGAAGTATTTTGCTCTGTGAAATTTGTCTGAGGAGACTAAGGTTATATGGGGATCATATCAACTCACCGGTGAGGCTACCACATGGTGGGATAATGAAAAGGTTGAGAAGCGGCTATTACCTGGTGAGGTAACTTGGGAGTGATTTCTATAGTTATTCAGGAAAAGGTGGCTACCGCAGCTGTATTTTGAAAAGAAAATGTATGAATTTCAAAATCTCACCCAGGGTGGAATGACTGTAACTCAATATTGGGAGAAATTTTCCCACTTGCTCAAGTGCGTGCCTCAGTATCAACAGGATGTGAGGTTTCGGATTCACAAGTTTATCATGGGGCTTGGGCCTCAAATTGGAGTTGATGTTGATATTCATAACCCTTCCACCATGGATGAGGTTTTTGAAAAAGTAATCAAGTAGGAACATAAACTACAACATGTTGCAAACTACAGGAAAAGTAGAGATGCCAAGTATGGTAATAAAAAACCTCAAGGAAACAACCAGAACAATTAGAATCAGAACAATCAGAATCAGAACAATCAGGGCAATAACAATAATAGACAGATCAGGAATCTCAAGAGGGGAAACAATTCTCAAGACCATAACGAAGGAAATCAGAATAGCAACAAGAGGACAAATTATAACAATAATAACATCAATAATAGGAGAGATGCTTCAGATAGACCCAGAGCACCCCGCGGTGCTTGCTACACATGCAGTGATGAGAATTATGCCAGTGTGTGTCCTCAGAGGGGAAATAATCAGAAAAATAGAAACCAGCATCATATCCATGCGGCGGTAGATAATCACCAAGTTGATTTCTAGGCTACGCCAATCCAGTTCTCAGGTAAGCTTTTTGGATGCCCTGTGTCGATTTTAATTGATACTAGAGCCATTGAATGCTTTGTAGATCCTAATGTTATTTCTAAATTGTCAGTTAAACCAGGATTTATGGCTAATTCCTGGAAGGTACAATATGGAAACTGAGTAGAGAAAATGGTAGAGCATTTTCTTGCATACAGTGAACTTGAACTTCCTAGTTTTGAGACACAGGTCAATTTGTATGTGGCACCCATAGGATCATATGATGTAATTATGGGAATAAACTGGATTACAGAGCATAAGTCTGTTGTAGATTGTGAAGAGAAAATAGTGAAATGCTTAGATGATCAAGGTAACCGAGATGAGATCCATGGTTTTAAAAGACCCTTAGAGCTGAAGTAGATTTCTGCCATGCAACTGAAAAAGGCCAATAGAAAAGGGTGTGTTGTTTATGCAGTAAAGGTTAGGGACCTTGATAACTCAGATTCATCAGCTAATGACCATCCCATTCTGAAGGAATTCCAAGATGTATTTCCTGATGAACTGACCGAGTTGCCTCCGAAACAGGAATTTGATTTCTTGATTGAATTGTTTTCTGGAACTGAGCCTCTGTCAAAGGCACTGTATAGAATGAACACAACCGAATTGCATAAGTCGAAGGCGTAGTTGCAAGAATTACTTAACTAGGGTTTTATTAGACCAAGTGTGTCTCCATGGGGAGCACATGTCATATTTGTGAAGAAGAAAGATGGTACCTTGAGGTTATGTATTGATTATAGAATGCTAAACAAGGCCACCATCAAAAATAAATATCCGCTCCCTAGAATTGATGAGTTGTTTGACCAGATGAAAGGAGAGAAGGTATTCTCGAAAATTGATTTGAGATTGAGGTACCACCAGCTAAGAATAAAAGATGAAGATATTTCAAAGACTGCCTTCAGGACTAGATACGGAAACTATGAGTTTACAGTGTTACCGTTTGGGCTAACCAACGCCCCAGCAGCTTTTATGAATTTGATGAACAGTGTTTTTTGGGACTATCTGGATGACTTTGTACTAGTTTTTTTGGATGATATATTGATATACTCCAAATTAGAGGAAGAGCATGACAAACATCTGAGGATAGTGTTGCAGCAATTGCAGGATCATAAGATTTATGGGAAGATGTCAAAATGTGCTTTCTACTAGACTAAAGTACACTATTTGGGCCATGTTATTTCAGCTGAAGGGATTGTAGTGGACCCAGATAAGATCAAGGCAATCATGGAGTGGCCAGCACCACAGAACAACTTTCTTTCTCAACTCTCAATCTATAAAGAAAACACAAGCTGAATTTTCAATTGATACTAGATAAAGAGGGCACAGTCGAGAAATTTTGGAGATTTGGAGCAAAGGAAGCACTTGGGGAACAGAGGGTTTGAAGAATTCAACAGTTGGAGAGCAAAACCACAGGTTTTTATAAAAAATCATTATGTTTATGTTTGAATTGTGTGAAAGTAAATTGTTATTTCATAAATCTGGTTTCAGTGTGCGTTTGATGATTTGTGATAATGTTGTCTAAATAAGTATTGCTACTATTGTTGTTTGAAAACCCTTATATATATAAGTGTTTAAATTATATACTGCATATATTTTTTTATTTACCTATATTTATTTATATATAAATATATATACAGGAATCGTATATAAATTTATATATAAATATAAGTAAATACTAGAAGTTGTGAGAAATTTATTTATAGACTGCCTGATGCAGTAGTGATTTCAAAGTGTTCATTACAAATTGCATACTTTAAAGAGTATATTTTAAACAATGGTAAATCATTGTAATTTCATGTGTTAGATTTTATTAAACGATAGAGCCATGGATTTGAGACAATAGCCATATGGTGTCGCAGTCCCATGTGGGACTGTGACCCCCATATGGATGGTGCCTCACAAAATGCTAAGTATTGTTTTTGAGTTTTTATTTAACAAGATTTAAACATTGATTTCGGTGACCCCCAAATGGAGGTTGCAGTCCCTTAGGGGGACTACGGCACCCATTTGGAGGCCATCGCCTCTTCTTTAAACTTCCTGTGATGGCTAATCAAATTCAATTTAGTCTTAAAGAATATTAAATGATATATGTTGTTCGCTGTTGAAACCTGCAACAGTATATGTGTTTGCTTTTATAAATCTTGACTTTGTAACCTCTGTTGCATAAACGCAGTCCTCTGCTGCCGATATACAGTTATAATATATATATATATATCCCTAGTTTTGTATCTATAATGATCTCTGTAAATCATTTCACAGCTGGGTATTATTACTTTCTGCAGACTGAAATGTATAGATATCTATATATATATATGAATGATTAAATGAAACAATTCAATTTCTTGTAGTTGTTTAACTGAGATATATGTAAGACTTCTTTTTTACTCTGCTATGAATTATTTAATTGGGAACTATGTAATTAATCTATTTTTATATCTGTCAATCAAAGGGAGAAGGTAGTAAACGAGAACATTTATCTGATATATATTAGTCGACCTCTAGAGTGGAAAATTAAACCAACATTGTAGAAAAACCAATTGATTAAATTTTACGGCAAACTGTAATTTCTTTTCATATATCAAATTAGAACCTCTTTTCTATGGAAGATCAATATAAACCACTGGGAATTTGAAAACTTAAACAACAAACAAACGAGAGAAATGAATTGGTTGATGTAAACTATAATTATTTTTCAGAATGGATATTTTGATTATGGATAATTAATCTTAGAAAACTATTCATTGCATGTATTTTCCTAAAGTAATGTACTTTCAATCTTCGACAGGATGTCGAATTTGGGCTCCCAGAGACGATAGTTTTACTTTTTCTAAAACTACCACTTTTGTTTTATTGCTTCGCCAAGCTACTATACCATTGAAATAGATGGATTTAAAAAAGCCTAGATTTATGTTATATATGTCTCTACGACATCCTGATTGCAAGAGTTATGTCATTATAGGTTAGGATGCATACAGGCAACAAGCACGCATTAAGAGATTCCCTCCTGCTTACACCGTTCCAGGTTGCTAGGCTCCTTGTGCAGGGTCGGTATTTTCTTCAAGTTAGGAAGAAACCCGGGGAAGTCTAGTACTTCGTGGTTGGGTGGAAAAAGTGCCTTAACCACACTCTTGGTCTCATCTTGTGGAAGATCGGAGGATCATGGCGGTTGAGTTCAGAGATTCTTATGTTATGGATACTTATTTCAATGTATTACTCTTGTATGGCTTGCATAGACAATTGTAAAATGTTATATTTCCTTCATTGATTTATTGATGCAATATCTTTACTTGTAACATTGAAATAGATGTTTGTAACACCAGATTGGTGTATGTAAATGGAATTCTAACACTTAATAGTGTATGAAAATTTATACTTCATTAATGGAATCTTGCTATTTTATATGATTATGGATATTTGAAAATTATAATTGATTTAATTTCCTCATTTGGAATGAGCATTGTTTTTGTAATATTATTTTTTTAGTATGTAAATTTTTCGCACCTTACATTTGGTATCAAAGCATTAGGTTCAACTCTAGGACCTACGTCTAATTACGCTTTTATGTAATGTTTTAGAGTAATCCAGATGGATGCTAGATTCACTTACCAACATGGAGGAGGATCCTGTGGTGATCCAGATGATAGATTGGATAGGATCCTAGCCATGTTGAATCGACAAGAGACCAGAATGGATAGTCTAGAGCCAAAAATTCAAACAGGCCAACCTAGGTTCAACACAGGCGGAAATGGGGGTAATATAACTGAAACAAATGAAGAAAACCCTAAGACTGAAGGAAACCCAAGTAAGCAAGAGAAAGTAGCTGAAGAATTGGGTAAAAACCTCAAGAAGGTCACCCCACCAAAATTTGATGGAAAAATAATTGGAGACGGGGCAGAATCCTGGATAATTGAGATGGAGAAGTATTTTGCTCTGTGAAATTTGTCTGAGGAGACTAAGGTTATATGGGGATCGTATCAACTCACCGGTGACGCTGCCACATGGTGGGATAATGAAAAGGTTGAGAAGCAGCTATTACCTGGTGAGGTAACTTGGGAGCGATTTATGTAGTTATTCAGGAAAAGGTGGCTACCGCAGCTGTATTTTGATAAAAAAATGTATGAATTTTAGAATCTCACCTAGGGTGGAACGACTGTAACTCAATATTGGGAGAAATTTTCCCACTTGCTCAAGTACGTGCCTCAGTATCAACAGGATGAGAGGTTTCAGATTCGCAAGTTTATCATGGGGCTTAGGCCTCAAATTGGAGTTGATGTTGATATTTATAAACCTTCCACCATGGATGAGGTTTTTGAAAAAGTAATCAAGCAAGAACATAAACTACAACAGGTTGCAAACTATAGGAAAAGTAGAGATGCCAAGTATGGTAATAAGAAACCTCAAGGAAACAACTAGAACAATAAGAATCAGAACAATTAGGGCAATAACAATAGCAGGCAGATCAGGAATCTCAAAAGGGGAAACAATTCTCAAGACCGTAACGAAGGAAATCAGAATAGCAACAAGAGGACAAATTATAACAATAATAACATCAATAACAGGAGAGATGCTTCAGATAGACCCAGAGCACCCCACGGTGATTGCTACACATGTGGTGGTGAGCACTATGCCAGTGTGTGTCCTTAGAGGGGGAATAATCAGAAAAATAGAAACTAGCATCATATCCATGCGACGGTAGATAATCGCCAAGTTGATTTCTAGGCTACGCCAATCTAGTTCTCAGGTAAGCTTTTTGGATGCCTTGTGTCGATTTTAATTGATACCGGAGCCACTGAATGCTTTGTAGATCCTAATGTTATTTCTAAATTGTCAGTTAAATCAGGATTAATGGCTAATTCCTTGAAGGTACAATATGGAAACCGAGTAGAGAAAACGGTAAAGCATTGTCTTGCATACAGTGAACTTGAACTTCCTAGTTTTGAGACACAGGTCAATTTGTATGTGGCACCCCTAGGATCATATGATGTAATTCTGGGAATAAACTAGCGTACAGAGCATAAGTCTATTGTATAATGTGAAGAGAAAATAGTGAAATGCTTAGATGATCAAGGTAACTGAGTTGAGATCCATGGTTTTAAAAGACCCTTAGAGCTCAGGCAGATTTCTACCATACAACTGAAAAAGGCCAATAGAAAAGGGTGTGCTTTTTATGCAGTAAAGGTTAGGGACCTTGATAACTCAGAGTCGTCAGCTAAGGACCATCCCATTCTGAAGGAATTCCAAGATGTATTTCCTGATGAACTAACCGAGTTGCCTCTAAAACAAGAATTTGATTTCTCAATTGAATTGTTATCTGGAACTGAGCCTCTGTCAAAGGCACTGTACAGAATGAACACAATCGGATTGCATGAGCCGAAGGCGCAGTTGCAAGAATTGCTTAACCAGGGTTTTATAAGACCAAGTATGTCTCCATGGGGAGCACCTGTCATATTTGTGAAGAAGAAAGATGGTACATTGAGATTATGTATTGATTATAGAATGCTAAACAAGGCCATGATCAAAAATAAATATCCGCTCCCTAGAATTGATGAGTTGTTTGACCAGATGAAAGGAGCGAAGGTATTCTCAAAAATTGATTTGAGATCAGGGTACCACCAGCTAAGAATAAAAGATGAAGATATTTCAAAGTCTGCCTTCAGGACTAGATATGGACACTACGAGTTTACGGTGTTACCATTTGGGCTAACCAACACCCCAACAGCTTTTATGAATTTGATGAACAGTGTTTTTCGGGACTACCTAGATGACTTTGTACTAGTTTTGTTGGATGATATATTGATATACTCCAAATCAGAGGAAGATCATGATAAACATCTAAGGATAGTGTTGCAGCGGTTGCGGGATCATAAGCTTTATGGGAAGATGTCAAAATGTGCTTTCTACCAGACTAAAGTACACTATTTGGGCCATGTTATTTCAATTGAGGGGATAGCAGTTGACCCAGATAAGGTCAAGGCAATCATGGAGTGGCCAACACCATAGAATGTGTCAGAAGTACAGAGCTTTATGGGGCTTGCCGGTTATTATAGAAAATTTGTGAAGGGGTTCTCAACAATTGCAGCACCCATCACTGCACTATAACGAAAGGGAAAGAAATTTGAATGGACTGATAGATGTGAGCAGGCATTTTAGTTATTAAAAGAGAAACTTACTTCTATACCCATCTTGATTGTGCCAGATCCAAATGGGCACTTTACGGTTATTGCAGATGCTTCAGGGGAAGGTGTAGGAGCAGGGTACTGCTGCCATAATAATGGGTTACACTTTCTGGGACATCCTGATTTTTGCTAAAATCACATATTTTTAAAAATATAATGATTCAATCCTTGAAAGATTCTATTTAAAAGATTTTAATTGAAGAGGGTTTGATCAAACCCCCTTGGATAGAACCCCGCTAGTTTTAAACCATACCTATAATGGAGTCTCCTCTACACCTATCAAAATGATGATAAAAAAACCACCTTTGATTTATCTTTTAGGGGATCAAATGAATTCATTTAAAATTTATGTTTTGTAAGTATGTAGTCCTTATTATAAGCTTCCCAAAAAGTATAATTTTAAATATATTTAATTTGATTATTATATTTATTTATTATTTCTTGTGAATGTAGGTTTTTCACTGAACATCAAGTTCTTTGTTCTACACACATGGAAAATTAGTAAATTAGTGAAAAAAAATTCTAAAAAATATCTATGCCCTAAGTATTGATGTCCTTGTTTCAACAAAAGAAAAAAAAATTGAATTTAGATATATACAGAAAAAATTATGTTTTACGGAATACACCTATGTCTAAATTATAATTGGTTTGACTTCAAAACTTAATTAAAAAATATATATTCAACAAAAAATTATGAAACCAAATGCATGCCCTATGTGTCGGTGTTACCAATCTAAATTCAAAAGATTTAGAATATTATCCTTTGTAGAAAAAAAGTTATGTGCTACAGAATACACATCACTTTAAAAAAATATTGTTTACTATTAAAAACTAGTTATCAAAGGAGACGCAAAAAATTTTACAGTTTAACTCCAATTTAAAAAAAAAAAAATATTTAGAATCAACAAACATAATCTCACAAATCACTAGTTCGCATCATCTTCAAATTCCTAACGGTATAGCGGCTATAAGTGTTAGAAAGTGAAGATTTAGTTCAAAATGTTGATTTCAATGTCAAGTTTGGCCAAAAAGTGTAACCCATTATTGTGGGATGAGCCTGCTCCTGCTCAGTTCTTATGTAGGAAGGCCATGTGGTGGCTTATGAATCTCAGAAATTGAAGTAGCATGAACTGAATTATGCGCCACAAGATTTGGAGTTGGTTGCCATAGTGCACGCACTTCAAATGTGGAGACACTATCTTTTGGGGAAGCCTTTTGACCTAAAGACAGATCATTTAGGATTACAGTACATATTTACTCATCCCAACCTGAATGCTCAACAGAGAAGATGGTTGGAGTTTCTGAGAGAATATGATTTTGGCATTGAGTATATAAAAGGAAAAGAAAACAAAGTAGTGGATGCCCTAAGCAGAAGGAGACATCCCGCAGCCATGGTAACTATAAGGTCAACTTTCAGACAGTAGGTGACTCAAGCTTTGCCTGGTGATGAGTTTTATGATAGGGTGAAACAATCGCTAGAGCAGGATCCTTCAGATCATAGATATGATGGATACATGTTTGAGTCTAATGGACTCTTGAGATATCAAGGATGAATGTATGCTCTAAATGCAACAGGATTGAGAGAACTTGTGCTAGAAGAATTTCATCATGCACCTTATTCAGGGCACCCCGATGTAACAAAAATGATAGAGGGACTCAAACCATTGTATTTCTGGCCAGGACTTAGGAGGGATGTTATAGCTTTTGTAGCCCGATGTTTGGAATGCCAGCGAGTTAAGGCTGAGCATGTACATCCGGTAGGACTTCTTTACCCACATAGGGTGCCAAAATATAAATGGCACATAATCACTATGGATTTCATTCAGGGGTTGCCTATGACCAATACTTGACATGATGTCATCTTGGTTGTGGTTGATAAATTAACGAAAGTAGCTCACTTCATACCTGGGAATCTTAAGGATGGATCACTGGTTTTAGCAAAGAAGTTTGTGCAGGAGATTTTTTTATTGCATGGAGTGCCTGAAACGATCATCTCGGATCATGATACTTGAATGACCTCTAGATTTTGGACTACATTGTATGCTTCTTTGGGGACAAAACTGAACTTTAGTTCAATGTATCATCCTCAGACTGATGGTTAGACGGAGAGGGTGAACTAGGTAGTAGAGGATCTCCTTAGAATGTACTGTATGGATCAGCAACATGAGTGGGAGGAGTTCCTACCTTTAGTAGAATTTGCTTATAATAACTCTTTTCACGCCTCTCTAGGAATGGTACCTTTCAAGGATTTGTATGGTCATAAATGTCATACACCTATCATTTGGGATAAGGTGGAAGACATGATTGTCATTGGGCCAGAGATGTTGAGAGAAATAGAGGATCAGATGAAGCTAATTAAGGAAAAGTTGAATCAAGCTTCAGATCGTCAGAAGAGCTTTGCAGATAGGAACATAACCTTTAGATAGTTCTCAGTGGGAGACAAGGTCTTCTTAAGGGTTCGACCACAGAAGAGTTCAATCTCATTTGGGAAGGGGTCTAAGCTTGCCGCTAGATATGTTGGGTCGTTTGATGTCTTCGAGGTTATTAATCCGGTTGCTTACAGGATTGCTCTACCACCTGCTCTATCTCATATACATAATGTCTTCCATGTTTATGTGCTTAAGCCATACCATCCAACTGCTTCTCATATTCTTGACTAGAGTGCATTGCAGGTTCAGGATCCAGGGTGGTGCTAGTGGAGCCCACCAAGATATTGGAGAGGCGCAACATTAAGTTGCAGAACTGTAATGTTGTGCAGTATGGGGTCTAGTGGGACCAGTATTCAATGGACAGTGCCACCTGGGAGAATGCGGAGGATATTGATAGATCTTTCCCACAGCTTAGAATTTAGCATATTTTCATTTCTGCATATGATGACTTTTATTATGTTATTGATATTGGTGGTATAATACCTTTTATGTAGATCTTTTGTAATAAGACATTGAGATGATGTCTCTTCCAAATGGGGAAGGATGCCATGTCTCATACTTTGAAGCTTTCTGGAATTACTTTATGTGGAAATATTTCATGAACAATTATGTGTGGTTAGATAACTAATATGTTATTTTGAAAGATGAATGATTATTTTAATATGGAAAAGATGAAATGAAGTGAATATTATTTTCATGTTATTTTGGAATGATTAATTATGATGCTTCGGCTATTGGGTTACTAACCTATTAATGGGAAATTTGAGTTTATCATGAGTTGCAGGTTGTTGAAGACAAGGGTGTGGTTAAGGTAGAGAAAGTTAGCAACTTGGTAGGGTTAAGATGGAGGGATTTCTCTCACACACACAACACTTAGAATCATGTAGATGCATTAGAATTGCATTAATTGATTTTATTATATAGTTCTGATTTATTTGTGTTATAGTTAGATTATTTAATTAATTGGCATTTAATATTATATGTTCATAGAAAAATAGATTAAATGGGTTAAATTATTTATTTGAATTTATTTGAAGAATGGAAATATTTTTATTATTTGTTTTATAGATAAATATGATGCAAGCTAGTAATCATAATTCATATTTAAATATTAGATTTTGATAAACTTAGAAAATAAAACAAGATTTTAGAAACAAAACAAAAAGAAAGAAAAACAATAAAACAATAGAAAAATAGAAAAGAAAACATATATTTATGAATTAAAATACAAAATAAAGCAAAGCAAAAATAGAGAAGAAAAATAATAAAAGAAAGGAAAATCTCTTTCTCACACAACAACTTTCTTTCTCAACTCTCAATCTGTAAAGAACACATAAGCTGAATTTTCAATTAATACTAGATAAAGAGGGCACAGTCAAGAAATTTTGGAGTTTTGGAGCAAAGGAAGCACTTAGGGAACATAGAGTTTGAAGAATTCAACTGTTGGAGAGCAAAACCACATGTTTTTATAAAAAATCATTATGTTAATGTTTGAATTGTGTGAAAGTAAATTGTTATTTCATAAATCTGGTTTCAGTGTGCGTTTATGATCTGTGATAATGCTGTCTAAATAAGTATTGCTACTATTGTTGTTCGAATACCCTTATATATATAAGTTTTTAAATTATATACTACATATATTTTTTTTATTTACCTATATATATTTATATATAAATATATATACAGGAACCGTATATAAATTTATATATAAATATAAGTGAATACCAGAAGTTGTGAGAAATTTATTTATAGACTGCCTGATGCAGTAGCAATTTCGAAGTGTCCATTACAAATTACATACTTTAAAGAGTATATTTTAAACAATGGTAAATCGTTGTAATTTCATGTGTTAGATTTTATTGAATGGCAGAGCCTTGGATTTGAGACGGCGGCCATATGGTGCCGCAATCCCATGTGGGACTGCGACCCCCATATGGACGGCACCTCACAAAATGCTAAGTATTGTTTTTGAGTTTTTATTTAACAATCTTTAAACATTGATTTCGGTGACCCCCAAATGGAGGTCGCAGTCCCTTGTGGGGACTGTGGCACCCATTTGGAGGCCATCGCCTCTTCTTTAAACTTCCTATGATGGCTGATCAAATTCAATTCAGTCTTAAAGAATATTAAATGATATCCGTTGTTCATTGTTGAAACCTACGGCATTATATATGTGTTTGCTATTATAAATCTTTACTATGTAACCTCTGTTGCATAAACACAGTCCTCTGCGGATGATATACAGTTATAATTGATGGTAATTATATATATATATATATATATATATATATATCCGTAGTTTTGTATCTATAATGATCTCTGTAAATCATTTCACAGCTGGGTATTATTAATTTCTACAGACCGAAATATATATGAATGATTAAATGAAACAATTCAATTTGTTGTAGTTGTTTAATTGAGATATATGTAAGACTTATTTTTGACTCTGCTATGAATTATTTAATTGGGAACTATGTAATTAATCTATTTTTATATCTGTCAATCAAAGGGAGAAGGTAGTAAACAGGAACATTTATCTGATATATATTAGCCAACCTCTAGAGTGGAAAATTAAACCAACATTGTAGAAAAACTAATTGATTAAATTTTATAGCAAACTGTAATTTCTTTTCATATATCAAATTAGAACCTCTTTTCTATGGAAGATCAATATAAACCACTAGGAATTTGAAAACTTAAACAATAAACAAACTAGAGAAATGAATTGGTTGACGTAAACCCTAATTGTTTTTCAGAATGGATATTTTGATTATGAATAATTAATCTTAGAAAACTATTCATTGCATGTATTTTTGTAAAGTAATGTACTTTTAGGACAGGATGCCGAATGTGGGCTCCCAGAGATGGTAGTTTTACTTTTTCTAAAAATACCACTTTTTTTTATTGCTTTGCCAAGCTACTGTACCATTGAAATAGATGGATTTAGAAAAAGCCTAGATTTATGTTATATATGTCTCTGCCACATCCTACTTGCAAAAGTTATGTCATTCTAGGTTAGGATGCATACAGGCAACAGGCACGCATCGAGAGATTCCCTCCTGCTTGCACCATTCTAGGTTGCTAGGCTCCTTGTGCAGGGTCAGTGTTTTCTTCGAGTTAGGAAGAAACCCGGGGAAGTCCAGTACTTCGTGATTGGGTAGAAAAAGCACCTTAACCACACTCTTGGTCTCGGCTTGCGGAAGATCGGAGGATCACCGCGGTCGAGTTTAGAGATTCTTATGTTATGGATACTTATTTCATTGTATTACTCTTGTATGGCTTGCATAGCCAATTGTAAAATGTTATATTTCCTTCATTGATATATTGATGCAAAATCTTTACTTGTAACATTGAAAGAGATGTTTGTAACACCAGATTGGTGTATGTAAATGGAATTGTAACACTTGATAATGTATGAAAATTTATACTTCATTAATGGAATCTTGCTATTTTATACGATTATGGATATTTGAAAATTATAATTGATTTAATTTCCTCATTTGGAATGAGCATTGTTTTTTGTAATATTATTTTTTTAGTATGTAAATTTTCCGCACCTTACAGATATGTTTGATGTAAACCTGTAACCACTATTGATATGAAACCCTGATGCAAATGTCAACAAAAACTGCCAATATCTTGCTCCAAACTCAAGCAGCCATGCATAGGATGAAGATGATTAGGGTTATGAAGATGTATTGATGATAAAACCTCCTGTAGTTGCCCAATAACCTTCAGATCTAAATCTAAAACCCTCCTGTAGCTTCTATTACAAAAAATTAGAATATGTATGATAGCTGGAAATCACAAAAAAACCCTCTTCTTGCCAAGTGATCCAACAAAAACCCTCTATGATCAATTATTGATGAAAATAGCTTCAAACACAAGCCAAATCTGTAAAAGAAACTCCATGAAAACACTCCATTCAAGCTCTATGATGAACTCCATTCGAATTCACCTCTCATGGTGGATTGGGATCATCTCCAAACCACAAAAATGCTAAGGGAACACCACCTTGAGCAACTGAAATTCACTTTCATCCAAGAGTAAACACTTAAATGTAAAATTTGCCAAATGATCAAAAGGTAAAAAATGAATTCAAAACCATCTATTTATCCTTTTCTCTCCAAGGGCGTCCCAATTTGACAAATTCTAAATAATTTTGAATCCACCAATGAAATCAAATCTTCATTTTGATGATTTTAAATGATTTTCACCTTATAACCACCATCATTTAAAAAACAATAAAATAATAATATTTTATTATTTTTTATCTCTCCTCTAGACGCCAAAAATAAATTTTTTTTTTTCTCCTTATTTCTCCAAGCGTCGATTTCTCCTTGGACAAAAATATATTTTTTTATTATTAATTTTGCCATTTCCCTTGAGCACCAATTTTCACCTAGCAAAAATAATAATATTTTTTTAATTTTTAACTCTCTCATCTTGGGCGGCGATTTGGCAAAATAAAATAATATTTTATTATTTTATTTTCTCCTCCTTTGGCATCAATCCCCTTTAGGAAAATAAAAATAATAATAAAATACAATTAAAGATTGCATTTTATTTTCCTTGTCATTTTTTACCTTTTCACCTTGTTCAATCTTCAAGTTATCAAAGATTTATTTTTCCCATCCTTCACTTTTTGTCTTGGCTTGAAAATGATGACATTTTGGCTTTATAAAAGATATTATAAAATAACTTTAGCCAAAATACAAGTTATAAAATCCAATGTTGAGCCAACTTTCTAGTTTCCAAGCCTTCAAGGTACTAGCTCAACCCATACACAAGTCTAGCTCAAAAAGGGGACATTACATAAATTTAATTAATTATGTAACTTTTCATGTTAATTAATTAATTAATTTTGATTCCACCATTCACAATGTGTTTTTTATGCATAATATAAAATAATTAAGTATATAATTGAACATCCATCCACAAAAGGCGATCAACCAAATTAAACATAAAACATTTAAATATTAAACATTTGTATATAACCATAATCAACACCATGTCCATATATCAAAATTAAATGCATCCATTAAAAAAATCTCATAACATGTGTCATACTCTAATAAAAAATCTATATATCTACATATATATCTTAAGATGTATTTACATATGCCATTCATATAAAAATGTGTGCCCACCACTATAATAAATGTGGTACATATATGTAATCTTTAATTGTGAGTCCCTAACTTCTCAAGTGGCATCTATCAATCCTCCATAGATGGTGCTAGTGTTGGTGTCTATGCTAGTGGCTATCTCTACAATTGTTGCATAAAGTTCCCTAACTCTAACTAAGTCATCAATATGTTCTAGCCCCATACCCCTCATATCTCACCTTTGTATTCTACAACCCAAGTGCAATATCTAGTGTTTATTTGCCTCAATGCAGTGATCTTAGTCATGAGAGCTTACACTCAAGGATGCTCTAAGGTGACATCTACTAGCCTTGTTGTAGTGGTTGTGGCTCTAAGCTAGTCTATCTCAACCTATAGTCTATTTTCTCTTGCCTTTGCCTAGTCCTTCTCTACTCTTAGTGTATCTAAATATATGGTGAGAGTTAGAACTTATATTGTTGTTGTGTCCTCTCTCTCTAGTTGCTCCTAGTAAGAAGCTCTTAGCTAGGCTATGGGATAAAATATCTCTGTATGTCACCCACTTATCAAATATGGTTAATAGCTATTGTGCATATCACTCTCTAGTTGGACCTATGGGAATACCTCTACTAAGACTCGTTCGATGTACTCAAGCCACCCTTGGACTCTAGTTTCAAAAATAAAAGAAAGGTGCACTAAGTAACCATCATATCATATCAAAATCATATATAAATAAATAATATTCTAATAAAGCATAAACAAAAGTATGCATAATATCACAAATCCATATGTAGGTCTTCAGCATGCCAATCAAGTTTTTTCAATGCGTTGGGTGCCATTATAGGGAGTATCTACCTTGTCCTTAGCCTCATCTCACCCCTCTATGTTGTTTCACTACTGCTCTCTCTACACTCAAACCTTTACAGGGGCCCTCCTCTTGTTGGTCTAGTGGATATACTTGGGGCCTAAATCTAAGCTTTCTATCTCTCTCTCCTCCTCAAGATTATCCTCTCTTTGACTCCTATTCCCCCTTGAGATTCTCCTTTACACTATCATCTATTCCAAGGCATCATGACCTCCTACCTATGGTCCCACATCTCTTGTTACTATATCCACCAAGTAGATGGGTGTAGGTGTGACCTCAACCCACCATTTGATATACCTTGACATCACCTCAACGTCATCCATGTCTACAACTAGGGGTGCGTCATATGGCTCATCATTATCAAAGGGCGGTATGTCTATAAATGATTGCCTCATCACATCCTCTAGTTGTGTGCCCTACTATAAAGTCTCAACTATGGGGGCATATCTTGGACCTAGGAAAACTATCACACACTTGTTCACAGTGGAACTTCACCATGATGTACTCAAGGTGGCCCCTCAACTAGTGTGATCTTTTCATATGTGCTAACTAATAGGTAATCTTGACCCAAATCTGCATCTCTATGTATGGGTTCTAAATGATGGTTGTCCCTAGTAGCTTATCAAAGGTTTGCCTCTCATATAATACATCCCAAGGTAATTTATAAATTAATTTATTATTAATGTGTAATAATACTTAAACATATTTTCTAACTATAATTAAATTGTCAATATTATATTAAATTACTAACATTTACTATAAATTATTATTAATAATTAATTTATGATACTAAATTTGAATAAAAGAACACCTTTTCTAAACTATATGCGTGCCTCCTTAATTTTCCTATCTAATTTCCTTCATCCATTACACCTTCTAAGAGCACAAGTGCTAATAATATACATAAACATACATGCATTCACCTATACATTTATTTGTATTTAAAGTTCTCCCCCCTTTTAAAAATTTCTGCTATCCTAAATTTTGCAGTTTCTTACCATCTGTTTGAATGATTTGCATATCAATGACCTGCACAACAGAATTCCTCATGACACAATTGACTTATGTTTTGCAGTTTCTTACCATCTGTTTGAATGATGTGCATATCAATGACCTGCACAACGGAATTCATCATGACACAACTGATTTTTGTACATCTTCAAACACCCAATGATTCCTCACACCATCTTCACTGAAAAATGCCACCCAAAAGTTGATTGTGTTTAAAATTATCTATTGTACTATGATATTCATCATAAAGTATTAAACTAAACAGCAGGTACGTTGTGATCAATTGTTCAATTAATCTCACTCAAACAATCGATACATTAACTATAACAGATTGATTGTACAAGCTCTTCCCAATAATTTGTGCTACAGTATAGCATTCTTTAGCCATGTACAAAATGAACTACTGTGGCAGAAAGCAACATTGAGGGCACCAACCTTATCCGTCCATACGAAAAGATAGACAAGCTTGCATGTGAATGCACCAGAGTTAGTTGTAGCGTGCATTTTTGTCTGGCAGTGGATAGCTCACATACGAATGCACAAATTAAAAACTAACATGTAGAGTTCAATTCAACCACTCTAACATGTATGTCCTGGAATTGATTGCAACCACCCACGTGGTCAAAGAAGCACAAGACATTTTTGCTGCGTACCAGTTAGTCCTTGTCGAAAAGGATTTGAGCATCCAAATGTTAAGAACGTCATGGAAAATGTAAGCTGCCAATTAAACGCACACAGTTTCCTTTCGTATCAATTTGACTCCTCCCTTGGTCACTGAGATAAACTTGGGAGATCTGACTGATTCTGATCATTAATCATTTATTAGTCTATCGGTTTTATTTGGAGAATTTTTATGTTTGTTTCCGTGCATTTCAATGGTTAAACAATTAATAATAATTTTATATCTCGTTTCTATTAAAAACTGGTAAATATTTGTCTTATTTTTTTGGTCAAAGTTGACCTGTGACTGTTAAGTCAGATAATGTTTAAGAGGACATTGAGAGAGGGCTAAACTAGCAATTGTACCTTGGTGTGCAATGGGTATGTTGAAGAGTTGTGGAAGTTCAATTGTCATGTCTTTAAGTGAATGATGATTATCTTGTATCCCTATGGCCCATGTCATTTTTTTGTTTTCTCGATTGTCATGAATTAATTTGCATAATCTTAATGGATTTCAAGATCCTTGTGCCTAGTCTCTATTTGCATGCATCCCCTTTCTAGATTTGTGTTCATTCATTAGACCTGGATTCACTTGCATTCCATTAGTCGTCACCTACACTTAACAGGCATTGTCTTGCAAATATAAGCATGGCCACCACCTACATCATGTTCATTTGTCATCTAGCTTACCATCGTGCATCCTCTCATGGGGACACCACACAATACAAAGATCGATCAAACTTAGTTCCCTTTTAGGATATTCCTGATTTCTTTACCTGCATACAATAATAATCACTAGAAAAGGACATTAGAAATATTAAAGATCAATAAATTAGATAATATTCAGTCCATAGCATTATTCATACTAAATTCATCTATTATTCATATTAAATTCATCTATCATAGTATAATTAATAATGAGATCAATACTTCATAACATAAATAATGAGACCAAATCATCATAGCATAATCCACATTTAGTTCAATCCATAACACAATTCTTCAAGCCAATCACATATTGAATCTTCTCAGAGTGTTAGTAAGTAACAATATTGTCACGAGCATGAAAGGGGTCAATCCACCTAACATCTCCCGATTCACCTTGGAGGCTGGTCGTCCTCCTTGATCAAGCCCAAGAGCACTTAGTCGCCTCCCAGCCCATGAGTGTCACACCTCGGGGTGGCGTGCTTGATGCGATACCTTGATCAAGCCCAAGAGCACTTAATAGCCTCCCAACCCACGAGTGCCCACCTCAGGGTGGTGTGCTTGATAAGATACCTTGATTAAGCCCAGGAGCACTTAATAGCCTCCCAGCCCACGAGTGGCACACCTCAGGGTGGCGTGCTTGATAAGATGCATGAAGTCTACTATTCAACATGCCTGAGAACACTCATAAGCCTCCCGACCCATGAGCACTTAACTCAGGGTGGTGTACTTGATGAAGGGACCTATCGGCACTTCACCATCTTGTGAACCCTGAAAGGGCCATCATTACGTACTTACTAACCTACTCTCATTTCAATTGTATTGCTTGAGAATTGGTATGATTGCTATATGTACCTACTGTTATAAATAATGTTTTCTACTATCAACAGCTATATATATATATATATATATATATATATATATATATATATATATATATATATATATATATTCTTTCTACCTTTTATGTTTGTTTCTAAAGTTATATTCTAAATCAGAAATCCTTTTCTACCCTTATATATTTGTTTTTGCTTTCTTATATTTCAAATACTAAGTCTTGATCATTGATTTCAAACCTCCCTATCTTTGACCTCTTATATCTTTGCAAGGGATACGTCTTTGGCCAATAGAAATGACCCTTCCCAATTCGTACTTCTTCCAAAAACAAATCACACCTTTTCCTAAATCATACCATATAATAGGATTGTTGTCTCTTTAATATTAATGAAGTCAGCTTTTGTTTCAATATAGGGAAGGTCGGCCATATATCTTTTTTTATGAATTCGGCCTATGTTTCAATATAGGGAATCAGCCATTCTTGTAATGGGACATTTCGGTCCACCCTGCCCAAGATTGCTTGTCCTCAAGCAATCACAAACTAGGATGCTCCCAAAGTAATCAACATCTCAAATCAATCCTCCAGGAATAATTGTTGTTAGTATACTTGCTTCGATCCAACCACCCACATAGTCCTTTAATATCATAAGGTTGATAACATCCTCTAAAGTATGAAGACAATTTATTGTCCAATATTCTTCTTATTCATGTACTTGTATTTCCTAATATCTCTCAACAACAAAACCAAGAGTTGGTAATTTGCAATGTCTATAATTTAAGTCAAGGTTTTTCTCATCCTCAAAAGATATCTTGATCTTCGATCTTAGGATGGGCTCATCCACCACCTTGTACTTGTCCATGTCTAAATGCTCTCTCCGTCCTTTTTGATGATACAACCTTAGAAGACCCATTTGATAGACCTTGTATTATCACTTCCTTCCCATTATGTTGGAAACATTGTTCCATATTTTGGAAGTCTTGATAGTATCTACCCAATGAGTGTAACCATTGAATTCCCAAAACCACATCTAAATTACCTATTTTTACCACATAGAAATCTTCACATATTTGATGTCTACCCAAGGTAGAACTTAGTTGCGGAATTATGTGTGCAAGGGGTAGTGAATCCATCCACCATGACTACTTTTAACCCTTCAAAGTCTTCAGCTTTTAATCTCATCCTTAGTACTAGTCCCTCATCAATAAAGTTATGTGTAGCACTGCTATCAACTAATACAGTTACCTTTTGACCTTGTAACACACTATGAACTCTAAATGGGTAGTATTTGGGTGCCCCTAAAAGTGTGGCCAATGTACCACTTGCAAACTCTTCCTCATCTTGTTTCCATTTCTTCCTTTCAAGTCCTAATCCTTCTTTCTCCCATTCCTCATCTGTCATGGTTTTTAGGTTGTGTACTCGTCCCTTTTTGCACATCGGTGACCTGGCTCCCATTTTTATTTACATCTAAAACATATTCCCTTTCTTATAAATTCATTCCTAGTTTCTTTTGTTGTGTTGGATTTAGGAGACCAAGTCTTAGTTTAGGGAAATGGTTCCGCATGTTGCTCAATTGGTGTATTCTCAGAGTATGTCTTGTTCCTAATTGTTGTGACTTCTAATCTTAATGTTTTCTGGATTGCATCTTAGAGGGTTGTCGGATCAAGAGCGCCCACCAAACCACGAAGTGACTCTATCAATCCTTCTATGAACATGTAAGTGAGCCTTTCCTCATCAACACTCGGCACCATGACTAAAATTCTTTGGAATTCGGCCACATAATCTTCTACGGATCCCCTTTGTTTTGATTGCGTTAATTCTTTGAAGAGCCTTTGGGGATGTTTTTTATCAAATTGATTGATGAGTCTTTGTGTAAATTCATTGTATGTTACAACATCTTGGTGTCCTTGTGTGATAATCCCATAATGCCACCATTCGTGTGCAACCCCTCTCAAGTGTAGAGTGGCAAATTTAAGAGCATCTTCCTTGATCATGGGGCTAAGAGAAAGATATGTGTTGAGATTTTGGATCCACACTCGTGCCATGACTTCTCCTGAGCCATCAAAATTTTCAAGGTTTACCCTACTTACCTTCTTTTGTAAGTCTTTATTAGGTTTCCTTTTATCTTTCCTTGATGTATTTCTTGTTCTTATATCACAATAGTCTCTAAATGGGATATTTTTTATAACTTCGGGATCAATTTTGGAATAGGCTTCTACTAATTCCTCTATGTCATTTGTTGCTATGGGCTCTTCTTCTTCTCTTGCTTGTTCCTCACTAGGCAAGAATGTAGGTCGTATTGCTCTAGGTGTTGATCCTAAAGAAGTTTTATTGTTTTCAGAATGATTAGAAGAGGCGTCCTTCCCATTAACTTGGTTGGGTCTAAGAGTGCTAATTGTGTTGTTCATATTTTGGAGGGTTTGTAGGAGTAACTAAGTTGTCTTCTCATTTTGCTCCATGAGAGCTTGAGTTGTGTTTTTGTTGTGTTCCATGAAAGCCCTCAATTCATTTCCCAATTGTTCACTCATTGTATTGTTTTGGGTAGGACTGTTGCCTGCTGCAAGTTTCATTCTCTCTCTAATGCCCTTTGAGTTCTTTGGCTTGTTTGCATATACTATCTTTGATCCATAGGCTAGCAAGATCAAAGCTCTGATACCACTTGTAATGTCCCCTTCTAGGATATTCTTGATTTCTTTACCTACATACAATAATAATCACTAGAAAGGGACATTAGAAATATTAAAGATCAATAAATTAGATAATATTCAGTTCATAGCATTATTCATATTAAATTCATCTATCATAGCATAATTAATAATAAAATCAATACTTCATAACATAAATAATGAGACCAAATCATCATACCATAATCCACATTTAGTTCAATCCATAACACAATTCCTCAAGCCAGTCACATATTGAATCTTCCTGGAGTGTTAGTAAGTAACAATATTGTCAAGAGCATGAAAGGGGTCAGTCCATCTAACATCTCCCGGTTCACCTTGGAGGCTGGCCGTCCTCCTTGATCAAACCTAGTAGCACTTAGTCGCCTCCCAACCCACAAGTGTCACACCTGGAGGTGGCGTGCTTGATAAGATGCCTTGATCAAGCCTAGGAGCACTTAATAGCCTCCCAGCCCACGAGTGCCCGCCTCGAGGTGGCATGCTTGATAAGATACCTTGATCAAGCCTAGGAGCACTTAATAGCCTCCTAGCCCACAAGTGGCACACCTCGGGGTGGTGTGCTTGATAAGATGCATAAAGTCTGCTATTCAACAAGCACGGGAGCACTCATAAGCCTCCCAGCCCACGAGCACTTAACTCGGGGTGATGTACTTGATGAAGGGGCCTATCGACACTTCACCATCTCGTGAACCCTAAAAGGACCATCATTACCTACTTACTAACCTCCTCTCATTTCAATTGGGTTGCTTGAGAATTGGTATGATTTCTATATGTACCTATTGTTATAAATAATATTTTCTATTGTCAACAACTATATATACATATACATATACATATACATATACATATATACATATACATATACATATACATATACATATATATATATCACTACTGATATATACTTTCTGCCTCGCCCGATAAGGGGATAGTTCATTAATAAGTAATCACTGCAGTTATGATGGTGTAAGGTGGCAAGCTCCATGGCACGTGAGATAGGAAGGTTGGCTATCTACTATTCATATCAAGGGGTGGCATGCGTTAGTAGTCATAGTGTTGGCTAGAGAAAAGACTGTTTCGGCATTTGTATTCTCTTTTCTCTATGTGGTAGCTACGGGTAAGGAGATGGACGCTGGTGCGGCGGGCGGCTCAAGCTCCAAAGGCAAGGAGGCGAAGGCTCCCTCCTCCCGGTGCAGGCAAATCCCTCACACTGGCATTGATAAATCAATCGGAGGATGTATGAAGAGGAAATACACTCCGCGAAGGCATGCGAAGAAAATTATGGCGGAGTTTGCAATGGATGGTTTTATGAATTACATTGAGAAGGAGATAAAAACCCCACTTCTACAGGAATGGTTGTTTCATCTGCTCAAGGTCACGAAGGAGGTTGATGCTCAGGAAGGGGTCAATGTTTGTGAGACGATGGCTCACCTTCTGCTAGACCCAGGCACGTTTGGAGACCGATGGAATGTCTTCGGAGCTGCGCAATCCATTGCGGTGGTGACCATGCTATCGGTGGCAGCGGCGTCGATGCTGACCCATGAGGAATTGGTGGAAGTGTTTATGCAAATGGGGGAAAATCATGAATCCTCCATGGGGTACTTACTTGATATCGTGCATAACATTCTAAATTCAAGGAAGATGCTTGAAGGGGTGGCAGCTAAATTGGAGGTTTCTATTCCAGCTCGAGCCAAGTCGATATACACCTGCGCCTGTGATGCCGAAGGGATTGTGGATTTGGAAGGAGAACCAGATAAGTATGCAAGGTGTTAGACATCTCTGTTATGTGTCTATAAGCTAGTTATGTCTCTGTTATGATAGTTTTTGTCTGTGTTAGTTTGGACTGAGGGCTGAGGTAATTTGCCCCACTTCCATAGTTGTTAATGAACTTTTTCGACAGACTATCTTGTAGTAGATGTATGACTGTTGTTACAAACTAATGGGTTCGGCCCTATTTTTGAAGGGTCCCTGGTCCCTAACCAGGGTTTATATATCAAAAATATATATATTCTTTCTGCCTTTTATGTTTGTTTCTATTGTTATATTCTAAATTAGAAATCCTTTTATGCCCTTATATATTTGTTTCTACTTTCTTATATTTCAAATAATGTCTTGATCGTTGATTTCAAACCTCCCTATCTTTGACCTCTTATATATTTGCAAGGGATACGTCTTTGGCCAATAGTAATGACCCTTCTCAATTCGTACTTCTTCCAAAAACAATTCGCATCTTTTCCTAAATTGTACCATATAATAGGATTGTTGCCTCTTTAATATTAATGAAGCTGGCCTTCTGTTTCAATATAGGGAAGGTCAGCCATATATCTTCTTTTATGATGTCAGCCTATGTTTCAATATAGGGAGTTGACCAGTCCTGTAATGGGACATTTCATCACACCCTTGCATAATTTGGAGGTCAGGTAGCTTAAAATTAAATTTAGCATGCTATAATTATAGATTGAGAATTCCTAATTGTTTAAAAATATTAAATTTCAATGGAATTTTTTTTTTATTTGTTTGAATTTGTAGATGATATGGGAATGATCTCGAGACCTCAAAAATGGTGTGCATTCTATGTCATGGGAGCTCATTGTGTTCAATCTCGCTCTAGAAAAACTTTTGTAAAAGGAACATGACATAGAATGCACATCATGAAGTATTTTTACTCAATATTGTCACTCCCTTCATGCATAGATACAATTGTGAGACAATCCAATTTATTTTGTCATATTTTAGATCGAGTGAATAGGCGGTGAAAGGATCGGGCTACCTGCATGAAATGCTACTTATAAATGAGAAACATATAATAATATGTTTCTCATTTATAAGTAGCATTTCATGCAGGTAGCCCGATCCTTTCACCGCCTATTCACTCAATCTATATATATCCCCCCCTCTCTCTATCACTCATTCTCTCTCCCTCCCCTTCTCTATCTCTTTCTATATTTCTATGTTTCTCTGTCCTCCTCTCCATCTAGGCTCTCTATCTATATCTCTATGTTTCTCTATCCTCCTCTCCATCTAGGCTCTCTATCTATATCTCTATGTTTCTCTATCCTCCTCTCCATCTAAGCTCTCTATCTATATCTATCTCTATGGGTGAAGTAAAGAGGTCTTACTCTCTCTTTTCTTTATTGTTGGATCATTGGCATGAAAAATACCATTTCATGAGGCTCTAGTCACATAACATAATACTTTTACATCAATAACATAACACTTTTACATCCATCACATAACAGAACACTTTTTTCTAGTAGGTTTATGTAGTAAAGCTTAGTTTTGTAATCCCATGATGGCTAATTTGATATTGTGTTTTAGGAAATACATGTCTTTTTACTTGTCATGGGTGGTAAAGGTAAATTTTGGAAATAAGTTTTCATAGGAAGGTTATGCATGTAGGCATGTTCTCTACTTGAAATTAAAAGGTACTTTGAATCTACAAATTTTAGTTCAACATTATACATAAATAAGGATATGGTTTGTCCATACACCTTGTGGTATACTATACACATATTAAAAGTAAAAGTATGGTGGGCCTTGCTCAAACTCTTTAAGCTTCCACTACCGACCCACAAGGTGACTAATCAAACTAATAACTCTAGGATTGTAATTGGCAACATTGACACCTACAATTAGTCCTATGTTGATTATGCAAACAAATTTGCTCCATACAATCAAAATGATGTCCATAATTTTCAGTACTTATTTTTGCTAAGCTCTTCAATTTGGGGGAACGTGAGTATGAGAAAACAAGAAATTACTAATCTATTTATGTGCAGACAAGTACAAAATAAAAAATGTGTTACTAGAAGACCATACAGGTCTACAATTGGCAACATCCATATGTACAATTAGTCCCATGCTGATTATGCAAACAAATTTGCTACATAGAATCAAAATAATAATAATATCCAATTTTTTCAATACTTGTTTTTGGTAGCCTCTTCAATTTGGGCGAGAACTTGGCTATGCGAAATAAGGAATTTATAATCTATTGAAGTCTAGATTAGTACAAAATGAAGTTTCATTATTCTATCAAGTTACACTTGAATGCATTGCATGCCTTACATAATTCATAGTTTGTGGAAATTTATAGAAATAGAGGAATGCTTCTTGTCTAGCCCATCCCTTGTGTTCTTGTCAGATTATTAGAGGGGCTTCCACCTATTATTAGATCAAAACATCCAATTGAATTAATCATTTCTTCAAGTCTTTCTTTTTTCTCTCTATCTCTCGATATATGGTGTTTATCTCTCTATCTATCCATGTCTCTATCTTGGATTGATTCAAGTATCACAATTTGGTTGAAGCCAATCCAACAGTCAATTTGATTTGACACAATGTTCTCCTTAGGTTGATCGCATCCATGATTTTTTAATAGGTTTGCCACCATGATAAGCTCTATGAAACTATGTCATATAGATAAATCTTGGATTTGGTTCAGAAGTGCGATTATCAAATCTAGATTTTTGCACAGTTTCTTATTCACTACACTTTGTGCTTGAACTCCTTTGGAGTTGAGGAAATAGTTTGTGCTTCCCCTCTAGCCCATCCCTTGTGTTCCTATTGTTTCCTATCAGATTATTATAGGGGCTTCTACCTATTATTAGATCAAAACCTCTAATTGAATTAATCATTTCATCAAGTCTCTCTTTTGTCAAATTTTGCACATCTTCTACCTTAATCAATTTAACTTTTTGAAGTGTTTTTTCCACCCAACTTTTGAGGATAATCTTGTTTTGTTTACAATTTTTTTAGATACAACATAATTGAGTGGTATACCCAAATAATGCAAAGCAACTTCTACACCCCCAATTCTAGAGAACAAAGAAAGGATATTGATCCCCTTTAGATAAATAGGCTTCAAAACAAAAAGATGGTATCCTATAATGAACAAATCAAAGTGATACATTTTCCCTCTTCTTCCATTTTTACATCTATGGAAGCCAATTGACTAACTACCACATGAAAGGCATTTAAATGTTTGCCTACAAAGTCTCCTTCATGCATCTTTAAAGAATACAAATTTATTTTGAAAAATAGCTTATTTACAAGACACTTAGTTTGATATAATGCAATAATTTTCTCATATACTCTTAACAATGTTTTTAACTAAAACATTCATCAAGATTGAATTACAAAGACACAACCTAATAGTAGATCTATCTCTTCTATCCAACTTGTCCTTTTCATCTTGATCCATTGCTAATGGGAGAAAATTGAGTGCACAGGTTATTATGATCCACTAATCTCTCTCCACTAAAAGATCTTCAACCTTTAATTTCTAAAACTCAAAGTTTTACCTCTCTTCCTTTCTCTATCTCTCTTTCTCTCTATATATATATCTATTTTTGTCTTTCTCTATTTTTGCTCTCTTTCTAACTTCACCCCCCCCTCTCTTTATATATTTCTCTCTCCTTCTTTATCTCTTTATCTCTCTCTACCTTTGTATCTATATTTCCATCTCTCCCCTTCTCTATATTCCTCTCCATCTCCCTCTCTATCTCTCTCCTTCCCTCTTTATGGGCTAGTCCAGATCATCTAGCTCTATTGGAGCCTCATGAAATGGTGTTTTTCATGCCAACCATAAAGAAAAGAGAGAGTGACTTTCAATCGATCGTTACATGGCAACGATCCAAAGATGGCACAAGATATTTTGAGAGATCAATGACTAACAAATTACTAAAGCAATGCAAGATTATTCAAATAATCATGCCCAACTATTGATGCCTATAGATGAATAACACCTGCAGGTTCGAAAGCATTCATTGCCTACATGCTTCGAATGAAATGCCATAATTGATTAACAAGAGCCCACAATTTCTATTAGATGGGGGAGACTAGTTAGTTGTGTTCTGTGTAGGTGGTGATACCCATGGAGAAGGTGACAGATGATTAATCCCATGAAAAAAGTATATTCAAGTGGTGACTTTGGGTCACTACAAAAAGCACAAAGTTGTGTCACACTTTCAGCCGACTTATTAGCACAAGTGAATTTAAGTATTTCTAACTAAAAATCAATTTTGGTCAAACATATGATCTTGTAAGATTCATTCTAGCTAAGTTAGATATGTCCACAACTTTTTCAGCTAAAATTGTTGGCTAAATGCATATGTAGCACCACTATGAGGCCAATTTACCAAAAAAATAAAATTATTTGAAAAACTTGATATTTCAACAACTTCTAATCATGTAAATAATATTTTTTTAAAATAGAAAAATACCCTTTTGTAGATCTATAAGTTTAGTTTTCAAAAATATATATATTTTAATAGTTTAATTATTATTTATATTTTCCTTTCTATTTTTACTAAAAGTAGGTTATCAGCACAAAACATTAGGTCGATTACCATGTCAAGGAAAAATAGTAAAACTTATTTTAAAAAATTGAAAAAAATATGATGCACTAGATAAAAGAATCTATATCAAGATGGTATAATTTTTTTCTATTTTAGATAAATAGTTAATATGAAAGTTGACATCGAATGGAAACAACTACGTTTTAATACACGCACATTTTACTATTTATTTAAAAATATATATTTATCAAAATTGGAAAAAAAATATATCCATGCACTAAAGTTTCAAGTTATAAATACACACAAAAAAAATTGAAGAAAATAAAATAAAATTTACTATATAAAGATTGACGTCTCATGTAACTTCATTTTTCAGCATTTTATCAGTAACTAAGTTATAGTGTCAATTTATTAAAAACTATATTCAAATAATTTTTTAAATTTTTTCAAAAAATACAAACATAAAATATACTAAAAAAAATATTTTATTAGTTTACATCATTTCAAAATTCAAAACATATATGTCATTTTTTAGTGATTCAAGTTTAAAAGTTGGATCAGCGTTGGCCATTTCCTTTATAAAAGTGTGACACAGCTTTGTGCTTTTACCTTTCTGGTTCATGGGATTTACTAAATACCACACATCTCTCAATGTCTTGAAATACTCTCTCTCAATGCTAGATAATGACATGGGCCATAGGGATACAAAAAAATCATCATTCACTTAAAAACATGGAAATAATTAGTGGTTCCTTTATAATTGCACATTGAAAATTCAAATTTATTGGGAAGAGAGCATACACTTTTGTTACTAGTGAATGGTTGTTGTCCATCCATCATTTGAACATTGAAAGAATGTAGTGATATGTGTTGTTGTCTTGCAATAGAAGGGAAATGAAGGAAATTAAATATGTTGACATGCATGAAGGTAAAGTTGTTTTTGAATAGTAGTGGGTAAAAGTAGGTATTCAAGTAAAGTTTTTTTTTTTTTTTTTTTAGTATAGTGCAAATTTCATGGATGGTAGTTGTTTAAAAATTAGTTTCCAATGGACTACAATATCTTGTTCTAATGAACCGATATCCTTGTGAATGTTTTTGAATGGTTGGTATAGCAGCAATTCACTCCAACATAATGCTTAAAAACATTGATCATCTACTACTAGGATGGCGGTGAAATGAGGGGAGACTTGAACGATAGCCAGTGTTAAGCATTATTTCCATTTCTTGCACTTTCAAGATGTTGCAAATGTCCTTTTTTGAGCCACTTCAATAAGCGACATTATTTCCAATTGTATTGGTTGTGCCATGTATGAATCAATGAAGCTTGGAGACAAGATGTTTCTATTGTTAGAGATAGCTACACTTTAATGTGCAATGGGTACACTAAAGAGGAATTGAAGGTGAATTCTAAGGTCCTTAAGAAACAAAAGTGTAGTTCCCAATGGACACATGTCATCTTTGGATCTCTACCATGAAACGACCAATTGAAGGTCACTCTCTCTTTTCTTTATCATTGGATTTTTGGCATGAAAAGTACTATTTCATGAGACTCCATTAGAGCTAGATAATTTGGACCAACAAATACCAAGCTCCACTTTTTACATTGTAAAACTACCATAGACTAATATTTAGTGGAGGATTTTCAATTAGAATGCTTGACCATAACCTCAAGTATATCACACAACAAAACACTTTTTGCCACTATGTTTATGCAATTAAGCTTAGTTTCATAATCCCCCAATGGTTAATGATTTTGTGTTTTAGGAAATGTATCTTCAATTCTCATGGGTGGTAAAGGTAAAATTTGGTCTCCCTCCCTCCCTCCCTCCCTCTCTATCTCTATAGCTCTAAAAGTAAGATAAATATTTTAAATTCTTCACTCAAACACACCATTTAAATACAAGAAACACACACTTTATTTAACACTCAACATATTTATTGCCACCAATCCCATTATTATTATCCTCTCTAGTACTAAATCAGTGCAAGTTAACCCTTAAATTTCATTGTGAAAATAACAGAATAATAAAGAAATTAAAAGGTCAAATAAGCTCACTCATATTGAGACCATAATTTTGCTTGGGATTCTCTCCATATTGTAAAATATGAAAACTTCAATAAGTGAAATTTTTTGACATGAGCCACACACTTTGTGTGAGTACTCATTCAATGGTAGACTTTGTGTTTCTTTGGTTAGCACCAAACCAAACATTTCCCATGTAGTGGGAGTTCTAGGAGGTGTATGTGTCTTTGGTGGATAAGTTTCAGTGGATTGTGATATCAAGGGTCTTCAAGTTTTTGCACGATGGTGAGTTTGTTACCACAGGAGAAGGTAACCTTGAGAAAGATAGTGCATATATAGGGATGGGAGATAAAGTGTGGGTTGGATATGTCACGAGAAAATGGTATGTTAGTGGTTGGGGTTAGTTAGATGTGAGTGAATGGTTGTGGTTGTGGTGCAGGAGCACCAAGACATCTAGGTTTTACTTGATCTTCAAGTAGTTTGTTTTGTTCAATAAGGTCCTTGAGACCATTCAATGTTGTAATAAGGCTTGGATACCATGCTTGTAATGGGACTATGTCCAAATATCTAAAACCTACTCTCATGTTGTAAGTCCTAAGGAGGACAGTCATATTGTAAAAGGCAGTCTCCTTGCATTGGTAGCCCTCCTAAGGTATGTAGGATGCAATCCTATTGGTAGTTAGCATGTCAAAGTTTATAAGGTATGTTAAAACCTTGTCAAATGTTTCATTAAACATAAAACAGTCAATGTAGTCCTAAAGAGGACAGTTACTAAACAATCACTAGTTGCTGCAGTTAGAAATCAAGAAGAAGCTCGATGGTTGGGGTAGTTTCATCGACCCCAACCACTCCCAAACGACTTCATGCAATGTAGGAGGTTTATTTGAAGCTTCCAAGGTTCATTGTAGAGGAGACATTCGATAAAATTGAAAGAAATAACAAAAAACTTTAGTTTTCTGCCCTTTCTGTGTATTTTTTCTGAGTTCTTGTGCATTTGAGCTCGTACTACTGTACAGTACGGCCCTGTTGTGAAATGTTGAATATTTGGGAGTATAGTGTGATGAGTTAACTAGCAAATAGGACAAGTTTGGATCCATGATATTGAGGAGGAGGCAGTATATGACCATTGGACTGTAAACTACTTTTTAACCCTGCTGTTTCTTTCAAAGATTCATTTTTTCCTGCAAATATTCGTATCGATACGGCCTGGTGGTGGTTGGTGTTTGTGATGGTTGGTTAGTGTGGAGAGTTATCTATCCTTTACAAGTTGTTGGAAGGCTTGACACCAAACTAGGTGGGAGAAATCGTTGGTTTCCCACAAACTATCCTAAACCCTGAATTAGGGCTCTTTCTGAGCAACCCGATGGATTTCTCCTCATTCCACTGATCTTTTCTGTTTAAGATCAGTGGAATGGATTGTATCATAGTCAGTGCATAGGCTTGTGAAGGTTTCAGAGGCAGAAGAATGGGTTGTGTTGGGTTTGCCATGTAGAACCATGTGTTGAGACTCGGAGAAGGACAACAGCAACTAGGTGATTACCCTTGACTGTATTCAGTGGTCAATCAGAGAATGCCATGCATTGTGACCAACACAAAGGGCTCCTGATCTAGCAATGGTCTTGTGACAAGGAGTAGAAAGAGACTTCTCAGAGAAAGCAGTCCACTGTGCCTTGTTCTATCTCTACCAGTCCTCCAGGAGACAGTCACCACAAGGAAGGCACTAGGTAAGTTTGGTGTGTTACTGATTTACCAATGAAGACATTAGGTGTTTGGTATGTTATTGATTTGGTATGTTGCATGAGATTGAATTTGTCTCAATAGAAATCATCCCAAGGAGGGCTCTGTGACTGTCTCTCTCTCTAGTAAAGCAGAGATGTTGTGATTGTCTTTAGAAGACAAAGTTGAGACTGCTGTCCTACAGACCTTGCACAGTGGGTTGGATGGAATGTTAGATAGAGTTAGGAGTCCTAAGATAAGATTCTTGAAGCCCACTCACTCTTGTGTCATGAACAAGTACATTGTTGTGTTACAACTCTTCCTCATGGGTGGTTTGATCTCTGTCAAAGAAAACCGTGAATCTAGAGAGCCCATTCCATTGAAGTTTTGAAGTGTGCTCCTACAGTCTTAGGTGCTTTGCATCAGGTTGTAATTTCAACTAGACTGGATTATGTGGTACACACTTAATCTTGTTTTGGAGGAGACTGGACTTTTGGGTATGTATTCTAATAATGAGTTGAGGCTGATTCTCGAGTTGGTTCTGAGTGTGCTCCAAAGTTTATTGTTATAGATGCTTTTGTGAAACATGTGAGCATAGTGGATTTCAGTTGGGACAACATGGTTATACCCTGGTGGATAGTTCATAGATTTGTTGGAGCTTCCTTTGGTTCTTGTAAGGTATACAATAAGTGGCAAAATGTTGGGATTAGGTGTGTCATACACCTTGCAAGTCCTAATGTTTGAAATAGTTATTTATTTGTATTTATTAATTTTTTGTATCCTCATTAGGGAAATGAGGTGTCCCACTATGAGGTGGCACTTTAGGCCACATATCAACTATCTTGGAATGTGCATAAGAATTTGTAAGAGCACCTAATGCCATTATGGAATTGTAATATGTGGGATTTACTTATGATAGATTCTATGACAAATGTACAAGAGCATTATTATAGGGAGTTACAAAGTGGACTAGAATTATTTTACCCACTTATGGTGCATGTTATTACACGTCATAGAGCATCTTTCTAAATGAGGTAAATGAAAAATAATGAGTCAAAATAAGGTGTGGATCGCGAGAATTTTTACCATGGTATTTTAGGACCTTGTTTGGGCCCATGATAATGCCTTTTGGTGGTTTTCTTTACCTCCTTAGGTCTATATATTGAAGGATTAAGATAGAGGCATTGAGGATTTTTCATTACATGGTTATGCTTATTAGATTTCCTCTAGAGGAGCAAGCTAATATTGATGCAGGGGCATCAGGGGCCTCATAAGCATAATTTTTGTCATGTTTAGTTTTTAGGTTGTTTGAGTGTTTTGGAGTTTAATAAGGTCATTTATGACCATGAGGATCATGTTGATCCATTTTTGGTGTGTTAATAGGGTTTTGGTTAAAAATTGTAAAAGTTGTCATGTTGCTCAAAAAGGCACAGTTACAAATCAAAAATCAAAAAACAATTACAAGTAAATCAAAAAATAATTACAAGTAAATCAAGAAACTGTTTCTAAATAATTGGAATTGATTGGAAATGTATAAAGGCACCCTCCAAACTTGAAGAGGGGATTAGAGACACTGTTTTTGAAGTTTTGGTGAATGAAAGCAATCATTTTATGTGCATTTCCAACGTTGCAGACCTATTCCTTCACTTTGTATGGACTATATATTCCATATATTGGTCTAAAATTGATTGGCTTGAGTTGGCATGTGAATCTTCTTTCATTTGCTTCTAGTGGCATCAAATTTCATTGAGTTATTAGAAAGTTATTGCATTTTCTTTAAAAACTATCAAAACCCTACCTAGGGTAACCAGTGGGTAGAAAAAAATGATGTAATTCGACCTTCCACCTGTGGGAAATCTCCAAAATGGGTGGAAAAGTTTGTGTACATGTATTTTATCATATTGCAAGTCTGCAAGGGCCCAAGGAAAGGTTTGGCATGTGCTTGGTTCACCAATAGGTCTGATATTTGCATGTATCAGACTGTGTAACAGCAAAGGCAAGGAAGAATAGATGAATCAAGGTCTAGTTTTGTTTGTTTGTCATAGGTAGTGATAGGGAAGTGTGGAGAGAGGTCTTGTAGTGCTGGACCAGAAGGCTTTTGAACACTTTTGAAGGATTGATTCGAGTTATAATTGACTGTCCCAAGAGGACTGGTTATCCAGTCATAGGTATGATGTTAGTGTCCAAACATGACAGGATTGTGTAGGAGTCTTGGCATTGAATACTTGATGGAATCACCTTTGAAACATTGGAAAGAGGCCTCTAAGTCAGTGGTTGATGGTTTGAATCAGTCTATGTTGGTGTAGCCTTAGTACATTGAAGTTGTCTCTCCTAGGTTAATCAATACAAGGGTTGTGAGTCCCATAAACTGTTGCATTATTGAGTCACACATGGAAGTTGTGCCCGATCATTTAAGCCTCAAGACAAGTTTGCCCTTGATGTATGTACTGTCCCAAGTAAGTTGGATCAAGCCTCTAAGGGAGTTCAATGCTAGGGTCTAGAAAGGTGCACCTAAGAGCAGCAATGGAGAAGGTGTAAGAATACTTTGTCATTTTGTGTTGTTCTAAAGAAGGTCCTTATTCTGCATCATATTGGTATTAGAGAAAGGAAGATTAGTAAGAGGTCACAAATAAGTTGAGTTTGAAGACCAGCCAAGATGCCTCCAAGGGTGAATGTGGAAAGAATAATCAGAGAGGTGAGAGACTCTCTTGCCCCAGAATTGAGATCCATAAGGGAAAGCCTTGATGCAAGACTCACATCAGTTGAGACCAACCATAGAAGAGGAGTGGTCACAGGAGATTTGAGTGACCAAGAAGAAGAAGTGGGTGAAAATGCACCACAAGAAGAACTTAAGAAGAAACAGATGTTGAAGAGAAGAGGTTGGAGAAATTGCTAAAGGCAGTTAAGAATGATGGTTCTAAGGTAAAAATAGAACTTCCAGTATATTCAAGAAGTTTGAATGGAGAAGAACTCCTAGATTGGACAGGAGAATTAGACAAGTATTTTGAGTTTGAGGAGATATCTGAGGGGCAGCAAGTGAAATTGGCAAGAACAAAACTAAAAGGACATGCATCCCTATGGTGGGATTATGTACAAGAAGAGAGGAAGAAGAAAGGCAAAGCAAAGATTACATCTTGGGACAGAATGGTTGCAAAATTAAAAGGTAAATTCCTACCTAGTGATTATGCCATTCAGTTATATAGAAGGTTGCAAAATTTGAAGCAAAAAGACATGGATGTGAAAACATACATAGAAGAGTTCTACAAACTAAGGATAAGATCAGGCCACATGAAAGAAGATGTTGACAAAGTTGCAAGGTATTTGAATGGGCTAAAGTATATCCTACAAGATGAACTAAGTCTCACAAGTCCAAGAACCATAGAAGAGTGCTATCAGTTGGCCATAAAGGTTGAAGACAAGTTGAGAAGGAGACAAGAAAAGCAAAGTAGAGGTAGGGGAAGGACAAATTTCAGAGGAAGAGGGACTTTTGCTGGTAGAGGACAGTCCAAAAGGTCTCAAGGAGAGACAAGTAACTCACAAGAAAAAACATCAAATTCAAGGGGAAGCTTTAGAGAAAGAAGACCAAATTTTAGAGGCAGATTTGGCAATAGAGGAGGCTCAAGTGGATTCACTATAAAGTGCTACAAATGCAATAAATTTGCAGGCCATCAAGCATGGAAATGCCCTGAGGAGTAGTCATCTACTTCTTTTAAAGGTGAGAGGAGAAATCAGATTGCATAAGGTGGAGATGATGCTGAAAGTGTTAATTCCCCATCACAAAATGTAGAACCAGAAGTTGGAGAGTCCTTGGTGATGAGAAGAACCTTGATCAAAGTGCCCATGGAGAAGGAACCACCTCAAAGAAAGTCACTCTTCAGGACTACATGCAAATGCCAAGGTAAATGTTGTAAAGTTGTCATTGATTCGGGAAGTACTGACAATTTGGTTTTAGTTGAAATGGTAGAGAAGTTAAAGTTGAAAAGATTGCCTCATGCCACTCCATATAAGGTTTCTTGGTTAAAAAAAGGGCAACAAGTGTTAGTGAATGAACAAAGTT
This sequence comes from Cunninghamia lanceolata, assembly GCA_027924645.1. Classification (NCBI taxonomy): domain Eukaryota; kingdom Viridiplantae; phylum Streptophyta; class Pinopsida; order Cupressales; family Cupressaceae; genus Cunninghamia; species Cunninghamia lanceolata. The sequence goes on along the minus strand of BSBN01001240.1, from coordinate 1,570,920 downwards.
GGGTAGAATTCCATATAGGGGGTTATAAGGACAAGGTCTTGTGTGACATCATGCCTATGGATGTTTGTCATGTGCTTCTTGGTAGACCATGGCAATATGATAGAAATGCCAAACATGATGGTAGAAAGAACACATATGTCAGAGAGAAGGATGGAGTCTCATATATTCTAACACCATTGAAAGATGAAGATAAAACACCACAAGTGGAGTCCAATGTGATGTTGGTATGAGAGAAGGAATTCATAAAAGCCATGGAAGAATAGAATATGGGTTTTGTCATCATAGTCAAGCCTAGGTCTGTTGAGACAACATCAAAGAAAGAAGAGTTGCCTTTGGAAATTCAAAACTTGCTAAAGAAGTATGCTAATATATTAGTGGATGAAATCCCAAACACCTTGTCTCCTTTGAAGGATATTAGTCACCACATTGATTTCATACTAGGGGCTAGTTTGCCTAATAAGGCAACATATAAGATGACACCATAGTAAAATGAGGAGATTAAGAGACAAGTCCAAGAATTGCTTGATAAGGGGCTAAACAAAGAAAGCCTTAGTCCTTGTTTAGTTCCCGCTGTCCTAGCACCAAAGAAGGGAGGTGAATGGAGGATGTGCACTGATTCTAAGGCCATCAATAAGATTACAATCAGATATAGGTTCCCCATTCCACGGATAGAAGACTTGATGAATTGTCTAGGCAGAGCATGCTACTTTTCCAAAATAGACCTCAAGAGTGGGTATCACCAAATCAAGATCAGACCAGAAGCTAAATGGAAGACAACATTTAAGACAAATGAAGGGCTTTAAGAGTGGCTTGTGATGCCTTTTGGTCTCTCAAATGCACCCATCACCTTCATGAGGTTGATGAATGAAGTTCTAAAGCCTTTTATTGGTAAGTTTGTAGTGGTTTATTTTGATGACATTCTTGTTTTTAGTAAAACTAAGGAAGAGCATTTGCACCATTTGGATTTGGTTTTAAGAAGATTGAATGAAGAGAAACTAATGATTAATTTGAAGAAATGTGAGTTTATGAAGACAGAGTTGGTATAGCTTGGTTTTGTGGTTACAAAAGGCACCTTAAAAATAGATCCAAGCAAGGTTGAAGCTATTCTAAGTTGGCCTCCACCCAAATCAGTTGCTGAGGTAAGAAGTTTACATGGTTTGGAAAGTTTTTATAGGAAGTTTATTAAGGGTTTCAGTCATATTTGTGCTCCAATTATTGATACCATAAAGGGGGATAAGAGAAAGAAGTCTGTTTGGACTAGTGAGGCTGAAAAGAGTTTTGAGTATTTGAAAAAGAGGGTAGTAGAGCAGCCCATATTAGCCTTACCCGATTTCAATAAGGTGTTTACTATTGAGTGTGATGCAAGTGGCTATTCCATTGGGGCGGTGTTGAGTCAAGAGGGCAGGCCCATTGCCTTCTTTAGTGAAAAACTCAATGAGGCTAAGAAGAAATACTCTTCCTATGACCTAGAGATGTATGCTTTGGTTCAGTCCTTGAAAAAATGGAGGCATTATCTACTGCCAAAGGAGTTTATAGTCTTTACTGATAACCATGCTCTCCAATTCTTGAACACTCAAGAGAAACTCAGTCATAGGCATGTTAAATAGGTAGGTTTTACTTTCACCATCAAACATAAGAAGGGGTAGTCAAACAAAGTGGCGGATGCATTGAGTAGAAGGGCACTAATGGTGCAAGAGATCCAATTGCAAAGTGTAGGGGTTGAAGCACTAAAAGGTATGTATATAGATGATGTTGATTTCAAGGAGATCTATGCATCTTGTAACCAATCTAATGGTGTTCCTCATGAGATAAGTTCTGATTTTCTAATTCAAGAGGGGTTGTTATTCAAAGGGGCCCAACTTTGTGTGCCTAAGTGTTCAATGAGATAATTTGATAAAAGAGAAGAATAGTGGTAGTCTTGCAAGGCATTTTGGTCTTGATAAGACCTTGGAGCAGCTGAGAAAGCATTATTTTTGGCCTAAGATGCAAACTGATGTAAGGAAATTTGTTGAGAAATATGTTATTTGTTAAAAGGAAAAAGGGAGCAGCACAAATGCAGGCTTGTATCAGCCCCTTCCTATTCCAAATAGGCCTTGGGAGTCTATAAGTATGGATTTTGTAATGGGATTACCAAAAACACCTAGAGGTTTTGATTCCATCTATGTTGAAGTGGGCCGGTTCTCTAAGATGGCACATTTAATCCCATGCAAGAGCACCAATGATGCCTCTTATATTGCAGGTTTGTTCTTCAAAGAAGTGGTAAGGATTCATGGTTTGCCTTTGAGTATTGTTTCAGACAAATATAGTAAGTTTGGTAGGCATCTTTGGAGAACTTTGTGAAAGAAACTTGGCACTAACCTTAGTTTCAGTTCTACCTATCACCCTCAAACTGATGGGCAAACCGAGGTAGTTAATAGGAGCCTTCGTAACCTCTTAAGATGTCTCACCAAAGAGCATTCTACTCAATGGGATCTAATCTTGCCTCAGGTGGAATTTGCATATAATGATTCAGTGAATAGAAGTGTGGGTAAGAGTCCTTTTGAAGTTGTTTATGGTTTGCAGCCTAGAGGAGTCTTTGAATTAAGGGATAACAGTGGAATGGAGAGGATGGGTGCTGAGGGTGAACAATTTGCTGTGGCTATGAAAGAGATTCACCAACAGGTCAAGGATCACCTACAAAAAAGTGTTGACAAATATAAGCAAAGGGTTGATGCACACTAGAGAGAAGTCAATTTCAAGGTTGGAGATTTGGTTCTAGCCCATCTCAGAAAGAAGAAATTTCCCAAGGGACAATACTCCAAATTACAAATGAAGAAGATTGGACCTTGCAGGGTTGTTCACAAGTTTGGTCCCAATGCATATGAGATTGAATTAGCAAGTGGGATTGGCATTTCACCTATATTTAATGTATCTGACTTGTACCCTTTCAAAGGGGATGTTGTTGTAGGTAATGAAGCAGGTTCCCAAGCATTTGCAAATGATGAATGGGTCCAAGACCTCCCACCCAACAAACCTCTAGAGTTGGAGTGCATCCTTGATACCAAGGAGCTCAAGAAGACAAGAAACACAACATATCTTCAATATTTGGTCAAGTGGAGGGGTCTTCCTATGGAAGATGCTACTTGGATGTCTAAAGCTAATATTATCAATCATGGATATACTGTTGCAGACCTGCACTCAAGTGGGACTTGAGTTTTTCTTCCCCTTGGGTGTATGATGCAGGGGCATCAGGGGCCTCATAAGCAAAATTTTTGTCATGTTTGGTTTTTAGGTTGTTCGAGTGTTTTGGAGTTTAATAAGGTCATTTATGACCATGGGGATCATGTTGATCCATTTTTGGTGTGTTAATAGGGTCTTTGGTTAAAAATTGTAAAAGTTGTCATGTTGCTAAAAAAGACACAATTACAAATCAAAAATCAAGAAACTGTTACAAGTAAATCAAGAAAATGTTTCTAAATAGTTGGAATTGATTGGAAATGTATAAAGGCACCCTCCAAACTTGAATAGGGGATTAGAGACATTATTTTTGAAGTTTGGTGAATGAAAGTAATCATTTTCTATGCATTTCCAACATTGCAGACCTGTTCCTTCACTTTGTACGGACTATACGGTCCATATATTGGTCTGAGATTGATTGGCTTGAGTTGGCATGCGAATCTTCTTTCATTTGCTTTTGGTGGCATCAAATTTCATTGAGTTATTAGAAAGTTATTACATTTTCTTTAAAAACTGTCAAAACCCTACCTAGGATAACCAATGGGTAGAAAAAAATGATGTAATTCGACCTTCCACCTATGGGAAATCTCCAAAATGGGTGGAAAGGTCTGTGTACATGTATTTTATCATATTTCAAGTTTGCAGGGGCCCAAGGGAAGGTTTCCCACGTGCTTGGTTCACCAGTAGGTCTGATATTTGCATGTATCAGACTGTGTAACAGCAAAGGCAAGGAAGAATAGATGAATCAAGGTCTGGTTTTGTTTGTTTGTCACAAGTAGTGATAGGGAAGTGTGGAGAGAGGTCCTGTAGTTCTGGACCAGAAGGCTTTTGAACACTTTTGAAGGATTGATTCGAGTTATAATTGACTGTCCCAAGATGACTGGTTATCCAGTCATAGGTATGATGTTAGTGTCCAAACATGACAGGGTTGTGTAGGAGTCTTGGCATTGAATACTTGATGGAATCACCTTTGAAACATTGAAAAGAGGCCTCTAAGTTAGTGATTGAGGGTTTGAATCAGTCTATGTTGGTGTAGCCTTAGTACATTGAAGTTGTCTCTCCTAGGTTTATCAATACAAGGGTTGTGAGTCCCATAAACTGTTGCATTGTTGAGTCATACATGGAAGTTGTCCCTGATCATTTAAGCCTCAAGACAAGTTTTTCCTTGATGTTTGTACTGTCCCAAGTAAGTTGGATCAAGCCTCTAAGGGAGTTCAATGCTAGGGTCTAGAAAGGTGCATCTAGGAGCAGCAATGGAGAAGGTGTAAGAATACTTTGTCATTTTATACATTGTTGTTCTAAAGAAGGTCCTTCCTCTGCATCATATATTCTCCATGCTAAGGAAAGATCCTAGAAGTGTATTATAAGTATTATGCGTTGTTAAATAATACATCATTTTTGTGCTTTGGAGAGTGGCAGTTTTTACCCGAAAGGGTTTTCCCCGTGTATATCAATGTCTCTTCTCTTATATCTATGCTTCTTCCTTTCTTCTCTCATTCTTGTTATTAAAGTGCTAATTTACATGTCATTATCCTCCTAAAATTTTTATAGATACGAGATCTACACTTCTTTCATCTAAGGGTTAATGTGGGAAATGAATATGTGTCCTGATTCTGCTTTATGGGCATAGTTTGTTTGCACTTGTATCAAGCTTTTTGTTTAGTAAATCTTATGGTACTAGAGGTGCATACTACATATTTTCCCAACATTTGGTATCAAATCTATGTTGGGATAAGGTGTCATTAACCTTGTAAATCCCATTATTGTATTATTCCATTTATTATTTGTAATTACCCATAAGGGATGTACAAGTTTCACTGGTAGTGGTAAAAATTATTTACTGTCCATGGTAATTACGGAGTTACTGCACGGTAAGTTCTAGAGTTATCGGCGGTAGTTATGGGATATCATTTACTATGGTAAATGGTAATTGGTCAAAGTGGGGTGCACATGTGGAGGAATAATCTATTTTTAGTGTTATGACGCACGTCATAGATGCTGTAAGAGGGTGTAAGAGATTCTATGACAACTATAAGTTGTCATAAGAATCTATGACACTTATAATAGCATATGACACGTCATAAGATGCTATAAGTGGCTATTTTTAGCCCCAAGGCGTTCAAGCTTGCATGGGCACATTTTCCCAAGTGTAGGATGCATGTATGATAGCATTTATGACCCCGTAAGAGCCTATTCTTGGCCATGGACGCCCAAGGTTGTATTGTTGACTCTTGACAAGTGTTATGAGCTTGTAAGAAGTCATTTAATGTCTTGAGGTTGTGTATTTTCTATATAAACCATAGCATAGTAGATGAGAGACATAATAATAGTTTAGAGGTACCTAGGTTTTGCCGGAGTGAAGGTTGAAGGACAGAGGAAGTGAATGTATTTGTAATCTCCTTTTGTGAAGATAATACAACTTGGCCTCTTTTCTTGGTGGAGTTTTTTACCCGCAAGGGTTTTTCTCCACGTTAAACACTTGTGTTATGCGCTTCATTCCGCTTCTAGTATATTTTTGTATTGTGGGTTTATGTTTTGTTACAATCTCCATTATTAATACATAGTTAAAGATTGCTGAAATTTATCTTGAATCAGATTTCCATTGAAGTAGTGTTGCTTTCATTTCTAACAATCTAAGGTAGTTCCATGGATTTCATGTGAGTTGCATGTACTTTCAAGGACTTACATGTTGGTTGCATGTGCTTGCATGTTATTGTATATGATGGACCCATGGTGATTTGGTTTGGGTATTCCTCCATTTTTTTATTTTTTAGCTTGGGAAGCTTGAGGGACTCTTTGGGTAGGAATTGACTGATTATTAATTTTGTTTGAGTGGAAGTCTCACAGTTGATCTTGTTTTTCAAGATACAATATTACAAACACTTGAAGGATGGAGAAGGTGGAGCATTATGGAGTTGGTCATGTGGTTTCATGTAGCATGGTGTTGACCTAGAGCTCATATTTGATAGTACAAAACAACTCTCTTACATGGTGGCTAAGTGTTTTCATCATATTGTCATGTGCAATAGAGTGCTCATGTTGGGTGCCTAGCTTTGGCTCCCTTCATATATGGAAAAGCATTGGTTGTCTAGACTTCAGTTTGGTGTACCTATGTTGTGTGCTTGGTTGTAGCCCCTAGAAATGGAAAGCACTAGTTTATTATCCCTTGAATGCACGTAGGTTGTGGACTTGGTCATTGTATGACCTGGAAACTTCTAGAACAACCTAGCTCCTTCATACATGAGTACATGGTGATGGTTGTGGGATTTGTCAAGATATACTAGCCTAAAGTTCTTGGATAACCTCTTGGTCCTAATGGATGGTTATACTTGCATGCTTAAGATTCATGTTGATTGGATCTATGGATTTTACAAATTATTGTTTTCAAATCTATGCTTATGCTCATATGTGACATTTAATTGTTATAGTTTAATCGTTTTGATGTTGTCAAACTTGTAGGTCTTCCATTTGATAAGTGGATTCATATTTGCATGCATGTATCTAACATGGATGGTTTTGCAAGTTTTATATGTTTAACCAAAATTTGTGGCTTTGTAAATCCGTAGAGAGACTACTTTTCATATTGTGGTTCCCATGGGGGTTTTCCTAGATGTGAGATAGATGTAGATTTGCATGCATGCTTCATGCATGATTTGAGGAGGATGGTTGTAGCTTTCTCTATGTAGAATTTGGTACATAATTAGTCACTCAGCATTTCTGCAATGGTTCTTGTTGGTTTTATAAGTTGATTTTGTCTCCAGTTATGAATTTTGACATTTTGGATCTTGGTTTTGGATTTGATGTAAGTGTCATGAAGAAACTACATTTTATTTATTAATGTCTATGGTTTTCTTGTTACTGATGCAATGTTAAGTTTGCTTTCTTTTGGGTTTGCATTATTTTGTGGATCCATGTTGTGCATTATTTTGAGTTATACGAGTTTGTGGTTTCCTTAGTTTCAGTTGGAGCACTAGCCATGCTTTCTATGACCCTTGGATGCCATTTCCATGTTAGTTATGTGGGTTTTTTATACCTGCATGTTTCATGGAAGACTAAGATGTGGGTTGTCTATACCCACATATCTTCAATGTGCTATATGGTGTCTTGTTGTAGTGGGTTTGTTTTAGACTATCTGGATACCGCAGATTTGCAAATTCTAGTTTGGTGGTCCTTTGGCCATCATGATGAATTGGTACAATGTAGTAATGAGACAATGATATGGATGGATGGAGTACTTGTGATTCATGTTGTAATACTCTGGGATGTTCATGACATTCCTATAAGAGTACTTTGGGTCACTTGCAGTTGTATCTTCTTGGAACCTATAACAATTATCTTCATTTAGAGATCATGGTTTTACTTTTCCCTTTAGGAGCTCCTGATGTTGCAACTGGGTTCTTTGATTGTGTGAGGACCGTGAATTATCTTCAATTAGAATATGTTCATCATGATGTCATGGACAACTTTGGATCACTTGCAGTGGGGAGTTTTGGCAACTTTTCTTGTTTGTAATCTTAGCATGATACGGGTGTTCTTAGGAACATACCTATCCTTTGGAGGTAGATGATCTTCTGTGAGGAAGATGTAAATCATGACATCATAGAGAGTACTGGAATTCTATATTTATCGTGCAAAGGGAGCTTTGATGGTGGTTTGTGGTACTCTGCTAGTTATGTGCTATGATCATTTTGCTTGGATAGGGTCATCCCACAATAATGGGTTACACTTTTTGTCCAAACTTGACATTGAAATCAACATTTTGAACTAAATCTTCACTTCCTGACACCTATAGACGCTAAACTGTTAGGAATTTGAAGATGATGCCAACTAGTGATTTGTGAGATTTTGTTTGTAGATTCTAAATATATATTTTTTAAAAAAATTGGAGTTAAATTGTAAATTTTTTTGCATCTCCTTTGATAACTAGTTTTTAATAGTAAACAACACTTTTTTAAAGTGAACTGTATTCTTTAGTACATAACTTTTTTTCTACAAAGGATAAAATTCTGATTCTTTTGAATTTAGATTGGAAACACTGATATATATGGCATGCATTTGGTTTCATAATGTTTTGTTGAATATATTTTTTTAATTAAGTTTTGAAGTCAAACCAATTATAATTTGGACATAGGCATATTTCGTAAAACATAACATTTTCTGTATGTATCAAAATTTAATTTTTTTTTGTTGAAACAAGGACATCAATACCTAGGGCATAAATATTTTTCAAAAAAAATTTCCACTAATTTACTAATTTTCCATGTGTGTAGAACAAAGAACTTGATGTTCGGTGAAAAACCTACATTCACAAGAAATAAAAAATAAATATAATAATCAAATTAAATATATTTAAAATTATACTTTTTGGGAAGCTTATAATAAGGACTACATACTTACAAAACATAAATTTTAAATGAATTCATTTGATCCCCCAAAAGGTAAATCAAAAGTGGTTTTTTATCAACATTTTGATAGGTGTAGAGGAGACTCCATTATAGGTATGGTTTAAAACTAGCGATGTTCTATCCAAGGGGGTATCAAACCGTCTTCAATTAAAATCTTTTAAATGGAACCTTTCAAGGCTTAAATCATTATATTTTCTAAAAATATGTGATTTCAGCAAAAATCAGGATGTCCCAGAAAGTGTAACCCATTATTGTGGCAGCACCCGATACTTTTTGTTTTTATAGTTGGAGTTTAGCATGAGATGATTAGTTGTGCACCTATTGCACTACTAGTCAAATTTGGGTGAGGCTAGATAGATCTCTTGTTTATGGGGATTGTGTTTTGGAATAGAGACTCTTTGATAAGGTTTTAGCAGAAATACCAAGGAGCCTTCACTTGGAGATGGGCATGGGTTTAACATCGACTTGATGAGTAGATTGTTCATGGAGAGAGTTTGTGTGATGTAATGCATCTCAGGAGGAGCAATCTCATTCGCTACTCTTGATCCACTCAATGGAAAATTATTTGATATGTATTGGCCACCTGGTACTCAGATGTATTCTATTTTCTATGCTTTGTTTTCTCATGGGAACGAGTCTTGAGTTGCAGATGTCAGTTCTAGAGGGCTTATTTGAGGATTACATGGAATTGTGTCTTTTTCCTTTGTTTTCTCATGGGAGCGAGCTCTAAAGCATCCTCTAGACTAATCTCCAAAGTGGGGGTGTCCTCTAGACTGATCTTTGGAGTCAGAGAGAGCTCTAGACTGAGATCTGAAGTGTTCTCTGAGAGAGCTCTAGAGCGTGCTATGGAGTTTTGGTGATGAGTGCAAAGGATGGTTTTGGGAATATTCCCTTATTATGGGAATGGTTTTTAGTTTGATCTTCCTTCACTCAGAGAAGCTTACATCCTTGTAGGTATATTGATTTTGTGTTTGACCTCGGAGTTGAACTATTGGATGTTAAACTAACATTAAGGCTTTTCTATTTGGGGTTATTGAAGTAAGGATCTTACAATGTCACATCTTGAGCACTCAATGTTGTTGGCAAAAGAAATGGTATGTGATATGGTTTGTAGTTTTTCTCTTTATGGTCTATTATTTCTTTCTAGAGGTTCGTAAGCATATGACATTAGAGTTGAGGTTTATGTGGAGCTATTGCACGATCATTATGTTTGTGGTCATTTACTATTATTGTACCTCATTATATTTAGCAACAATATGTGACTTCTTTAATCTCTCTTTTGTGATGTGGAGAACTTGGGATATTCGAGGAGATCAGAGGTGAGAGAGTGAGCAAAAAATTATTTGAGGAAGTACACTCTATTTTGTAGCACATTAGTTGCAGTGTGTAGATCATTGTTTATGTTCTTTGATACTAGATTTTTGACATGAGCCACACCCTTTATGTGAGTGTTGATTGGTATAATTTGTGTTTCTTTCGTCAACAGTTAGACTATGCATTGCTCATATAGTGAAAGTTCTAGATGTAGGTATATGTGTCCTTGATGCATAGGTTTCATTGGACTGTGATATCAATGGTCATTAGGCTTTTTGCACACTGATGATTTTATTACCATGGGAGATGGTAACCTTGCACAAGACAATGCATATATAGGGACGAGATCTGTAGTGTGGGCTAGATATGTCATGACCATAAAGTCTACCAATGGTTGGGGTTAGTTGGATGTGAGCATTTGGTTGTGGTCATTGTTTTGACTAGACTAGAGTATGTGGTGCATACTCAATATTATTTTGAAGGAGACTGGACTTCTAGGTATGTGTTCTGATAACAAGTTGAGGTTCACTCTAGAGTGTACTCCATGATTTGTTTTGAGTGTGCTTTGAAGTTGATTGTTACAAATGCTTCTATAAAGCCTGTGAACATAATGGAGTTCAATGGGGACAGCATGGTTATACCATTTGTGGATAGTTCATAGATTTGTTGGAGCTTCCTTTTGTTCTTGAAAGGTATATGACAAGTAGGAGAATGTTGGGATTTGGTGTATCATACACCTTGCAAGTCCTAATGTTTGACATATTTACTTATTTGTATTTATTGATTATTTTTGTCCTCATTAGGGAAATGAGGCATCCCACTATGAGGTGAAACTTTTGGCCACATGTTGGCTATCTTGGAATGTGTAAGAAGTTGTAAGAGCATCTAATATCATTGTAAGATGTGGGAGTTACTTACAATAGATTATATTCAATGCATGTAAGAGCATGATTATAGGGAGTTACAAAGTGGACTAGGAATCTTGAACCACTTATGACACATCATAGAACATCTTTCTAAATGAAATAAATGACAAATAATGAGTCAAAATCAGGTGTGGGTTGTGAGAATTCTTACCATGGTATTTTGGGACCTTGTTTGGGTGCATGGTAATGTCTTTTGGTGGTTGTGTGGGCCTCCTTGAGTCTATATATTGCAGGATTGAGATAGAGGCATTGAGGAGTTTTTATTGTAAGGTTATGCTATTGGATTTCCTCCAGAGGAGCATGATGATATTCTCCATGTTAAGGCAATGACTTGAAAGTGTGTTGTAACTATTATGTGTTGTTGAATAATACATTGGTTTTGTACTTTGGAGAGTGGGGTTTTTACCCAAAAGGGTTTTCTTCGTGTAAATCAACATCTCTTCTCTTTTGTCTATGCATCTTCCTTTCTTCTCTCATTCTTGTTCTTAAATTGTTAATTTACATGTCATTATGTTGCTAAAATACTCATAGATTTGAGATCTACATTTCGTTCCTCCAAGGGTTAATGTGGGAAATGTATGTCTTGATTTTGCTTCACGGGCATAGTTTGTTTGCACTTGTATCAAGCTTTTTGTTTAGTAAATCTTATAGTACTAGAGTTGCATACTAGTTATTTTTCCAACAATTCCATCTTCTACATATAGAAACCAACTTCTCTCAATAAGAACACGCACATTCCATAACTCCCCTCCTTTGAATGTTGAAGTATAGGGGCGAGCTCCCCTTGGCATCTACAAGCATGCATAGTCTAGACCACGATTCGAACTACAACCACACCAACACACTTTTGACTTTCATTGGTTCCTGGGTGGAACTATGACTACTTCAGATCTTCAACAACTCTTGAGATTTGTAAAAGCTCCACAACTTTACATCTGCAAGTCATCAATAGGAATGCACATCCCTAAGCCATGCCCCACACATAAATCGGTCCCACTTTCTACACTAATACGTTTGGGTTTTTTCCAGCATAATGAGGACATAACTCTATAAGAAAAATGCAACCAATCCCACTTTTTGTGTAGATACCTTTATGTCTATCCAACATAAAGAAGACATTAATCTACAAGAAAGGGTGAGGTGATCCAGATACAACAATGCAATGATTTGACACAATTAATAGTCTTGTAGATCAAGATTTAGCTAAGTATTTCATTTGTGCACTAGATGCAATGGAGGCCATTACTCTACAAGAAAGGGTGAATGATTTGTGTGTTTTTGTGCAACCTATGCTCCTATACAATGATTCAACATAAGGTCATTTCATGCCACAATATCTCTTGCACATTTAACACAACATCAAGATGCTTTACACATGAAATAGACTAGTAAATGCACACATTTGGGCAAGCATTGACTCTAAAAGGTGCAATTCTACACAAGATAGCCACATGCACACTCTTCAATCATGCCATGCAATTTTAGGGGTTAACACTCAAAGCTTCAACAACAACATAGTCTAATCCTACAACACTACTCCAGAATAAACATAGTCAGCAAATGGGTGCACATGCATTTGCTCTAGCATGTTAGTTTGACAGCATGCATTTTAGATACATGGCAACACATAGAACCACGTAGGCTATCCAAATGGCACCATACCATTCTAACACCTATCACCCAAGCATCCACATGTAAAGGTCACCATACACACATGACATATCCTATACCTTCTATATGTAGGCTTAGCTAAAGACCATTCTATAAGTACAACCTTTATACATAGTTTAGGTAGAGGGTTCCAACTCACAATATAGATTATGGTTTCTTACAGGTCTACATATGTAACATTACAAAATTATCATTAATATGAGTTGTACCTCTCTAGGGCATTCTAGTAAATTAGGTGTATGTAGGACCTTGCTTCCCACCACAACCTTTGTTTATATATTGTATACATGTAATATCAATGAATGTACATGACAACATTCTTCATGCATTTGTCACATCTCTATTTAATTCCAGTCATGGCATTATATAACAATGCTTCCACAACTTAAGCTTTCTATTGGAAGTAAGCCTATTTCCACTAACTTAGCTATAACTTTGCCTACATGGGAAGTTGTCCTCTAATCTCAGACACAAATTAGATCAACTTGGGGGCTACTAAGTTGATCTTAAGTATGGAGTTCATAAGAGATAGAGCTAACATAAAACTATGGTTGGGATAAAGTAAGTATATTGAGTCTGTGTTATAGTGTTTCAACATGACAATTTGAAAACTAGTGAGTGTTCCTATTTCATTGGGAACTAAGTTATTAGTTGAGCAATGCCCATCTACACCTGTTGAGATGGAGGATACATCTTGTGTTCCTTATACTAGTGTAGTTGATAATTTTACGTATTTTGTCATTTGCACCAAACAAGACATTGCTTAAGTACTAGGAGTCTTGAGTTGATTTATGGCCAATCTTGATAGGGAGCATTGGGTAGTAATGAAGATAACCTTTAGATATTTTCTTGGTGTACTTTAGAGTACTCTATCTACTACCAGGGTGGTATTGTGAGTCACTTGTAGCATAGTGGAGGTCACTTGCAACTAAGGGGTAGAGGTAACTTGCAACATAGTAGTGTTAGTGGTATTTATTGCAATACAAGAGAATACTTGTAGCACTTAGAGATCTAGATATTTGTTGACCAAGATTTAGAAAGAGATATGGATAACACAAGATCTACTATTGATTATGTTTTAAACCTATTTAGTGGTGTAATTAGTTGGATGAGTAAATAATATGCTATGGCCACTTTATCCATGACAGAGACATGGTACATGGTAGATACTTATGTTTGTAATGAGGCAATTTGACTTCAAAGATTGTGTTCAAATGTTGAGCTAAGTTAGGGAGTAATTTAGATCAGATATGACAATTGGAGTGCCTTCAACTTAGCAAATAACCTAACTTTTCATGCACAAAAGCATATAGACACAGAGTACCATTTTGTTCATGGCATGGTGGAGGATAGAAGGGTGATGTTTGAAAAGGTTGACACTTTTGTAAATGTTATACTTTGATGAAGCTTATGAGCACATAAAAGTTCACGTGGTGTAGTGAGTATATGGGCCTCTTGGCCTCTAGTAGTTAATTCACAGATTGTTGGTGATTCCCTTTTGCTCTTATATGAAAAGTGAAAGAATGTTGGGATGGACATGTCATACACCTTGCAATCCTAATGGTTGATTTATTTATTAATTATTTGTAAGCCTTCATGAAAAAGGGCATTCCATTTTGTTTTGACATTTTGTGCCACGTGCATTATAATTTATGACATATGTAAGAATTTGTAGGAGCATCAATGTCATAGAGATGTGTAAAAGCATCTTATGACATTATAAGATGTGTAAGAGATCTTATGACAATTCTATGATGTGTAAGAGATCTTATGACAATTCTATGATGTGTAAGAACATGTAAGAAGAGGTTGCATAGTCTTGTTGAAGAACTTATGACATGTAAGAATGATGCATCATAAGACATATTTCAATGGAGATAATGGAGCCAAAACAAAGAGTCCAATTTGAGGAGGTGATTATGACATGTTATGATAGATGTAAGAGAATATGCTAAAAATAACATACGAACTTCTTTAGAATACAACATTGGAATTTGGGCCCTTGGTTTGGGCACCATTTTTAGGTCATGGTTTGTGGTTTATCACTGATGGCTTCCTAATTTGTTTCTCCTATATATTGGTGCTTGGGATGGAGATGTAAGATGATGTGATTTTGCAAGAGGTTATGTTGTCGATTTTTTTTTAGACTTGCGTTAGTTTTTCTTTTATAAAGGCTTGAGCCTACTACTATATTATTACTATGAATGCAATAGTTCAATATTTGAAGGCTGGAATTTTTCTTGAAAGAATTCTCACAAGATAAGTACTGTGTTATTTGGCAAATATTTTTATCTATAATTTTCTTTCCTAAAATATTTAATCATATTTTCTATGTATTTCTCTCCTAATTAATTATTGTATGAAACATTTCCACTACCTACTTCCTTTCATATTTTGTATTATTATCATTATTATGTTGAAAATTCTTTAAATCTATATTTATTCTAAACTTAATTTCTTTTCAATATCCGCTAGTTGAAGCTACCCATTTCCTCTACTTACTTCCTTATATATTTTGTATTATTATCATTATTATGTTGAAAATTCTTTAAATCTATATCTATTCTAAACTTAATTTCTTTTCAATATCCTCTAGTTGAAGCTACCCATTTCCACTACCTACTTCCTTTCATATTTTGTATTATTATCATTATTATGTTGAAAATTCTTTAAATCTATATCTATTCTAAACTTAATTTCTTTTCAATATCATTAGTTGAAGCTGCCCAAATTTAGATACCTGTCTTTTTATAATATTTTTTTTTTTCATTTCTTTACACATTCATCTTTTTTAAATAAAACATGTTGAAAAAATTCAATCTACCTTTGAGGAATTTTTTTTTTAATTACACACAAACTATAAGAAAATGAAAATATAATCACCCTTCTCCCCAAACCCAACTACCCACATCAACGTGCACTTTATTTTTTAAGTGCTTAGCAATCAACTATAGCGACCAATACTTCCAAACTTTTAAGGTAAACCCAAAAATCAAGACGCCACGTCAGCTGCTTCTTCGTCAATAAATAACTCAGAAAAACATAATTGGCACGTGGCACTCTCCTACACGCCAGGGCGCTGAGCCGAGGCATGCAAACAGTGTACTACGAGACGCCAAGAGTCGACACAGTAACCAATGGGTTTACAGCTTTAGTATTGCGGGACCCACAGCCTCAAAAAATTTGCCACGTCATAACGAAAGCGACGGGACACGATATTATCCCTGACCAACGGAACCAAATTATAATAAATCTGGAGATTCCGAATATCCTTACTCGCGTCGACGTTACTTGACGGTGAACATAAACCAACTTTCGTCAAAGCCCACGTTACGCCGGTTCTCATAGGAAGGGCTGCAGGGATCTTATTTTATCTGCTCTTATTCCACGTTAAGTGACGGCAAATTGTGGAGATATATGAGGTTGAGTGAACGGGGGTCTCTGTTGCGGGTTGATTTATTTGCTCGCCCAATCTCCTGCGGAAATTCAGATTGTTTTTGGGTTTCATAAACTTTGATTGACAAAGCGGAAAAAAAGTTAAATCCCTTTTTGCTTGCGGATTTGGGGATTTAGAGACCATTTTTACACACCACTGGAGAAAAACTAATTTTTTTTCCAGGTATGTTTTACGGACAAGTTTATTTTTACAGTTCGTAAGATTCATTTTAAAGTTCATTTAAATTCGACTGTCGTGTTGATTATTGCGTTTAAATCTAAGCTATTTAGGTTCTTAATGGAAGAAATCCAGTTCTAGGTGCACTTATTGTGGGGTTCCGGGAATCTGGAATTTATATTTACTCAGGTTTTAAGATATTGCGATTAAGGGCTAACATATCTCTGTTAATTAGGCGCATTTTCAATTGTCGGTTGGCCAAGGTCTGGAATTTGATGGCAGCATGATTTCTGCATAGTTTCCGCCGTACATACTATTTAGTCTCCAAAAGAAAACTTTTTCTTGTTTAATTTAAGGGAGACCGGGCAGAGCACCGGGATCTCATGTCCTCCTGATGTTTTGTTTCTTATTTAACGGTGTGCAATTGTGGTGAATTTATCTGGATACAATTTTGGTAAATTTGGTCCGAAATTCTGTTTACCTGCCAGCCTACGGGGTTTGTGACATTTTTTTATTTTATATTTATTAGGAGACAGGGAATTGATTTTAGCAGGTTGCTATGAGTTTTTGAGACCCTGGTGATTGATGTTAGGGAAAAACAATGTATACGGTTGGGAGGCTAATTTCACAGGGCGTTTACTCTGTTGCCGCCCCCTTCCATCCTTTTGGGGGTGCTGTGGACATAATTGTTGTCCAGCAGGAGGATGGTACGTTCAAATGCTCACCTTGGTATGTTAAGTTTGGTAAATTTCAAGGGGTTCTGAAGCGTCGCGAGAAGATTGTATCTGTGGCAGTGAATGGGGAAGAAGCTGGTTTCCACATGTATTTGGATAATAAGGGGGAAGCATTTTTTTGGAAAGACGTCGAGTCCGATGAAGAGGAAAATTCTATCTTTTCTCCTCCCAGTGCTCCATCTTCTGGCGATGAAGTGGGTATGGACCAGCAGTCTAGTGGAAGAAGAGTCAACTGTAAGGAGGATGATTCAAAGGGTGAAAAAAAAGCTGCAGGTGATGCCTTGACAAATTCTCCTCCTTCAGATGGTATTGTGCTTTATGAAAACAAGGAAGAAACTTTGATTTCGTTTTACCAGCAGACCCCTGGTTCTGATGAAAAACAGATAGAAAGTGAGCCACTGGGTAGCGATGTCTCAAAATCCCCTTCTTTGATTGCAAAGAATGGTGTGAAAAACAGTACAATTGTTTCAAAGTCGCCTTCTAGGAGGAAATCAATATTGAACTTTGTCTTCAGAAGGTCTAAGAGGTTTTCTGAATCACAAATTATGTCTGATACTGATCAAAGTGATGGGCAGTATGAGGGGAATGCTATTATCAGAAGAAGTTCGATAGAGCGGGCAGAGATAGTAGCCGACCTTTTGGATTCCAAATGGGCCACTGGTGCTAAACCCAACAAGGAAGAGACTATGGGTGAGAAATCAATGGAAATGAATTTCTTTTCTACTTCATCTGGTGATAGTCCTGACAAGAAAGGGACTATGGGCAATAAGTTAATGGAAATGGATTCATTTTCTGCCTCATCTGGTGATAGTACAAACAAGGAAGGGACTTTTGGAGAGAAATCAATGGGAATGAATCTCTTTTCTGCTTCATCTGGTGATAGTGTGGACAAGGAAGAGACTGTGGATGCGAAATCAGTGGCACTGAATTATATCTCTAATTCATCTGCTAGTGATGCACAGCCTCTTGAACAAACCAGGGAAAAGACTAATTCAGATGATGCCTATTCATCTGGTGGTAGAACCAACAATGAAGAGACTATGAGTGAGAGATCAATGGAAATGAATTCATTTTCTAATTGGTCTGGTTATGGTGCCGACAAGGAAGAGATTTTGGGTGAGAGATCAGTGGGAATGAATCCTATTTATAGTTCTTCTGCTGATGATGCACAGAATCTTGAGCAAACCAAGGAAAAGATTATTTCCAACAATGCTTGTTTATCCTTGTCTTCTCTTAAGGATTCTGGGGGCAGTATCACAAAGCAAGATGATTCTGTTCAGCACAATGATTCAAAGAAACAGGTTGAATCAACATGGGAGGATTCTTTACAAGTAATATGCAACCATGATGTTGGATTAACAGCTGAAAATTATGCATGTGGTAATGCAATGCTAGAGCATTCTATTCAGCACGATGGTTCAGAGACATATCAATTCTATACAGAGACTGGTATATTCTCAATGGAAGGAAGCTTCAGTGAGAGTAATAAGCTTGGGCAACAAACTTCTGGAATGGATGTTTCTCAACTTTACCAGCACTCTATCGCTGATCAAGAATATATGAATTCTCAGGATTTAGATATCCCTGATCCAGTAAAACCATACAATATCATTGCAGATGCGGAAAGCTGTTTGGGCAGATTTGATGAGTTTAATGAACAAACTTTTGCAAATGATCTTGGTTCCCAGAGTGGGAATTCTTCGTGTGATCAAGAACAGTTTAGTTCTCCACAACTAAAGACTCCTAATTCAGTAGAATTAAGTAGCAGTAGCATAGATATGCTCTTAACTTGCATTGATGACAGTCAGGATGCAATAGCAGCACACATTTCATCATTGGACCTGGCCTCTGAGGTCTCTGATTTAAGCTGTCACATACAAGATGCTTCTCCTAATCTAGAATCATGCGTAAAATCTGAGATAATTATTAACATGCAGCAGGTGGTGGATGATGCACATTTGCAATTTTCCAAACACAGTTCTGTTAAGCAAGAACATATGGAACATAAAGAGCAGCAAGAGGAAGATATGCAACAAGTTATCCCTTTAGTCGAGCCAGACAATCCGTCTTGTGACTGTAACACATCCATTTCATTGTCAGATATTCATCCTGGGAGTTCCTATTTAAGTGGAAGTCTATTGGAGTCAGGAGATGGTTCAGACCCATGTGCAGAAACAAATAAGGTAATGATGAATTTACAACAGGTACCAGATGCTGTAGTTGAATCTATCATGAGTGGGGGAGACAATGAAGGAGAACAAAACAAGTGTAGAATAAAATCAGAGAAGCTAGCTGTCACTCATGGTATCCCTCAAAAGGAGTTGGGTAGATCTCTTTGTGATTGTGATGCTGCCAGCGAAAATGGAATGCTTGATCAGAAAATGGTACCTGACAAAGCCTCTAATATATGTAGCCGTCAATTATATCTGGTTGGTGATCCAGATACATATACAGATTCTGATGAGGGAAAAAATACTTTACAACAGACGCTAGATATTGCAGTTAAACCCATGATAGAGGGTAGATATGATGAAACAGAAAAAAATAGGAGCACTGCAAAAGCAGACAAGGAAGCTGCCATTCCTGTTATGCCTCCTCCAAAAGAGTTGGTTGGATCTTTTTGTGATTTTGACATCCCCAGAGGAAATAGAGCTGATCAGAATTCGGTATCTGAAGAAGCCTTCAGCCACACAAATCCACAGGAAGACATGGGCTTTTCTGTGACTTGTAATAATTTGATTGATGATAAGTTAAATGATGCATCCAGACTAAAATTTCAGATGCAATATGACTTGAGTGCTTCTCTTAGTGTTTCCAAGCAGTATGAAGTATGCAAGATAGATTTGGTTAGCAACAATAATTTTGTGAAGGCTGATGAGTGCTGTGTACAAACCAAGGAAACCTATTCAAATCAAATGGTGAGGAGTGAGAGTAGGGAAGATCTGGAATTGACCTTTAATGATGAATATGTCTTGAATGGTTGTTTAGCACTTTCTGACCTGAGGCCACATATCAAGGAAGGAACAAGAGAGCACAGCTTGCCCTTTCTGACAGGACAAGTAGAGAAAATGCACAGGCAGACTGGAAATGACTATCAAAATGAAGAACTAGCCCTTTCTGGTCAGCTGCATGATGAGCATCACACAATGCCTATTTTGAATGTGAGTGGAACAGAAGTTACAAATGACTGCAACTTTGAACATTCAAATCACAATGAATCTCAGGCATCGCGGGCTGAAGCTATCCCTATAAATATACCTGGGCTGCACATGGAAGGCAGAGGAGATGCTATACGAGAATCAGGCTCCTTACCTAATTTGGAAAACCATTTCTCGGATATAGAAAATGCAGATGCCGATTGTGTATATAGTCGTTCCCTAGATTTTAATCCTGACTGTTTGAATCAAGGAATAAGTCGTGAGAACCATTTCCCAAATTTTCAAAATACAGAATCAAGAACTTTTGAGAAAGAAACAGTACATGATTGTATCACAAGAGAAGCTTCTTCTGAAAGTTTGAAAAACTGGAATATAACAGAGACTGCAATTGCAAGGGTGCAACCTTACACTAGTATTGGTATGCAACAGCCTTCACAATATTCTGACAAATTTGCTAGGATTTAGAGTGTTACTGTGTTACTAGTTATATAGGCGAGCAAGTTCTAGGGCTCTATTCCATTTCCACTTAAAAAACTAGGTTTACTTTAAAGGTTACATTATTTTCCTGCTTATACAAAGTCAGATGATAATAAGGCTAATTCCTATTGGTTGTATTTTTAAATTTCTGTAGTTGCCATTTTTGTATTTGTGACAATGATATTTGTATGTATAGAACTTTCTCTTTGTAGGCACCTACTCTTTGAAGGAATGGGAATCGATGCTGCATCTCAGGCTTTTGATTCTTTCCGGGTGTCAGCAGAGCAGTTCCATAATTCAGGTCCAGCCATTACAAAGAATGAAAATCTTGTTGTGAAAATTGGAGGTCATTATTTCCCTTGGGATGCAGCTGCACCCATCATCCTAGAAATGGTTGCTTTTGGTCTGGAAGGCCCAGTTCAATCAGAGGGTGCTATACCTGTTGAGCAGGTAAAAACATTAGAAAAGTATGCATCTGACTCTTTTGCACCTAATGGTGGTTGGAAACTCTGGCATTCTCTGTTCCGGAGAAGTAAGGTTCCTCAAAGAAGCTTCTCTGCCCAGACAATACCAAGAAATGATTTGATTGGTGAGCCTCAAGTTGCTTTGCAAGATTCCTTTGATGGGTCATTGAATGACTTTTATAGAAAAACTGGTAAAAGAAAACTGCGTTCAAATACTCCAACATCAGAACAGTTGGCATCATTGAACCTTAAAGAAGGACAGAACATAATCACCTTTACATTTTCAACAAGGGTGCTAGGCAAGCAGCAGGTTTGTTATTAAAAGAAAAATATGGTCTGGGATTTTGTATGCATATTTACTATTACTAGTGTTTTTACTTGTTAACTTCTGCACTTGAATTAGGTGGATGCTCGAATTTATTTATGGAAGTGGAACACACGAATAGTTGTTTCAGATGTTGATGGCACTATTACCAAGTAAGTATTGTTTGAACTTCATTCGGTAGACAGAGACCAAAGAACGATAGCTGCATTTATGTTATTGTAAACTTCAAGAGAAGAAGGTTTATAGAACTGTAAATTCCTTTTGGATTTTGTATTTACTGTGCCTACTTTTGGATGCTGTTGGTTATTTTTCTTTGCGATTATACTTGAGGCCCAACTCCCTAAGAATTGCAGCTTCTCAAGTTGCTTTATGATGCAAATTTTGAAATATTATTTCAACCTGCTTTTAGGAAAAACCAGCAGCAATTAGAACCTAAGATGGTCCTGACATAAACAGTCAAAACTGCAATTTAACAGAATGTATTATAAAATCCAACAATAACTTTAGTCTTTTATCATGTTTTAGATGGCAATACTCTGGTCACGCCTCTTTGACAGAGGCCATGGTTTCTTATTGTTCCTCTTATGGGATGCAGGGAGGCTTCTATGATGATATGTGAGAGGGTTGCGTAATCTATTTTATTCATAAGGATTCAGGGTAACCAAACATCTTGACATGTCATGCTCTCTGCTAGAAGATAGTAAATGCCATCTTGACAATGCATGAATAAATATAGTGCCCAGTTACAATCTGATTTTTATGTTGATTAACTAGAGAATCAAATACTGTGCGCTGAAATATAAAAAGCAAGTGAGCTCACTGCTCATATTAATGTAAGCAGTTCATTCCTTCAGCAGTCTAAATATATAATGTAAATCAACATATTTTAATCTTACTAAAAGCACTATTAGACAATATTATAAAAACTAACCAAAATCCTAGAAGACTCAAATTATGAATAAAACTTGGAATTTTTAACATCCACAATTTTATTTTTGGGGGGGACGGGGGGCATGGATGGGGGCTGATTTATTGGAGGGGCGGGGTGGTGAAGCAGCACAAGAGTTTAACATGCAATGATAAATAAATTACTTTGCCACATCTTTTTTTGCTTTTCAAGTATGAGCACAAGACTTATTAGTTTGTGTACACACAAATGAGAGATTTTGTATTTTTAATGACTCTCCAAGCAAGCTAACCTATCGCAACATAAATGCACACACTTTCTAGCTAAATTACAGAAACTCGAAAGTTTATGCACACAAGAGCTGAACTGGAGATTTGTAACACTCACAAGACAAGATCTCACAAACCAACATACTCAAGTATTAGTATGCAAAGATATGAATACCCAAATTAACAACAAACACAATACACAACATGTAACTATTGATAATTTGTATTCGATGAGCGAAATCACTCTTACAAGATGATATCATATAAGCATGTAAATGACAAAATCACATAATTGAGAGCAATTTCACTACTCACACACAACTAGTTTGAACAATAAACTTTTGCACAAAGTGTAGCAAAATTTACCATCAGTTTGTCTCAAATACAATACCCATATATAAATAAAATTGCTTTATAAATAAAAGTTGTAGGGAATGAAAAATAACTTTGAATAAAGCTCATCTATTGGATAAAGCTTATCCTCTAAAAATAAGTTCAACTAAAATGAAAAATAATCGTAAAAGTATTTAAACATAACTTTTAACTTCACTTTGCTTCTTTTAGGCGATGCAACATGACTCCTCCTCAAGTACATAGATCTACTCCTCTTTGGCCACCTCCCCCAACTATAGGGATAGATGCATATTATAAGATTCTTCATAGCTACAAGAGTTACATCAACCTTGGATGTTAGGTGTGATTCTAGAGGGAGTGCCTTGCTTCCTCTTAGAATCCCCCAACTCGACCCTCTTAGGGTTAGACTCTCCCCAATGAGCACTGTTAGATCTTGTGTCAATCCTCTCACAGTGATTGATGATGTTGATGACTCCTCCATTTCAAGCCTAGACAAAGATATTAGATAAGACTTGTCACCGATCTCTCCAGTACTCCTCAGCTTATGCTCTTTGGGGATCTTGTTCCTCCCTACTTGGCTAATCTGTATTGGTTTCTTGACCACTTGTTTGTGGTCCATAGCTGTTTTGTATTTTCTGCTTCTTTCAGGTGATGTGGCTCAGCTCCTTCTCGATGACATAGATCTACTTATCTTTGGCCACCCCCTAGCCACAGTGATAGATGTATATTACGAGCTTCTTCATTATTATGGGAGTTACATCGACCTTGGATGTTAGGTGTGATTCTAGAGGGAGTGCCTTGCTTCCACTTAGAACCCCCCAGCTTGGCCCGCCTGGCCCTGATACTCCCCAATGAGCACTATAAAATCTTATATCGGCCTTCTTACAGTGATCGATGATGACACAAATGGCTCCTCTATTTCAAGCCTGAACAGAGATATTCGATCAGACTTGTCTTCTATCTCTTCAATACTCGTCAGCTTATGCTCTTTGGGGATCTTACTCCCCCTACTTGGCTATTTGTATTGGTTTCTTGACAACATGTGTTTGTGGTCCGCAGTTGCTGTTGTATTGTATTTTTGTTTTTGTTTCTTTCCCTTTTTGGGTCTCTCTTTGATTTTCTCTTCCTAGAACTTTCTATTGTATACTAATGTACTCTCAAGTCCCATTGACCTACTTTTGGTCACTAGTGGACATTAATATAATTTCTTTCTTTTTTTCTAAATTAGTCTGATTTTATTTTTAGACATTGTGACATTTTCTAAAAATAACATTTTGTATACTTTACAAAATTAGCAATCACTATCAGGATTGTGTTGGCTACCATGACAATGAAGTGAACTCCTGCTAATCAATTCCCTTCAATATGTACTGTAAGGTTCCTCTTTCATTTTTGGGTTATTGCATCTTAAAATCCTAGTTTGTAAAGAGGGATGGTTTTGCTTGTTATTTTATTGGAAAAATCTGGGTATTGGCTACCAAAATGAAGTATTAGTACCATGGTGTCCCTCCTAATTTCCTTCAAAGTGATTTAGTAAATAACAAAGACATTGAAATAAGGCACATTAATTTGCAAACGAATGATTCAATAGCAAAAGCCCAAAAGGCAAAAAGTTGATATACTATCAAATTTTTTTTGTTCTTTTGATATTTAGGAAGCCATGGTATTCCCTTGCTCTCTTCAGTCTTTCAATCTTGTCCTTACAACAGTAAATTTCTATGATTAGGATAGCAGGGAAATTATGGATTTGATGGGAAAGGGTTAGCTAGGCCTACCCTAGAGGCTTTTGATCATTTATTGTGTATTTATGTCACCAACGTTGTTAGGGTCACCACGGCAAAATAATAGCCACAACAGGATTCAAATGAAGACGCGTGTTTAAGATAGGTTTCCAATCATTGGTTATCTAATAAAAAGAGGGATTCAAGATTGGTGAACAAACCTATTAGAAGAGAGGAAATTGATCACGTCCTTGGGGACATAATTACACTACTAAATAGAATGATAGGAAGGCTAGAGACAAGAACATTCCATCCACAGATGTTATATATAATGAATATTGTTAGCTCTGTAACTTGTATGATTGATTGAGCTTTCCTCATTAGTTAAAGAATTCATTTGCAATTATGTACCATTTCATTGCTAAGCACCATTGCTTCGACACGAGTTTTATATGATGTCATATTTGGTGTGCACCTTGGCATGAGTGAAGACACTCCTGGGCATGAACAAAGTAGTGGAATATGGGCCCACTAACCTTATTTATAATCACCTACTCCAACTACAGTATGTCATTTCGCGTACTCTTTATAGAAGAGTGAATTATGTATTTGTAGAAAATTTGATTATGGGCAATGGATTGGCCATAGGAAGAGCAACTTTCACAGGAGGCAAAGAAAGTGATCTATGAAGATGGGGTTCAGTTTATTCAATTCCCAACATTTACCTACATTAGAGTTGTAGGTGTTAGTGAACTTCTCTAATGCTATACAAGTACTCCAATGAAAGGATTCTTAGGTTGGAATTGAACAGGGAATTGGCAGTAGTTATTCTATTTTCAGATCTGAACATAGAGGGGGAGTACAATGGCCCATCGCCATTGTATATTACTCTTGCAAGTCAAGTGGTGATGTAGTCGAGGATCGAGTATGTAATGTCCTCTTTAGTAAGCTGAAAATTTTCACTATTCAACACAACTTCAACTTAGTAAAAGAGAACATTAGTAATCTTTTAATCATTTCTTTCAACATATAATCATTAAGACTATAACACATTAGATTATATTCACATTAAGTTTCATATAAAATATATTCACATATATGTTATTCATTTTCATCATTGGTTCATGATCTATGTTATATCATTAATCACACATGAGTCATGGACATACCTTGGGGAGGACATTCGTAATCCTACCCATTAATCAGACCACTCACCTAATATGAGAGGGTGGATTAAGGATTCCAAGACCCACGGTCGTAGGCCCAAGGCTTCACCTCACACCTAAAGGTACTTCACTCTTGGCTCGGAGGGGCTTATAGCCAGCTCGAGGTTCACCTACCGTTAGGCCATTAATATTATCTAGGTCCTACGCAACCATAGGGTCAAGATCTTCATGCTACACCCGGCAATACTTCGCTCTTTAGCTCTGAGGGGCGATGACTTGCCAGCTCGAGTGCTAGACACTAGATTCCTTCTAACCACCAGTCTCATACCAATAAGGTGTGTAGGTGGATTAAGGGGAAGGCTACTAATCCTAGCCCGGTACTCCATGGTCATAATCAATCTCTTTAAAGAACATACTTATTATTCTAGGCATCATGCCTTCTATTTAAAAATCCACTTTCTTGGATATTCAATAATTACTAGTATATTGATATTTCCCTTTGAATGCATATTTCATTAGATGTTTACTCTACTATTATTAGCTTTCCCTAATATGAGATTATTAGAGCTTCCTAGCATTCAATGGATTATTCACAACATTTATAACCTTATCATTTATATCTTATAAATTGAAAATATAAATTCTTACAAATCAGAAATTGAATGAGTAAATATAATTGCTTACTTACCTATTGTAGCTTTACCTGGAATTTCTTACTTACCTGCTGTAGCTTTACCTGGAATTTCTTACCTATGCCGATGTAGTATAATTTTTATTGTATTGTTGTTGCCGTTTATATATTTAAATATGTATTTATCTGATACTCTTTTTATATTTTCTTCTGATGATGTTTTCCTTTCTATCTCACAACCTTTATTTATTTCCCTTTCAAGGATATGTTCGAAGAGGCACGTCTCTTATTATATTTGGTGGTAAAAGACATACTTAGCCTCTTATAAATTTTATTACTTTATTTTAATTCCCTTTTGTGGTAAAACTAGTTCTAACCATACGTAAGATGTTTGTTTATATTATTATATCATTATAATAAATGATATATTAATTATTATATCATTTATATCATAATAAATGATATATGATTTATATTGTATTATTTATATTTATATTACAATATAAGACAATAGTAATAATATTTGTATTTATATTATTAGATATATTTATAACATATTATTTATTAATATGATTGCTGGTGTCAACCAACTTAATTGCTGCACTTATAAATATCCTCCTTCCTTACATATTAAAGAGTGATATTAATTTGAATAATATATATATTATATTATATATATATGAAAGATCCCTGATGGATCCCTTTGCTGAAATGAAGTGCTGTTGCTGAAATGAAGTGCTGTTTTTTGTGATTTTAATTTGTTTTATGATTTTTTATTTTTTATTTTTTTGTTTTCTTTCAGACTAGAGAGGAGATGCAGAAGGGGTTTCAGTTTTCTTGAGATGTGTATTTGCCAAGATGGCAAATAGAAATACATACAGCTGCAATCTCAAATAAAATGGACTAAAAATAAATAATAACTGATAGAAAGATAACACATGAGAAATTGAGGCACATACCCATCAGATCTGTATTTTAATATTCAATGGAAGCCTGGTTTGCAACCCTACTTGCATACAAAGGCAACATTGGCCTAGAAGAGGCTATACATGCAACTGAGAATGAAGGATCTGAAGAATAAAGCTGATTTAGCACTGCTGCAAGCTTAGATCTGCAATAACATGCCCTGGAATCTGTCCAATGATGCACAAATGAAGACCCAGAGTAGGCCTCCCACAAACAAGAACTGGGTTATCGTCCAATTCACCAAAATCCTTGAGAGTTTTCGTTCCCAAGAGTCTGAATGCTGCTGCCCCCTTCCACAGAGTTCAGGGCTGCCATGAAGCTTCAAAAGATATGCAAAAGATAGATCCAAATAGCACTTCAAAGTCACTTTATGCACTTCCCAAAGTGGGCGTCCACTTTAGGGTTCCAAAAGGGATCAAAATTAAGAATCTTTAAAAGATCCTTTTATTAATGAAGTCTTCCCAAGTTGGGCGCCCAAGTTGAGGGCCCAACTTCATTATTAAAAGCCCACTTTTTAAACACAACGTTGTGTCAACTAGGTGGGGGACTTTTTAATAACTTATTAATATAAAGTGACATGTTATTCACTTTATTTTATTTATTTTTATTAAATATTAAAGCCACACTTTAATATTCAATAATTATTCCAAATCCATCACCTGGCCATCCTGAACTGAGAACTTCTGAAGCCCACGCTACTGGTGATGTCGCCACGTGTCATGCCAATTGACAGTGCCTCCCTAAAAAGTAGGGATACCTCCTAAAAAATAGGAATTTGACCAAAACTCCAAAAATGCTCCTGGAGGTCCCCTGATGCCTCCTGGTCAACTCTCGGTCAAACCCTAAAAAATAGGAACCCTTCCTAAAAAATAGGAAACTGTCAAAAACTAACTGGAAAGGCCTGTAAAGCTCTGTGCCAAGCTATACTGCCTCTGGATAGGTCCCCTAACCACGCTGCTGACCTACGGGAACCCGGATGATAGGTCAACTCTCATGTCTCTGCTAGACAGCGCTAAAGAGGGGACATGACAGTCCTCCCCTCTCGAAGATGCTTGCCCACAAGCAACTGCAAGGTCGGATGCTGTAAAATGGACTCTCCCTCCCAAGTGGCGTCCTCTATAGGGAGTCCCCTCCAACGAATCAAGTACTCCCGAATCACCCTACTTCTCAGCCGTCGTTCCCTCTCCTCCAAGATCTCCTCAGGAACTAGAGTCAGCTTACCTTCCTCATCCAAGGGAGGTAAATCGGGTGATGCTACAATATGTTGCCCCAGTGCCTTTTTCAGGCAAGATACATGGAACACATTATGAATCCGACTCTCAGGTGGTAACTCAATCTCATAAGCAACCTCTCCCACACGCCTGAGAATCCGATATGGTCCGTAGAAGCAAGGCTTGAGCTTCTCAGCTCCACCCCCTTTAAGGGTACTCTGTCGGTAAGGCTGCAACCGCAGGAAAACCATGTCATCCACCTCAAATACTCTCTCAGTCCTATGCCGATCAGCGTAGACCTTCTGCTGATTCTGTGCCTGCTGAAGATTCTCCCTGAGAGATCTCATGATGTCCTGGTTCTCCTGTAACCAATCCTGTGCCAAGGGCACCCTGCTGTCACTTACAGCCAAATCAACAAAAGATAATGCCTCGTAACCATAGAGGGCTCTAAAAGGGGTCATAGCAATAGACATATGGTGTGTAGTATTATAGCAATACTCTCCTAGATATAGCCAACGCACCCATGCCTTCTGCTGTCCTGACACATAGCTGCGCAAATACCCCTCAACCCACTTATTAACAATCTCGGTCTGCCCATCTGTCTGTGGGTGGTAGCTGGTACTGGGTGTCAACTCCGTACCTGTGAGCCTGAAAAGTTCTTGCCAGAAAGAACTCATGAACCTACTATCCCTGTCACTCACTATGGTCTTGGGAAGACCGTGGAGCCTGAATATCTCTCTGAAAAATAACTCCGCCACCTGAGATGCTGTGAAATCAGCTGCAATAGGAAAGAAGTGGGCGTATTTAGTCAACCTGTCTACTACAACATAGATACAGTCTTTCCCCTGCACCCGAGGAAGACCTGTAATGAAATCCATGGAGATCCCTGACCACTTCTGCTCCGGTATAGGTAACGGCTGTAATAAACCAGCAGGGAAATTATGCTCAGACTTATTCTGCTGGCACGTCAAACACTCACGAACATGACGTAAGATATTAGCTTTGAGACCCTTCCAAGAGAATCTCTCTCGAATCGCCCTGTAGGTCTTACCATAACCTGGGTGCCCTGCTGTTGGAGTATCATGATAAGCATGCATAATTTGTTCCTTCAACTGAGAACCAGGAACCAGATACACCCTGCCCTTGTAGTAGATGACTTCATCTACCACAGTGTACCTATCATCCAACACCAAACCATCCATGACCTCACAAGCATGCTGATTTTTGGAGTACTCAACTAAAAGTTGAGCCTTCCAATCTGCTGAAATCTCGCTCAGTGAACATAGGGCAGCAAGTGATGGTTTTCTAGAAAGTGCATCAGCCACAGTATTATTCTTCCCCTTTATGAATTCGATGTCAAAATCAAAAGCCTGAATCTTGCTCACCCATTTTTGCTGACGATCATTGAGCTCTGTCTGATCAAGGAAATATTTCAGACTGTTGTGGTCTGTTCTTACCACGAATTTGCTGCCAACAAGATACTGTCTGAATTTGGCTAATGCGTGCATAATAGCCAACATTTCCTTATCATATGTAGAATACAACCTCTCATTATCCCGCAGCTTCCGACTCTCAAAAGCAATGGGGTGTCGGTTCTGCATCAAAACCGCTCCTATGCCCAAACCGGAAGCATCACACTCAAGTACAAAGGGCTGCGAGAAGTCGGGAAGTGCTAAAACTGGGCAAGTACTCATAACCTCCTTGAGCCTGTCAAAGACTCCCTGTGCCTGCTCTGTCCATCTAAAAGCCCCTTTCTTTGTGAGGTCTGTCAAGGGAGCTGCCAACTGAGAGAAACCCCTCACAAATCGCCTGTAATAAGCACATAGACCAAGGAAACCCCGTAACTCAGTAATGTTTCGAGGGTGTGGCCAATCTCTAATTGCCTGAATCTTCTCCTCGTGCACCTTCACCCCATCAGCACTAATCACATGACCCAGATATAGGACCTCTCTAAGTCCAAACTCACATTTGGACAACTTAGCAAATAGAGACTGACTCTCCATGATGCTAAGTACCTCCTCAACATGTCTGAGATGGTCCTCCCAAGTACGACTGTAGATCAGAATATCGTCAAAGAACACTAGAACTGATTTCCTCAACTGCTTGTTGAAGAGATGGTTCATACATGACTGGAAGGTGGCTGGAGCATTGGTAAGGCCAAAAGGCATCACCAGAAACTCATAATGCCCATAGTGACAACGGAAGGCGGTCTTGTGTACATCCTCTGCTCGTACACGAATCTGATGATAGCCTGAACGAAGATCAATCTTAGAGAAGTAGATGGCTCCATGAAGCTCGTCCAACAACTCATCAATGCGCGGAATAGGGTATCTGTTCTTGATTGTCTTCTTGTTCAAGGCCCTGTAATCTATACACATCCGTAGGGTCCCATCCTTCTTCTTAACCAGTACTACAGAAGAAGCAAAGGGGCTAGAACTGGGGCGAATGAAACCCATATCTAACAGCTCATGAATAGTCTTCTCAATCTCATCCTTGTATGCTCTAGGATGACGATACGGGGTGGTGATCACTGGCTTAGCTCCATCCTCCATCTCTATCCCATGCTCAAACCCTCTATCCGGGGGTACACCAGGAGGTATGTCACCAAATACTCGGCCATGCCGATCCATCACTGTCTGTATGTCAACATGAAATGCTCTAGCATCCTGAGGAGTGGGTGTCTTGGATTTCACAAAACAACGTGTGGCCCAGAGCACATCATCATGTCTGATAATAGACTCCATCCTGCGAGAAGATACCTCCTTGGGTCCACCGTCAGAGGCTGCCCTCAAGATCACCTTCTTCCCGCCAGATAGGAACTCTAACTGCATGCGGTGGTGATCAATAATATATCTCCCAATACCCTGTAACCACTGCATACCCAAAATCACATCATAATCCTCTAAGGGTAGGATATAAAAGTCATCCGTCAAAGTAAAATCACCCATCTGAATGCTGAGCTGTGAGATCCTCCGAGTACAACCCAACACTGCACCATCTGCAACCTTAACTCCAAAACCCTCGAACACCTCAGACTGTAATCCACGCCTCTCCACCAATTTCTGATCAATAAAATTGTGCGTGGCTCCTGTGTCAACCAAACTCATGACTCGCTGTCCCTGTAAGGTTCCTTTTAACCGAAAGGCATGGAACCTGGGATAACTGGATAGGGTAGCCATAGTCACTTTGGCTGCCGCCGATGAATCAGGGATGTCTATCTCTAGCTGGGGTCGCTCCTGAATAACCTCCTCAGGGCTGTCCTCAATGTCGGTGTCTGGTATCTCCTCATCCCCAAGCTCAGATGTGACCTCAACCAAGTGAACTCTGCCCTTACCCATACAGCGGTGTCCGGGCTCCCAAGGCTCCTTGCAGGAGAAGCATAATTTCTTCCTCCTCAAATCATTCCGTGACTCCTGATCCATCCTAGGAGGTCTAGCTAACTGTCCATCTCTGAACTGTGGAGTATTGGCCTTCTGAAAAGGCCGTGATTCCCTGAATGGCCTCTTATCCGACTGATAAGTGGGAGTGGTGTCCAATCTCAAGGTCACATCAATGGCATCCTTAAGAGTGGCCGGCTGGAAGGCACGTACCAATCCCTTAAGCCTATCCTGTAACCCCTCAATGAATAACATCACGCTACGCCTCTGGGGCATATCAGGTACCATAACTGCAATACGCTGGAACTCATTAACATAAGCTTCAGCATGTCCTGTTTGTCTAAGATGTGCCAACTCCCTATAGTAGAGTTCTGTGTCCTTACGGTCAAACCGGGTAATGAGTCGTTCAGTGAACTCTGCATAGGAATGAATCAAGGCATGATCCTGGGTGACCAGTCCATGATGCCACCAATCATAGGCAACCCCATCTAAATGTAAGACAACAAACTGGATAGCCTCACGCTCAGGCATGGGTCTCAAGGATAAATATATGTCCAGCTTGTGCACCCAAGCACGTGCACTCGTACTACCCGTACCAGCATATGTAGCCAACGTGATCTTCCCAGTAGCTCTACTGAGGTCATAGTTCTGCTGCTGTGGTCTAGTGCCTCGGTCTCCTCTAAACCTGGTAGAATCTCTGCGCTGTGCACAATACTGTGGAAAAGGAAAGACATCCCGGACCTCAGGGGGTAAGGCTCGCCACTCAGCTGTAGCCGCCATGACTGAGTCCTGAAATTCCACCTCTGGTGGCTCTATCTGTGCTGGCCGTTCACCTGGTGCAAACTGAGGAAGTAAGGGTCTATCCCTGGCCTGTCCACGCCTAGGGGAATGATGGGAACTCCTAGCTGATGCGTGTGACCTGTGACTATGCTGGCTTCCCGCCACTGATACTGATCTGCTCCGTCTGCCTCTATCTAACTCCAATCGTTCCAAGGCATCCTGTATCCTGTCAAGGGTCTGAGCAATCCTAGGTTGAGTGTTGATGAGGGTTCTCATCATCTCTCTCTCTTCCTCATCCTGATCTCTCCTGGCATTTCTCTGTTCTTCAGCCATTACTGGTTCCTCTGCTGTACCAATCCCAAGCTCGTTTTGGGCTGTCCTGCGTGTGTAATACCTGTCTGTATGCATAGAAAGCAAATCTCTAAACCCCACAGGCTGGCAGGTCAAAGGCTCTGATACCACTGAAAGATCCCTGATGGATCCCTTTGCTGAAATGAAGTGCTGTTGCTGAAATGAAGTGCTGTTTTTTGTGATTTTAATTTGTTTTATGATTTTTTATTATTTTTTTTTTTGTTTTCTTTCAGACTAGAGAGGAGATGCAGAAGGGGTTTCAGTTTTCTTGAGATGTGTATTTGCCAAGATGGCAAATAGAAATACATACAGCTGCAATCTCAAATAAAATGGACTAAAAATAAATAATAACTGATAGAAAGATAACACATGAGAAATTGAGGCACATACCCATCAGATCTGTATTTTAATATTCAATGGAAGCCTGGTTTGCAACCCTATTTGCATACAAAGGCAACATTGGCCTAGAAGAGGCTATACATGCAACTGAGAATGAAGGATCTGAAGAATAAAGCTGATTTAGCACTGCTGCAAGCTTAGATCTGCAATAACATGCCCTGGAATCTGTCCAATGATGCACAAATGAAGACCCAGAGTAGGCCTCCCACAAACAAGAACTGGGTTATCGTCCAATTCACCAAAATCCTTGAGAGTTTTCGTTCCCAAGAGTCTGAATGCTGCTGCCCCCTTCCACAGAGTTCAGGGCTGCCATGAAGCTTCAAAAGATATGCAAAAGATAGATCCAAATAGCACTTCAAAGTCACTTTATGCACTTCCCAAAGTGGGCGTCCACTTTAGGGTTCCAAAAGGGATCAAAATTAAGAATCTTTAAAAGATCCTTTTATTAATGAAGTCTTCCCAAGTTGGGCGCCCAAGTTGAGGGCCCAACTTCATTATTAAAAGCCCACTTTTTAAACACAACGTTGTGTCAACTAGGTGGGGGACTTTTTAATAACTTATTAATATAAAGTGACATGTTATTCACTTTATTTTATTTATTTTTATTAAATATTAAAGCCACACTTTAATATTCAATAATTATTCCAAATCCATCACCTGGCCATCCTGAACTGAGAACTTCTGAAGCCCACGCTACTGGTGATGTCGCCACGTGTCATGCCAACTGACAGTGCCTCCCTAAAAAGTAGGGATACCTCCTAAAAAATAGGAATTTGACCAAAACTCCAAAAATGCTCCTGGAGGTCCCCTGATGCCTCCTGGTCAACTCTCGGTCAAACCCTAAAAAATAGGAACCCTTCCTAAAAAATAGGAAACTGTCAAAAACTGACTGGAAAGGCCTGTAAAGCTCTGTGCCAAGCTATACTGCCTCTGGATAGGTCCCCTAACCACGCTGCTGACCTACGGGAACCCGGATGATAGGTCAACTCTCATGTCTCTGCTAGACAGCGCTAAAGAGGGGACATGACAATATAGCATATTATTTATATAATATACTATATATTATATTATATAGTATATTATTTAAAATATATTATAAATATATATTAAAGTATATTATTTATATAATATATATAGTATAAATAAATACATTTGTTATTAAGTACTGGGAGCTCTTTTATCTTGTTTTATTCACAAGCATGTGTCGTGGGATAATATTTTTGTCTTAGTAGACTATTATCTTTATATGTTACTTTGTCTTATTCTAAATTATTTTACTTTCAAGCTTTAATGGATAAGACTCTTCATTAATATTTGTAATATTTATTTTTATATATAATAATATATCTTATTAATTATTCATATAAATATTATATTAAAATATTTATATTTATAATATATCTAGTTAATTTATATATTTTATAATATTTAAATATTTATATTTATAAGATATTTAATTATATCAAATTAATAATATTATTTAAATAATACATATTAATAATATATTTTAAATAAATATATTATATATTCTATTTTAACTAAACAATTCATTTATAAATCATTATAGGGACATGACAGAGTACCCATTGAAGGGCAACCAATCCGAGCAGCTCTTCACACATATAGGCCATACATTTTATAACAATGAAATAATATCAGTCATGAACTCCAAATTCAGGCTTAACATCTTCATAAATTTAAGTACTCTCCAATAGAAAAGACAAATTTTCACATATATTACGCAAGGTGCCAGGCTTAGTTACCAACTCAAAATTGATTCCTACTTACAAACCTCATTGCATCCAGCACAACAATAATAAGAAAAATTCTACAGTAAATGGACTACACCCGAGCACTCTAACCAACACAACAGCAGATAAAATGAGATCACAGAGAAATACGAAAAGTCAAATGCCCAACATAGCCATAAATAAAACTCCAACAAAATTCAGGTACATTCAAATAAGATCTCACTATAGAATGTCAATCTCTTCCTATGACTCTACATAACACTCCAAAACTTGACCAAACTGTTATAATCACCTATACTCGATTCACTTCTACTTTTCACCTTCGCTGATTTCCTTAAAAAAATGAACCTTTTTCTTCTTTTCCAAATCACTGCCTAGTCAATGATTTGGCACACATATGTATATGGCATTGGATGCTAAGATCAGGAAACATTAACAAGGAAGAGTGGTTACCGGATCAGGTGTGAGAATCAGAGCTATTAACAGATTAGCTGCCATCAAGGCTAGGTGACCGACACTAGGAATCACCATTTAAGGCCGCCGCAAGTCAAACAAATTGCTACATAATCCAGCCACCTCCATTCATGTTGCCAATTTAAAATGAGCTGTTGGTAAAAGAAATTTCCATATAAAAATAAGCAATCTACTGCCGGTGCTAGGAAAACTAGTTACACTTGTCATTAATTCTCCACGACTTCAAAAAGGCAAAAAGCCAGCGAATGGATAATTACCAAGCTTGGATGTCATAAAAGGTAATGAATCAATGAAATATCCCTACTAAGATTCTAACAGTTATTGATTTATTCAGCTAGATCAACATCAAATCTTTAATAATTTTGATCATATCTGTATACTCAGTTAGGTAATTCAAAATCCATTCTGAATTGAAAAGAAAACATGACACTGATTGTAACAAGTATTTTCAATAGTCTGGGTAATTCGGCAGATAGATGGTTGTCACAAGAGATCGCATTCAGCTTGCCTCTGGTCTTGGGTGTGATTCTAAGGTGATACGTTGCTTAATCTGCCACCAATCAAATTCTCGCTGAACAATCTGTGAATGACAATGATGCCCGCCCTCTGTCCACCTTCACTGGTAACACAGTCGTTGAACTTCCTATGTTATCCACTTCAGCATAATCAACTGAATGATAGCGATAATATATTAGCTTCGCTAATGAAGCGATTGTGCTAGTCTGCTCCAGGTATGAACAAATCACCTAGCAGTCTCAGTATGAAGCTGCCAGTGATAAGATTAAGGCTGCGATGGTTGTAACTCGCCTTGTAATTCCAAAATGTCCTCCTTATGCCTTCTTCACAATATATGATACTCCTTAGAGTGGATATTCGAAAAACCTTGCACTAGCAGCACTCATGTCTAAACTCCTCCAACACTTGCACTCCTGAAAATGAAATCCAATCACAAATGTCAGCCCAAATTGCAGACCTTGTTTCGATTTGCCAAATTAGAGGTAGGGTTTTCGTCTTGACCTCACTAGTGCAAGTGAGGGTTTTCGTCCTCTTTGCACAGCAGATGAAATTCAAACATTCACTTGCAAAATTTAGAAATCGGATGATCCAAAAAGAGCTCCAGTTTTTGGTCCAATGGGACCCAAAATGGGCGCCAAAATAGAAAATTTGATTTTTTTAATTAAATTATTATTGTTAGTAATATATATATATATATATATATATATATATATATATATATATATATATATATAAAATTATTTGTTTTATATTTAATATTTATTATATATTTATAGTGTTAGAAAACACTATTTAATTTAATAATAATATTAATTATTAGAGTTGGAGGGGATATGACAATCACGATCAGTTTTCACTAAAGAATCTCAAGATAAGATCCAGCCATTCAGCGCCCAAGTAAGAATAATAAAAAAAAAGACTATTTTTAGCTCCCATGTCCAGCAGACTATCGCCAAAAACTATCGAGTAAGATGTTGCTGCCCTGTAGTGTCTCATTTTTTTTTTTTTTGAAAATTTTACAATATATGAATGATGCAAATGCAAGCCCTCTCACTTTTTGATCACCCAGATCCCGATGTGGGCAAGGTTAGAGCATGTAGTGTTTGGACTACACACTAAACTATATGAATGCACTACTGGAAAAAGAAAAGGCGGCATAACCAACCAGATCATACAGGCAGCAAGGCTGACCCAAATCTACACCTTGAAATGCAGAAGCCACTGGCAGATTCCAAGAAGTTTGATCAAGCCAAATTGGTTGAGAGCAATGCAAACCTAATCAATGCCAAAACTGGCTGTACATTATGCAATGCAATTGGGTCTAGTGGTGAATCAACTAGGACCTTCTTCAACTATGAAATGCAAGGTACTAGCAGTATACATTCAATTTTTACAATATGATCAATATGCAACTACTGTCTGGTCGAAAACCATCCAAACTTACAATTAACATGGCATATGAACTACTAATATATTAATTTAGTAAACATCAATCAACACATTATTGAAATTAACTCAAAACACCAAAACATCACTGCTACAACAAGGAGTTAGCCCAGAAATAACTTGCAAACAATGAAACTCTGAATATCAAACTAAAACTAAAGGTACACTACTATTTTGAAGGCTGAAACTAATTACATGAAGCTACCGGAAGATTGAATGGTCCCCATACACTGCTGAAACAAATAACTAGAACTGTATGGCCTCTCAAAATTGTAGAAAACACCAAAAAAAAAGATTGTACGGACTAGGCATAGACTTCACACTCTATTGCAAGAGAAATTAAAATACACTATGCATCAATATGGATCTTCAGAAACCCCAAAAATTACTGCAAACACTTCCTAGAAGTGATGTGACCTGCAAACATTTCCTAGAATTGGTGCGACCTGCACATAGCAGGTACGACTCACAAGGAATGTGTACGATTGCCTATTCAAATTGGTAGGACACTTCATATTATTGATTTGGGCACTGAAAACTGCTGCAACTCACTTCTAGCCTTCACACACCCCTCCTATCATGTAGTATGACTTGCAAATTGGATAGATTCCAGCTAAGTCACAAGGTTCGAGTTTGAGTTCGGCAACTATAAAATTCAGATGAAGTTCGGCAAGCTTCCAAAAAATTCGCCATTAAATTCGCCTATATAAATTTGATTTTTTTTAAAAATATAAGTAGTTTAAACTTTATAGATAGCAATAAGCTATAGCATCATAGCACCATGATAAACTTATCAGCAATAGATATATCATTATCATATATGAAACAGCAGATAAACTTATACACATTAGTCTTTAGATATTTGATATTTCATTTCATAATATAATATTAAAATATATATTATATTAATAAATAATATGTAATAATAAAATTTAATTAGCATTGAGCAATACATTAAAATTTATATTTAAAAAATAAAAACCTAAACTAAATTGTTAATGCGGCAATGCCTAACTGAATGCGGAGCCGAAGGAAGACAACTCTGCTGCTGTTTAAAGCCGATTGAAACCTCTGCTGCTGATGGACTTGTCACTAGCCGCCAGAATGGATTTGTCTATTGTCTCTGGTTGCCGATGAACTCAACAACAAACAACACCCTGAAATCCGCTGAGAGCTTGAAACCTAAAAACAACACTTTGAGAGTCGTCGCTGAGAGTTGTCGCCGAGAGCTTGAGAGCCGCAGAAATACGTCGCCGTCCCACTCAGACACAACAACACGGGAAGGGGAGAATCGAATGTTTGTCATATTTTATAAAAAAACCTAAAAGTGCTTTTTGACTGAAGTCTAATATTATATTTTATTAAAAAAGGGCACTTTTAGCAAATCCGAATTTCATCCGAATTTTTTGCGAATTTCATAACCCGCATATAAGTTCGGTGATTTTCGAACACCAAGGCTGAAATTCGCCGAACCTTGTGACATAGGATTCTAGCATCCCCAAACAGTATGACCCTCTTGTAGGTGGTACGACCTTGTCTTCGGATGGTATAACCACCACAAACACTACAAAATGCTACAACTGGGTTATCAGCAAAAACAAAATGATCAAATTCAACTAGCACTTAAAACATATCAAAAGGCTCCATTACAAACTGAAATTGGAAATTAAAACTTCACACAAGCAATCAACTGTAAATCTCCTCAACGTTTATCACACAGGGGATTCTTGAATAGAATCACTCAATCAGCTAGGAGGGTTTTCGTTCCTGAAGCTAAACTTCCCAAAAGGGTTTTCATCCTTAGGCAACAGGAACTCACATTCATTCTCCAGAGCAATAGAAATGAAAAAACAGGAAGAAGAATTCTGACAAACCTTCCTTTTATAACTTCTGGGGGAAATAAAATAATATTATTTCTTTTTGCTCATTTATCTGCACAAAGTTATAAAAATATAATAAAGTGTCATGTTGACCACCTTTTTGCACCTTGGAGCTAGCGACACTTTATTCGAACAACTTATAAGTGTCCCCTTCTCAAATATAAGTTGTTTTTTTAAAATATAACTTAAAATCACTTTTTGACTACTTAATTTAATTATTTAATTATATTCCCTTTTCTACCACCCCATTAGGCTACGAGAAAAAATGCAGAAAATAGGCTTAAGGGAAATCAACTTATGCTTGAGAAGGGGACACTACATGTCTAGGGGACAAGAAGACCCCACAAAGAAATAAAATATCCAAGGAAAATAATAGTGGGTCCCAGTAGACATTAGTAGCTCCTAGCAAAGAATTTAGTTTATTTTTTTTGTTCCCTCATCCAACTCATGGTGGGTCCCAAGGATAGATGGCCAGCTAAGCCTTTTGTGGACCCCACAAGATCCTCTGTTGGATGCTCTTGCATTAAACTCACCGGGTAAGAAGTTTGTGAGCATAGTTCACAAATTTGAGCAAACTCCATTATTGAACCATCTTAGAAGATTTTCTCCTTCGCTTCTTCCAACACTTAGCTGGGATAAATCCTACTTCCTCTAGCCCAATTCATTCTTCATCTTTTACTCCTCTCATGGACTTTTTTCCACTATAACCTATCCTCTTAATTTTTCTTCTCCACCACCTCCTCCCCCTTCTCATGGAATTTAACCCACCATAAACTATCCACCTCCACCAAAAATCATCTTCACATGCATTCAAATCTTCACAACAAATTTTATCAAAAAGAATTACCTCCTCATCTGCTTCTATAACTTTTGCTCTTTGTGCATTTGGTACCTCTTCAAGGTACTTACCTTCGCACTACTCCACATTGATCAACATCTGCATGTCCTCTAAAGGATAGATTTTAGCATCACAATTCACAATCATATGATGGATTTCAAGGAATCCATTTTCCTTATCTTCTTCAACTTCTTTTCTCACCACTTCATTTGTAGACAAACCAACATTAATACTTTTATTAGAAATTTTTAGCACTTTTTCTTCACTCACTTCTTCTACATTCAACTGCACTTTATCCTTCAACATCCTCGTTTTCCCTAAAGAACTTTCAACTGCTGCATTCTTCTCACTTGCTGTAATACCTGTATATAAATTGACATAATCAATATTATAAACAAATTTTTTGTTTCTTATCTTTCTCCTCTTTACCCACTCGGTCATCTACAAATTTCTCCATCTTCTCTTCTTCAACAATATCTTCATGTGACGAATCACATGAACCAAACAACTCATCAACCTTCTTCACCTCCTGTTCAAGCAAAGGATCTTCATCAACTTCATGATCAAGTATAGGGCCTTCACAAGCCACCATTTTAGCTTTCAAATCAGCGACTACCTCCAAAGGAACTTTTGCGGCAAGTCTTTTCTTTTGCAACTTGTACTTCTTGAACTTTTGTCACCATTTTCTCTTCTACATTATCCCCAAGCAAGAGGACTTTATCTTCTTTGTTTTCACCTTCCTTCATATCTATAAACAAATCAACATTAAATAAAACAATATAATCATCATTATCTTTCTTCTCTACTACTACCTCATCCACCATAACATTCATGCCTTCAGAAAGACATGTCTCATTCACATTCTCTTCTTTTGCCATGCCATTAATATGACATTCTTCATCCTTCTTGACCACACATATGACAACCCCTCTTCGTTGCTTAGCCTCCAACCTCTTATTCTCAAATGGATGTCCATTATCTTTTTAAAAATTTTCCTTCTTAGCTAGGGTCTCATTTTCTTTCATGCCACCAATGTGACACTTTCACTATTTTTGTTCACGTCTATAGCAAGTCTTCCACGTTGCTTAGCTTCCAACTTTTTCAATCTCAAATGGATGTCCATAATCTTTTCAAGATAATCTTCCTCTTGGTACTGCTCCACAGATTTTTGCTCAATCGGCTTCTTAAAGACCATCCCCGTCCTCTTTTTCAAAGACATCTTCACTCTCAACTATCTGCAGTTACAGGACTTATACCTGCAAAAAACTCACTCACATAACTATCCTCTACCCAACAATGTCATTGGAAGATGCACACTCTTGAAACCTTCTCTACCCACCTCCACACAGTGGAGGACGTTAGTACATCTTCTACCTAGCACTACCCTTGTTGGAGGACAACCAACATACCGTTATGCAATACTCATTATCATTTCCTCTCTCACATACTCATCTCAACACTATCTCCTCAACACATATCCCAACGATCTACCTACTCTGATACCATTTGATGCAGTCGGGGATCGGGTACCCATTGAAGGGCAACTGACCTGAGCAGCTATTCACACATATAGGCCATATGTTTTATAATAGTGAAATAATCAGTCATGAACTCCAAATTCAAGCTTAACATCTTCATAAATTTAAATACTCTCCAACATAAAAGACAAATTTTCACATATATTACACAAGGTGCTATGCTTAGTTTATAACTCAAAATTGACTCCTACTTACAGACCTCAATGCATCCAGCACAACAATAATAAGAAAAATTCTGTAGTAAATGGAATACACGCCAGCACTCTAATCAACATAGCAACAGATAAAACGAGATCACAGAGAAATACGGAAATTCAAACACCCAACATTACCATAAACAAAATGCCTACAAAATTCAGGTACATTCAAATAAGGTCTCACTATAGAATGTCTATCTCTTCCTACAACTCTCTACATACCACTCCAAAACTCAACTAAACTGGGATAATCCCCTACACCCGATTCATTTCTACTGTTCACCTTTGCTGATCTCCTTCAAAAAATGAACCTTTTTCTTCTTTAACAAATCGTTGCCTAGTCAATGATTTGCCATGCATATATATATGGTGTAGGATGCTAAGATTAGGAAACATTAACAAGGAAGAGTCGTCGCCGGATTAGGCATGAGAATCAGAGCAATTGATAAATTAGCTGCTATCAAGGCTGGGTAACCGATGCTGGGAATTGCCATTTAAGGCTGCCGCAAGTCAGACAAACTGCCAGCACTCTTTAAATAAAATAATCCAGTCGCCTCCATTCATGTCGCCAATTTAAAACAAGCCATTGGTAAATGAAATTGCCATATAAAAATAAGGAATTTGCTGCTGGTGCTAGGTAAAGCAGTTACACTTGTCATTAATTCTCTATGACTTCACAAAGGCAAAAAGCCAGCGAATGGATAATTACCAAGCTTGGAAGTCATAAAAAGTCATGAATCACAATCAGTTTTCACTAAAGAATCTCAAGATAAGATCCAGCCATTCAGTGCCCAAGTAAGAATAATAAAAAAAGAAGACTAATTTTAGCTCCAACGTCCAACACATTGTCGCCAAAAACTATCAAGTACGATTCTGCTGCCTATGGGACAAGAAGACCCCACAAAGAAATAAAATATCCAAGGAAAATAATAGTGGGTCCTAGTAGACATTAGCAGCTTCCAGAAAATAATTTATTTTATTTATTTATTTTTTGTTCCCTCATCCAACTCATGGTGGGTTCCAAGGAATCCTTCTTGCAGTAGATGGCCAGCTAAGCCTTTTGTGGACCCCACAAGGCTGCTGGATACTCCTGCATCAAGTGATGATGCCAATAATGTCGATCATAGTTAGCATACTCGTCTTGTATTCAGACTTGATGATTATTTGTGTGTAAAATCCCGGAATGAGCAACTCAAGTAGAAACTCATCACATGCTGAAATGCGTGAAAAACTCAGTAAAAACACTGCAAAAACTGGTATATTTGCTGTCTCTGTTGCGTGCCCTATTTTTTGCTATGTTTAAAAACGTGGCCACTGAAAAACACAACTGTTTACTGAAAAATGTGCTCTCAACTACAAAAGCATGTCCTAGAAATGCTTGTAGACTGAAAAAGGTGCCCTAAAATGTGATTGCAGTCTGAAAAATGTGTCCTCAACTGCAAAATTTTGAGTTTTTTAAAGGAATTTAAGTATTTTAGTTTTTTTTTAAGTTGCCGAGTTTTTGCCAAGTCAAAAACTTGGGGTCTGCTGAGTCCGAGTATGCGAACTATGATGTCAATAAAGAAATTGCTATTTATAATTTAAGGCATTTGAAACGGACCATTATTTGACCTGAGGGGTTTTATGGAAGAAAAGTCAGGGGAAAAATACAATCATGTGCCACATTTAGAAAACTTTTGGGCAAATTGTGCCAATGAGTCTCATGTTAGGGAAAGGGCCTATTGTCTCCTTACCATAACTCAAATAAAAGCATGCTAGTTATTTAAGTGCGCTAAGGAGCTTATCGAGGATGATGAAGAGGCGAGATCACATACATATGATTGGAGAGGGTTAGCTACAACTCCATTCCTAATAATAAATTGATCTAATTCTTCCATTATTTCTTTAGAGAAAAGAAGTTGGAACATGATCTAGAGAACTAGTTGGATATAGATGAAGATGGTAGAGCTTAAAAAGAAAAAGATTACAGGCTCTTTTTCCTCTAGGGTTCCAAAGCCTGCTAAAACTCAGCCATAACAGTAAAAGGAAAAACAGGCTCAGGTTATGGCTCCACCATAAGCACCACAGGTTATTCATTCTAATGGGTTAGAGGAGAGACATGCTAGTAGGGTTCTTAAAGAGGTATAGGGTGAGGAAAAACCTAAGAGAAGGATCAAGATTATTGCAAACAGGGTAAAGTCTCTTCCATGAATAAGACTTGGCTACACCTTCAGCAGATGCCCCAGAGACAAATACTATAAAATCGCCAGACAAAGGAAGTAGATCAGTGTCGAGTGCTAGGACTTCAACTAGAAGGGAGAAATTCCCTTAATCAATTTCTAGTCCTAGTACTCCTC
This sequence comes from Cunninghamia lanceolata, assembly GCA_027924645.1. Lineage (NCBI taxonomy): Eukaryota > Viridiplantae > Streptophyta > Pinopsida > Cupressales > Cupressaceae > Cunninghamia > Cunninghamia lanceolata. The sequence continues at coordinate 1,526,509 of BSBN01001240.1, read as the reverse complement.
CTCTTCCTTCATCTGGGATTTCACCCACTCCTTTTCATTCTCCCTATTCACCTTTGCCTTCACCTACATCACATCCACCTATTTCCACACAACCCACTATTCCTATTCCTGCTCATCCTATTATTCCACCTCCATTGGTAACTTCACCTCCACATTCATCTAAATCTACTACTATTCTTATAGGGCAGCCCTTTATAGATTGACAGAAGGGAAAGGCAAAGGAGACCCAACAATAGGCTCCTCAGTGGTTAGCAAAGATGGTGAACAAAAAAAAGAAAATAATTGAAACAGAGCCAATAAACATCTGGACAATCTCCACTTTGCTCAAATGGTCACCTGCAAAGAAAGCAAACGACCAAACCATTTTGAGGACAGACGAGCACAGAAATATCTTTGCCCAAACAGTTGTGCCTCCACCTGACAGAGATGTTCAAGATGTGCAGCCATAAGATTACACAATCAAGGAAACTCCCTTAGGCAAGGGCACTAGGCAATCAGATCTCAATCTTCTGGATATTACAACTGCTTCAGTAAAAACATGATACAGAGGAATAGAAAGGACAAGGCTGAGTTGAAGGACCAAATCAGACAGTTGACAGCCCATATCAGTCAAATGGTCAATTTAATGCCATGTATTTTTTTAGTTCCATCAGGTGTGAAAGATTTCTCAGGTCTGCAACTTGATAAGATTGCAGCATAGAGTGGGACAATGAAATTTTGGATAGAAAAGTTAGTGAGGGCATTAAAATTAATTGATAATTCAATCAAACTGTCTAATAGATTTTACACTCATAAGGAAATGATCAAGGAATCAATGAAAGAAATGGAGGAAGAGTGTAAAGAATGGGCAAAGGTTATTCCTGAATTGAAAATCATGGTTGATGTTGAATCTTAAATTTTGATAATTATTGGCATTTTCCCCACTTTCCAAGTGAATTATTCTTTTGACTGGCATGAGTCTGCCAGATTCTTTGTAGAAATTGCACAAGTTGACATTGATTCTTTGAAAGAGATGAGTAAGTTAGATGGAATGAAGTATGATATTATTTCATTCCTAGATTCTACTCTTGCTTGCCAAAAGATGCAGAAGAAAACATGAGGGAGAAAGGTTAATTGGAAGGAGACCTCACAAAGCACGTGAAGGAGGATCTAGAAAGTACAACAGATTTCAGTGAAGAGAAGATAAGTGAGCTGATGGAGCTAATGGTTATTTAATGAGTAAGGGCAGTAGAAATATGATAAATTAATTGTTGAAATGACATAGAATTGAATATTCATAAGTCGAGAACTTAGAGCATTGCACTGCAAAATCCAGATGAAGTGAAAGTTGCAGTGAAGGTGTTCTTGCAGTGAAGATGTTCAGCAGTAGTTCATCTCACTGTCAATGCAGCCAATGCAATCCTGCAAGTGATTGTTAATTTTGGAAAGTGTGTAAACTACTATTTTTGGATAATGTCTAAAAATATAATCACTGTAGTTTAGAGCAAAGTTATTTTTAAATACTTCTAGAATTATTTTTTATTTCAGCTGAACTTATCTTTGAAAGATAAGCTTTATAAAATATAAAAATAAATGATCTTTATTCAAAACTACCTTTAATTCTCATGCAACTTCTATTTCTAAAGCAATTTTATACTTATAGAATGCAATTGTGCAAGGTGGCACTTTCAAATCCTATATATATGGATATTGAAAACGAGACAAACTAATGGCACATTTTGCTACAATTTGTGCAAACATTTTATTGTTCAAGCTCTTTGTGTGTGAGTGGTGAAATTGTTATGATTTATATGATTTTTCATTTACATGCTTATGTGATATCATCTTATGAGAGTGAGTTCACTTATTGAATACAAATTATCAATAGTCACAAGTTTTGTATTGTGCTTGTTGTTAATTCAAGTAATCATATCTTTGCATACTAATACGTAGGTGCTTTGATTTGTGAGATCTTATCTTGTGTGTGTTACATTTCTCCAATTCAGCTCATGTATAGATACACTTTCTAGTTTCTGCAATTTAGTTAGATAGTGTGTTCAATTTTGTTTTGATAGATTAGCTTGGTTGCAGAGTCATTAAAAATACAAAATTGTGCATTTTTGTTTTGATAGGTTAGCTTGATTGTAGGGTCATTAAAAATCAAAATCTCTTATTTGTATGTACATGAATTGATAATTCTTGTGCTCATATCCAAGAAGCAAAAAGTAGATGTGTCAAAATAAATCTGTTGAAAGTCAAAAGTTAAAACCCTCTTCAAAAGCAAACTTTGTGCGTGTTGTGAAAATTCTAAGTTTTGTTCATACTATAAGTCTTCTAGGGTTTTAGTTAAATTTTTATTTTACAGAGAGCTTTTCCTTCTAATTTGAAAAAAGGTTTTATTTTGCATGTTGTTCCATTTTGTATTGTCCTAAGAAGGACAAATAAAAACACTAACATAGTACACAAAGCTGGTCCCATTGAGCAAGTTTCTCATGTCTTCTTTGTACTTGATATATTTTGCTACATAATTCATATTCTTTCTCCTCATGAGTTCATATCAATTGATCCCTCTTTTGCTCCTGACTTGGCTACACATTAGAGCCAACTTTGACTTCTAGTCTTGATCTTCAGCTTAAGTCTCCATTGATCCCCTTCATGTGGTTTCATTGAGTTCCTCTAACTTGGTTATTTAAAATTTGTACTTGGATCATATAACTTCCTATAGTAATTTGTTATTAGCACTTTGATCATATGGATTTTATCTCTAACTCTACACTACTATCCTTACCCACCCCACTATAAAACTTTTACTGAATTATATGGCGGAAGGAAAATCTTGGGGACTCAGCCGCATTTTCCTCTTCTTCCAACTGAGAAGAGCAATGGTTTCCCTTTTTTGCATTCTTTGTCTGAATAAGATTGCATTTCAACAATTTTTATTTCACTTTTACAGTCATATGATGACATACAACTGCCGCTGAGTAATTGTGTATGCATATTTTTGTATTCTTTCTCGAGTAGTCTTTCCTATAAACTGGGAACTGCAACATTTCTTAATGCTGCCTGGACATATGTTTGGCTTTAACTTTATTTGCATGAAGTTCTGTTGGAAGTATCTGAAAAGAAGCACAATACAATATAATAAGTTTAAAAACTTTGATGTACTTGAAAGTACAGATGTTGATAACTTGATATGGTGGTAATTTGATTCAAGCTGTTAATTCATTCTTATTTAACATTGGTGGTACTGAGGAGTGATGATCAAATTTGTGGGAGATTATATCACGAAGTTGTTGCGATGGGCCCCCCTGGAGTTTATTTTAAGAAACTGTGATTCAACTAATTGTGTGTGGATAGTCACTTTGAAGAATGCAATAAATAATTTTGTGATAGCACCAATTTGAACATTTATGGAATTTCTATTGCAGATCTGATGTGCTTGGTCAGTTCATGCCTTTGGTGGGAAAAGATTGGACACAATCAGGTGTAGCTCACCTTTTCTCAGCTATCAAGGTAGCTCTCTTTATGTCTTATGATTAAGAACTTAATTTTCTTATTACAGTCCTTTGAAAGTAAAAACTTTTGTTACAATGATAAACTACATTCCTGAAGTGTCTTTTGATTTTGCTATGTTACCCCAAGTTTTGGGAATGGGATACTATTAAACTACAGTTAGTTAGTTCTAATGGTCGCTTATGCTTATCTTGTGTTTGCTTTCTGCTTTTCTCTGCTGTCTTCTTTATGCAGCCTATTGTCTATTCTTAGACATTGTATATGATTTATAGGGCCTCCTCTCTCCTTTGTAATTAGAACATTATGTAATATAATCTAAGTTACTGATTCCTGTAACATGGTATCAGAGCGGGTTCGAGCGGGAAATTATTTTTTTTTTCGAAATTTTTAATTTCTGGCGTTTTCCAGTTTGAAATCGTGTGACTTCATACCTCTGCAAAATCCCGTCTTTTTTCTTGTCGCATTTTTCTTTGTTTGTGGCCGTGATTTGGAAACTTCAGTTCCTTGGCGGGATCTTTGGACAAGCAACAGTCATTCTTTAAATCGATGTTTCTTTAGAAGCTTTGGGTGCATTTGCAGTGGTTTCGGTGTATGTTGCTGTGGGTTTGTTCTTCAGCGGTGGTTTTTCGATCATTGTGGGCGTCGTTTCTGTTTTGGTTTCGGCCTCATCGGCGTTGCTTTGGTCAAGGATTCCTGTGGATTCGGTGTTCGCAGCTCAGCGTAGTTTGGTCGTGTTTTTTAATCCTTTGCTGGTGTTTTGCTGTTAGGCGTCCTCTGTGTTGGCAGCTCACAGTTTGAGTGGTCGCAGCTTGGTATTTGCAGGCGGGATTTTCTGTGTTCAGCGCTCCACGCGCTTATCTCCAGCCTCAGTCCGTGGCCATTTGGCCTCTTCGACCAAGCTCTAGTAAACCCTATCCTTGGGTTCTTTTGTTTGCCGGGAGAATCTCTAATTGAAGCTACGGATTTGATCCAACATTCGTGCTTTCAGTTTCCTTGGCAGGTTTTGGCATTGTTGCTTGCCGTTCTTTGTTAAATCGTTGGGGTTGCATCTTTGAGTGCTGTGATCTGTTCAAACAGCATTTGCGTGGTGTTCGTGGTCTCTACGGGAACTTTTCTGGGCAGTTTAGCGAGTTTTCTTCATCATGACCAGAGGAAAGTCTCTGTTTTTTCACACTGTCAAACTTCTGCAAGCGTTGTTTTCTTTTTTTCTCAATATCCATGATCGGATTTTTGAGTCAACTCCTCTGTCTCGAGATTCATGTCAGTATTTTTTATCCATCCTCCAGTATATTATTTTTCATCTCTCAAAACGCATAACGATGGTATTGTTTTCCTAGCACACTGTGTCGAAGGAGTCTGTGGTTTCTGCCTTTATGGCCAAATGACCAGCCGATTGTGTCAAATCTTCTGCCTAGTACATTGATTCAGGTGCTTCCCGGCATTTCACACATCAACACGACTGGGTCACCGAATATACGCCATTCAGAGACTCTGTCGTCTTTGGAGGAGGCGAAGAATATACTGTTGTCGAAAAAGGCACTGTGTAGATTCAGTCTAATAGGAGAAAATTAATATTTCTCGATGTTTACTTCGTACCTGGCATGGAGTTGAACCTCCTCTCTGTCAGTCAGATCATGCGGCACTCACCACATCTGGATGTTATCTTCAGCATGCACTCATGCCGCATAGTGGACCGTGTTATGACCAAATCACACATCGCCCCATTGCAAATGGGGACCCCCTTTTCCTTTTGAGCTCTGATGCTTTGTATGAGATCTTAGATGATGCCTTAGGTTCGTTTCCTCTGCCAATCCAACAATAAGTCTTTCTCCTAGAAGATTTTGCTTTATAACTGGAGGTCTTATCTGGAAGATGAACTTGCAATGTTGAAGAATTGTGATCAAATCCTATCTAGATATTGAGTTTTGAAGTCAATCCTGAAGAATGTTTGAGATCCTGATAAAACTAAGCCTGGAGCCTGAAATCCTGAAAATCCTGAAAAATGGCTAAGTCTGAAATCTGGTGAATCCTCCAAATTCTATATTTTGCATCTTAAATCCGGTGGATTCGGGACCTATCTCAAACATCCTGAAAGGTATATTGAAAAATATTTAAATCTTATACTTAAATATATTTTTCAATATACCTTTACTCGCGCGATCCTGAAAAATGCCTGACGATTTCAGAGGATTCAAAACACTGATCTAGTGCGACAGGGTGCTTAAGTGGCGCAAAATCACGAAGGAGAAGACACTTGAGCCAGAGGATTTGAAAACTTGATCTAATGCGCCCATCTATACCTTGATCCAGTGCGAAAATGCTTGAGGATTTCAAGACCTCAACTAGTGCGCCCAAACCAAAAGTGTCATTTCGAAGAAGAAGATGAAGATTTTAATCCTTGATCTAGTGCGAAAATGAAAGGATAAGTCTCAGAGCGAATCTTGGAGCGAATTTAAATGATAGAAGTCAGAGGATTTCAATCCTTCAACTGATGCGCCATCAAGAGGGAAGAGGGAGTCTTGAGGTTTGGTTGACTTGAGGAAGAGAAAGTCAGAGGATTTCAATCCTCTATCCAATGCGCCAATTCTTGGGGATTTTCACCCTTCAACTAATGCGAAAATGACAAACTCAAATATGCAAACCAATTCACCCAAACTAGAAGTCAGAGGATTCTAAAAGGTCATCCAATGCGCTAGAGGTTAGAGGATTTGAATCCATGAAGTGATGCGCCTACCCTATGTCAACTATCCAAGGCTAAGTTTAGAGGATCTTGAAGTCCCATCTAATGCGACCACATGAGGGAGAACTCCAGAGGATCCCAAAAGTTGATCTAGTGCGCCCAAGTGCTTTCAAGATGAAGTTCCAAGGACCCTCATCCAAAGCGCCATCCACAGGATTTGAAAGCTTGAACCAATGCGCCCTACTAGAAGGAAGGTAAGATCCAAGGCTAAGCCGTCAAGGTTTGAGTTTTGAAGGATTTGCAAGTCTCATCTGATGCGCCAACTATGGGAATACCTCTAAGCTTTCAAGTATCCTCCAAAGTTTGATTTTGAAGAATCCTAAAGTGCAATCCAATGCGCCAACATCATGAGGCTTACAACAAGGTCATCCACTGCGCCTACAACAAGGTCATCTAATGCGCAACATAAGGTAGAGTGAGAGGTGTTTCTAGAGGATTCTCCAAGGTCATCCAATGCGCCAACACCATGCATGATCTATTTCAAGACAAAGACCATCTAATACATCAAAGTTTCGAAGATTTCAACCTAGTGAAGTGATGCGCCACTTCTAAGACCCCTTATCAAAGCGTTCAACAAGAAGAAATCAAAAGTGGCATCTAGTGCGCCATACATGAAGAGAATAAAATTTCATTTTTTGAAGATCTCTAACTACCCATCTAGTGCGCCATACATGAAGAGAATAAAATTTCATTTTTTGAAGATCTCTAACTACCCATCTAGTGCGCCACACCAAAGGAGAGAATAAAGTTTGATTTTGAAGACTTCAAGACCCTATCCATTGCGCCATGCATAAGAGAAATTCAAATGGATGATCTAGTGCGCCAAAATCTTGAGGATTTCAATCCTCCATCCAATGCGCCACTTCCTTAAGCAAGTAAAAAAAAACTAAGTGTCATCTAAACCAATGTTGAGAGGAATCCTAAAGTCCCAACCAATGCGAAATGGTGAAGAAGAATCACGAGCTTCATCTAGTGCGAAATGATAAGAAGATCCACAATCTTGAGCCAAAGCGCCACACATGTCAAGTCTAGAGGATTTCGATTCTTGATCTAATGCGAAATGTTGAAGAGGAGTCTTAGAGCTTCATCCAATGCGACATGATAAGAGGAATCCAATCCTTGATCTAGTGCGCCATACCTTAAGACTTTGAGGGTGTCTAAACTGAAATGCTTGAGGATTTCAATCCTTGATCCAATGCGCCTAGAGGATTATGAAGAAAGATCAAGGTATGTCAAAGAAGAAGACTTCGACATGCTCATCCAATGCGAAATGCTAGAAGAGGATCTCAATCCTTCATCCATTGCCACCTTGTAGATGAAAGTAAAGTCAAGTGTTGAAGGCAAACTTTAGAAGCTTATCAAGGGGGAATCCAGGAAGAATTCACTTACCTCAACCAGCATGCCATCTTAGTGTGAAGTCTAGATAAAGTTTTCATATCATTCAAGCTAGATATCAAAGTCCTTAACTCATGTGCTTAGATTAGAAATGCTTGTAATGATTCTTATGTATTATGTGTTATCGAAAGGGGATTGATGCTGTTTCTTTACTTGTGTTGCAGCAAAAAGGAGGAATCATCTAAAGATCAAGTGATAAGAACCTTTGACAAGCAAGGAATGAGAAAGAGCAAGGCATCATGTAGCTGTTTCAAGGGTATCCTTCATCATCCTTGTGTTGGAATTCTTCATCAAGTGGCATCAAGTTGAGATTGTCTAGAAGACATCCACCCGAAGGACATCATCTTCATCAAGGCTTCCTAAGGTATCAATTCTACTTCAAGTTCTTCAACCTTCAAGAAAAGTCATCAAGTAGCTGCTCTACCTCTAAGGAAGGTGTTATCATCAAGCAAGAGCATTCATCCATCAAACTTCAAGACTCTTCAAATTTCCAAGTCCAAGAGAGTCTCCTACTCTTCATGAAGAAATCAAGTGTCATCATCTACTCTCTAGCCTACATGAAGATACATCGAGGAAGATTCACATCAACCTACCTACAAGAAGAAGAATCATAAAGTTAGTCAAGTGAGGCGACAACTATCATACATCCAGTTAACAAGAAGAATGAACAAGGCAAGATCCACAGGATGTATTCCTAAATATACAAGTTCAAACAATCACATTGAATACATCATTACAAGTTGATACAATTTTCAAAGTATGCTGAGTTGGCACTTATGTGGCGAGTACACATCATTTAATTTTGATTAGCCGCATTATTTAATGCATTAAATGTATCATTTAATAAAAGAAGTCAAAGGGATTCCTATGTGGAGGAATATTTTAAATGCTTTCGCCTTACCTTATCACATTGGAAAACGTGCCTTCATTGCCTCTCTCTTTTTTGCTAAAAATAGCAAGTTGTTGTAACTACCTCTGAGGTGGCACGATCTAAGCCCTTGGCTATCGAACTGATCTAAGCCATTCATTGTATACTGGAGCACTATATAAAGGCCTTGTTGCCTCATTTGTAATTCATTAGAGATATAGATTAGAGAAGAGATCATTTGTTAGAGATAGAGATTAGATTTTAAGAGTAGAATAGAAGAGACTCTCAAAATTCTCTGAGAGAACTTGAAATTGTTGTAAATATTTTCCAAGATTAATGCAAAGACATTGGAGCTACTTGTTTGGTGTTAAGTATTATCTTGTGGAGTAACATGGTTTCCTGAATCTTGATGGAATTAAGAGATGTTTCAAATAGTTTAGAAATAGATTAGATGTGCATTGATGTAATGAATATGCGTAAAGATATTTGATGGACTCTTCTAGTTCATACTTTTCGTGTGTTGTCGAAGGCAACCCACTTTGCAAAGTTAGACTGAACCTTCATTTTCTTTAGTTCGGTTGTGAATGCTTGTTCAAATTGCGCCAGCTGTGGGTGTTTGGATGGAGATTTACAACATGAAAATCCTTGAGTTTCCTTAGAAGATTGCACCGTCTTCGTGTAGTTGTTGGTTCTCATGGCGAAGCGAAGTCTGGTTTCATGAGGAGTTTGTCTATCTTTACATGTTTCATTATCTCATTGACCTTAGATAGTTTTCTAAACCCTTACCCCCTTTTTCATTTTCTTTATCATAGAAGCTCTGTATATACGTCATCCACATCAAAGGAGGAATAAGTCGAATGAAAGGAGAAGAGTCTGCGTAAGCCCCTTTGTGTTTAACAGCAAAATCATACTTAATCGCTGAGCTGTCTCTTACCGAAAACATCAGAAGGAACCTTGGAGTTATCTCGTTTGATCACCTAGTTCAGCATCCGAGAGGCTTTGCTCAAGAGAGAGTCAGATACTCAGTATTTTACTCTAATTGTTGACTTGTCAAAAAACAACCATCAACAGACCGTGAGACATGCACCACTGTTGCTCAGGCTCTTGAGGATCATGGTCTATATCGACTAGTAGATTCTGATGATTCTCCAGAGCAAGCTTTAGCAGCCAAGAGCACGTCTCTCAGTAAACTCTGGCATCAACGTTATGGGCATCTCAACATGCACTCTCTCTCTCAGTTAGCTCGGGAGAGTCTGGTTGGTGGTCTTCCAGAAATTCAGGGTCAACTTCCTGGCATCTGCGATGCATGTCAAGCTGGCAAACAACATCGGACTCCATTTCCTACTAGTGACAAATGGAGAGCTTCCAAGGTTTTGCAGTTGGTTCACGTTGATGTATGTGGGCCAATGAACACTCCTTCAGTTACTGGGTGCAGATATTTTCTTCTTTTTGTTGATGATTTCAGCAGAAAGATGTGGGTATATTTCTTAAAATAGAAATCTGATGTGCTTAGTACATTTCAGCAGTTCAAAGCCTTGGTGGAAAGAGAGTCCAGTTTTTCAATCATCTCTCTTCGATTTGATAATGAGGGGGAGTTTTACTCCTCCAACTTCGTTCAGTTCTGTAATACACATGGCAAACGTCAGCTTACTACACCTTACACACGTCAACAGAATGGTGTTGTTGAGCATCAAAATTGCACTATTACAGAGATGGCACGTTCTATGTTGGAACATAGAAATGTTCCTAAAAAGTTCTGGGCTGAAGCAGTCTACACTGCCATTTATCTTCTGAACCGATCGCCCACCTATGCAGTCAGAAAGATGACTCCTAAGGAAGCCTGGTATGGACATAAACCTCACATCAACTATTTGAAAATTTTTGGCTCCACTGCTCACGTTTGGATTCCAGATGCCAAGCGCACTAAACTGGACGTCAAAAGCCAGAAACTCATGTTCACAGCGTACAGTGAAAATCATAAGGCTTATCGACTGATTGATGTAGATACTGATCGTCTCATATTCAATTGTGATGTAGTTGTTGATGAGACTACTGGACCCTTTCTGCTATCTATTTCATCTACTCATACTGAGGATCAACCCTTGGAGGTTTCATATTTCGATGTTCGCATTCCCTTCGCTCCACCTGATGGGAGGGTTCCTGCGTTTTGCCCACCCCTCAGCATGGTGTTCCAACACCCACCCCTCAAGATATTTTGGATCCTCCTGATCTTGTTCCTGATCTGATACAACGACTTCAAATATTAGTTCATCTGCTCTCCGGCCTAAATGGTGGGCCAAAACAATTGGTGATCTTCACGATACTGAACTCATCGAGGGTAGATCTGCTCGGAAGAAGAGCAAACAACAAAATACTGTCAATTTTGCTCTCATGGCCAATCTTCACAGTATTTTAGAACCTCAAACATATTCTGAGGCCAAAGGTGTACCTGAATGGGAAAAGGCTATGGATGCTGAGCATCAGAATCTTCTGAAGAACAATACTTGGGTTCTATTTGATCTCCCTCCTGGGACAAAGCCCATTGGATGCAAATGGGTATACAAGGTCAAATACAAGGCTGATGGGACTGTCGACAAATATAAGGCTAGGTTGGTCGCCAAAGCATACTCACAAAAATAAGGTGTTGACTATGAGGAGACTTTTGCTCCAACAGCCAAAATGAGTACCATTCGACTTGTTCTTGCTTTGGCAGCCCAATTTGGGTGGAAAGTTCATCAAATGGATGTTAAGAGTGCCTTCCTAAATGGCGATTTACAGGAAGAAGTCTATATGACGCAACCTCCTGGCTTCAAGGTTGCGGGCAAAGAACATCAGGTGTGCAAATTGGTAAAAACTCTTTATGGCCTCAAACAGGGTCCAAGGGCATGGTACATCAAGATTGATAAGTACCTCGTGGATCGTGGCTTTCAGAGGAGCCCCTCAGATTCCAATCTGTATGTCCAACAATATGCTGATGATAGTCTTTACATTGTTATCTATGTCGATGATCTAATTATCACTGGCAGCTCTGAGCAGTTGCTTCAGGGGATCAAACATGATCTCAGTCAAACTTTTGACATGACCGATTTGGGACTCCTACATTATTTCCTTAGTCTTGAGCTTTGGCAGCACCCTGACCGCATCTTCATCTCTCAATCAAAGTATGCGCGAGGTTTGTTGGATAGATTCCGTATGACAGACTGCAAACTTGCTTCTACCCCCATGGAAAAAGGGTTGAAACTATCATCTATTTCAGATTCTCTTGTAGCGAATGAATCCGCTTTAAGACAATTAGTGGGCAGTCTCATCTATCTTACTGCCACTAGACCTGATCTGAGTTTTGCAGTCAGCTATATCTCTTGTTTCATGACAGCTCCTAAAGTTGAACATTGGGTTGCAGCAAAACATGTGTTAAGATACGTGAAAGGTACTTTTGACTTTGGCATTCTATATGGCTGATGTGCAGACCCTTAGCTGACTGGTTTTACAGATTCCGATTGGGCAGGATCGATTGATGACAGAAAGTCTACCTCTGGGTATGTTTTCAGTTTAGGAACAGATGCCATCACATGGACTAGCAAGAAGCAGCAGGTAGTAGCTCTCTCCTCAACAGAAGCTGAATATCGGGGAGCTGTTAAAGCAGCCTGTGAAGCAGTTTGGCTTCGACGGATGCTTTCAGATATGCAAATGTCTCCAACTGGGCCTTCACCCTTCTATTGTGACAATCAAGGGGTATTGAAACTTGCCAAAAATCCTGTCTTTCATGAACGGACAAAACATGTTGATCTTCACTGTCACTTCATTCGCCAGCTAGTTGAAGATGGATCTGTTGTGTTGCAGTATGTTCCTACAGAAGATCAGACTGCAGATATTCTTACCAAATCTCTGAGCCCGGATAAGTTTGTCAAATTTCGGGGGCGTCTTGGTGTAGTTGACAGATCGACCATTATGGGAGGGTATTAAACTACAGTTAGTTAGTTCTAATGGTCGCTTATGCTTATCTTGTGTTTGCTTTCTGCTTTTCTCCTCTGTCTTCTTTATACAGCCTGTTGTCTATTCTTAGACATTGTATATTATTTATAGAGCCTCCGCTCTCCTCTGTAATTAGAACATTATGTAATATAACCTAAGTTACTGATTCCTATAACAGATACATGGGGATTTGGTGATGTGTATAGAGGACATGATGGTAGACCCACTCAAATCTGAAGAGATGATGGGGGATGTCTGAATATATGTGTATGCGCACACATGTGTGCATGTGGAATTTGAAGAATGTAAAAACTTAAAAGATCCATTTTAAATGATTGGTCACAATATGAAATAAACTCAATGTAATTGAGGATCAATAAATCAAAATATGTTGCATTTCACAGCCTTTGTTTTCACTCACTGTCTGGATATATCTCAGAAACTTTTCTTCTGTGGAATGTTTTAGAAATTTTTTAAAGATTCTTTTAACAACTCCATTTGCCAAATCTCCTCTGGGTAACCTGCATAGAAGTTATCGTCTTCTGGATAAACTTCTTCATTGCCTTCTCCAAAGCTAAGATTGTTTTTCAGAGTGAGACATATATGAGTTTTTTTTCAAAATCTCTGCAAATTTATTCTGCCTAGAATATATTTCTAATTGATGCCTACCAAACATTAAAAGGTACAGCGTTAATAACTTAATTCATGTAAGTGAGACCTTGTTTTAGGTGTTTTGTGTTTATTAGGGTCTGCAATTGCCGTGGGTTTTGGAACAGTGCATAATTTTTAAAAAAATAATATTCTTATTTTATTTTGGGAGAAGGGACAGGGTGCATGATGCTCAGACATATTTCAAATGTCTAGCACTTGTGGTCATTTCCCTTGGCAGCAGCAAAGTCTCATTTTGGGGAAAATATCCCTCGCCACTTCCCATCCTTTGGGCATGCTTCCCAGAGTAACATGGGTTATTTTGATAAACTAATTTGTGTTATGGAAACTGTAAACTGGAAAAAATAGGCTGTTCTGCGATTGGGACATTTCAAAAATTTGGGAAATGATAGGGGAAATTATACATGATTAAATGCTTAAATTTTTTCATTATGTGTAAGTAAATAACTGATTAAAATAAACTTTTTAAACATGGATTTTTTCATTCAACATTTTCCCTCGAGATGAGATTTTGAATCCCCAAAGTGGTCGATTAATCAGTGTCTTTGGTAACACCAAGTTAACTATATTAACTATTAGTCAAGCAGATTAGAAGAACATTGCAGAATTCTGAAAGAGTTGCGATGTAGCCAGCTATGGAATACTTGAGTCTTAACCCTTAGATTGCATTGCTTTTCATCTGTAGATATAGGCCCATCACCACCATTCTGCATTATATATGCAAATAGAAACCTAAACCTATATATCATATCCAGAATTTAAAATTTTCCCGGAACTATATACTAAGTAATAGAAAGAACAAGGTTTTTGGCTGCCCAGAGCTTTTGTCTCCTGTCCCAGTCTGGCTTTATCAGCAATCCAGTTGATGAACTTCTTTGTCTGAAATGGTTATTTCCACTGTTAAGTGAATATTTGGTCAGTTAGGTCATGTCACAGCTTTAATCCTTCTTCTATAAAATATTGCAAATAAAAACCCACTAACAGTGTTCTGTTCTACATTTGCAAAAAGTTACCGAATGATATTATGTTTTCAACAGTATTTTCTAATTTACTGAAAACCAAACTAACCAGGGGTAACAACTAAGACAATTATAGTCAAACTAAGGTTGTGGGTATTCATTGAATTATCCACAGTTTTTTCTGCTTTAAAATAAAAATAATCTTAGCTGATAAGGATTGATAGGGTACATAAAATAATTTTTATGCTATAGTTTTATTAACTTACCCTTATGTTTTTATCCTTGTAATAAGTGATATTCTCTCACTCCTGATTGTTAGGTTGTTAGGATAAATTGTTTATTTGTTATCCTATTTTTGATTTCACGTTGATTGTATTCAACGACCTTCAGTTTTTTTAGAATATCTCAAGTCTGGCATAGTTATGCCTCTAAGAATGCTTGTAGTTTTTCAAACAAAATAGTAAAACGGATAATCAAATTTCTAGTTGTGTAATTCCATATCACTTGGTGTCAGAACATGTTCGAGATTTACCAAGGCTTAAAGTATTCCAACTTTCAAGGTTAACGTATTCCAAAGCTTGTAACACTTAACATTCTCACCATATTCAAGGAAGATGCATTTCTATACTTTTGGATATAGTTTAGACCACTTTTCTTTAGGCACATGAACGAAAGCCTCATAACCAAAAACCCTTAAATGTGAAACAAAAGGTTTCTTACCTATCCACACTTCATAAGGTGTCAAATCAAGAGCCTTACAGGGAGATTTGTTTATCAAGTAACAAACAGTACTCGTAGCTTCTACCTAAAAGCATCTAGCCAACTGTGCACCACTTAACATACTTACAACTCTTTCCATCAAGGTTCTATTCATCCTTTCTGCCACCCCATTCTGTTGAGGTGTGTACGGAGTAGTCTTTTTTCTGATTATACATACATGTTTGGAAAGCTCATCAAATTCCTTAGAACAATATTCTCCTCCAGTGTCAGATCTCAAAACTTTTATCTTACACTTTGATTGCTTCTCTACTAAGGCTTTAAATTCTTTAAACTTAGTGAAAACTTAAGATTTATGTCGCATAAAATAAATCCAAGTGAATGTCATGTCCCTCTGCCTAAGTAAAACAATCTTATAATTTTAATACCCTAAAAGTGTTTTTTAACACTATAATAATAATATTAATAACTTTCAATAGTAATAATTTCTTTTGAGGTTGACTCCAGCTTTGGAATCTTAGCACTGACTAGCACCTTGATCTCTTGCGCCGACCCGTTCATCTCAAAACACTTCAACTAGGTATAAGGGTGATGAGTTTCTTCATTGTAAGGTATCGTTTTTTTGGTCATTTTTGCATACTATTGGACTTCAACTACTTGGGACCGAAACCTCGAGTCTTATTATAGCCAAGTTGGGCGCCAAACCTAACTCCTAGTATTGCGTAGATTCTATACAAGGGTCTGCAGTGGGCTTAATTTGGTATCATTGTTTCTTTTCAAGATTTGCCAGTCATATAGAGGAATCACATACAGAAATCATGATATTAAAGGTGTCTGCGACATAGATAACTAACACCACACGGAAGGACATCACTTGGGAGAATCGCGATCCATAGTGCCTCAAGCGTGGAACCTTCCTATTTGAACTTGGTTAAAACGAATATCACATGGAATGGTTCTTAGAGGAGTCTCTGGCTATCCAACATTTATTGCTGGGCCGCAAGCCACTATTAATGCCAAACCAAGTACTCAAATCCAAACCGATGTTGAGGGGAAAGCATTGAAAGTTGTCTTCATCCAGCATAGTTGATCTCCAGACAGGATAGGGGTACTCGACTCCAAGATCACAAGTGTAATAACTTTTACTATGTAAGGATCATTGCCTATAGCTTCCTTGGAAGTAACTATAATATTGAATTTTATCATTAATAAATGCTATATTCTTTGATACCGCCAAACTGAGCGCATTGCTATCTCAAGCACTGCTTCTATTTTTTGAATATTGTATTGTAGCAATTATAGTGATATCTGAATTGAATACATCAATTTTGTTATGAAATAAAGATAGCTCCGAGTTCCACATTTATTGAACATATTTAGTAGCCCAGGGACATTATAGTGGTATCAGAGCAGGTTATCATGCCAGCCCAAGGGAGACATTGGTTTATGCAGCTGAGCCAAAGAGATCAGTGTGCCCTAGAGAGAAAAAGGAAGAAGCTAGAGGCAGAGGCACAGTAGATTGAAGTTGGAATTGGAGATAGGGGTAGGGAGAAGATGGCAGAATGGGATGATTGGAGAGCATTTATGTAGCTACAACATGTTGCAGAGAGGCAGGATCAAATGACAAAACAACAAGAACAAACAACACAAATACTCCTCCAAATGTTGCAAAGCCTAAATAATCTTAGCAGATCTGCACCAAATAATGGGGTTGAAGGTAGTAATACAAATTGGAATGGAGCTAAAATCCGCATAAATCACAACAGGGATCCGATTGGAACAACACCTTGTTTCACACAGCTCACATTTCTACCTAGAGAGGAGCTATCCCGAGAAGAAGAGGAACAAATTCCAGCCGCTAATGACCTTAATGCTTGCATGGAGGAATATTCAAGGGTTGATCCGGAGAATAGATGCACTATCCCTTTCACACAATTCTATCAAGCAAAGAGTGGATCGAGAGGAAGGAAACCTATGTAGCGAGGCAACAAAGATCTACAACAGAAAGTAAGTTGTCACTTTTAACTTTTGATGGTTCGGGGAAGGTCATTGCAAGAGCTTGGATTCAAAAATTGGACACATATCTCTCACTTAGCCCTATGATAGAAGATGAAGCTATCAAGTTTGCTATTCTTCATTTGGATGGGATTGCACATGAGTGGCGCATCATGGAATTGTTTCATTGGATTTGTTGCAGCAACAAGCTTCAACAAAAGGGTGCAAATCCAAGTGACAACAGGTACCTTTGAAGGAGGAACTCTCTAGTTCATCAAGTCAACCTACAAGTCAATCTGTGGCTAGTTCTACACCGCTTGTCTATCAGAGACGAAAAACTAAAAATGTTTCCACCTCAAGTAAGACTTTAGAGAACTTGCCTTCGCAACATTCACCTGAGACACTAGAAACCAAAATGGTATTATTGCACTATGGAAGGTGTATGTGTGGATGAACTTCCTACATCAAGTGAACGTCCTCGGAGAAAAGCCCTGATGGTAACTGGTTCAACTATTGAGCATAGTCATTTTGCTCTATCTTTTGATCTTTTCAAGTTTCTGAACCATAAAAGTTTTCTGAGTGTAATGTCCCCATTTTCAGGTTCTCTTGCAGCACAGTTGGAGTTGACTTTCTGGGTTTGTGACAGCCAGATCAAAGAAGTATTTTGATGTCACTAGTGTGCTCAGATGATCTAGTGGAGCTGTATGACACTTTTCAGAGGGATTTCAGACAACTTATATGTACTTACTATTTATAGTAAGTGATTGCATGGCGACAATCTTTCTAGGTTTTTTTGGGTTTGTTCTCTTTGGTCCTCGGAGAACATTGCTATTTGTAGTAAGTGTCAGTCTGGACACTGTTTTGGTGACATGGCAGTTCGGCCGTCTTGGGGGCCTTTCCAAGTGTTGCATTGAGCTCAATAATGTCAGGAGGTTCACGGTGATGTCTTTCTAAGTGTTTTCAGACCTTTTGAGCCATTTTTACTATTTTTAGCAGTGGTCCCGGATTTGATGCAACAGACCTGGATTTCACTCGATCTTTATTGGCCTTCATGTCGGTGCTTCGAAATCTATGTTCGGGGTCCGTTTGAACTATTATTTTAATGGCGCGATATTTTCCTAAGTTAAATTAAATATTTAACTTAGTAGAATAATTATAAAGTGGCTTTATTAAAAGGGATGGAAATATTTTTAAAAGGAATAAAGTCACCTAGCCATTTTATGTTGAGCTCCCAATTTATAGTCATAAGGGATTAATATTAAAACATTAGATTTATTTCCCTTTTGGAGCGTAGGGTTTGGAAGAAAGATTAAAAGTGGTGTTTGCACGCGCATTTGTCATGCTTGGAAAATATTTTCTTCTATAGGTTGGAGACTGAACTTAGTTGTTGGCTTTTTGAGGATGAAAACCCTCAAAAGGAACAATATTTACAAGTGTGAGAGATCACCCGAGAGTACTTTGCTGATAACTCTATTTAGGGGTTATGTTGGAGCCTTCAATGTTGCAGATTTTGATTATTTTGAGTAGGGATTCATGGCAGATTTTTGTTGTGGTTATGAAAGGGAGATTTGAGGTGTTCAAGCTTTTGAGTTTGGAGGGGTTTTAAAGGTTATTGAAATCTGATTTTTATTTGCTGCTGGCCGTACCATTGCAAGGGCAGACCGTACCATTTATATTGCTGGTTTAACTATTTTGGAGTGTCATCTTTCTTCTTTTTGGGCGTGGAGTAGAAGGATCAGTTTGTAGGTGTTTTTGGAGAAGTTTGGAGCAGAGATTGAAGGTATTTAAGTATTGTTTGCTATTGCACACTCCCCATAACAGACTGTACAACCCTATAGGCAAGGCGTGAGGATCCTAGGTTAAAACACCTAGCTTTTTGGTATTTTCTGGGGTTCATTTGAGGCGTCTTGGTCTTCTATGCCGTTACTTATCATTTGCAAGGTGGAGAAAAGATTGTTCGCTGACATTGGAGATGAATTGATAGCTACAACTGGCTGTTTTCACTATTTCAGAGTTACATAAAATTAACCAGCAAGTGCGTATGTAATAAATTTGCTTGTAATACCAAATCTTCATTTGGGTATTTGATATTTCTAGTTGTATGGATGTTTCCCACATAAATAAGCATATGGGTAGTTTTAGAATGCTTTATTCCTGAATAGATGAATGCATGCAAAAACCAAATGTTATGTTCAAACACATAAAATGCACTAGGTTCAACTAAACATCAAAAAAAATTAAGGGTGGGACATTACAGTGGTATCAGAGCCAGGTTTTCCTGCTAGCCTGTTGAAGTTCTAACATTTGCTACAGTTCTTCAGCTACAAATCAGAAAATTGTGGTAGTTGACTATCAGTCTTAGTGGCTTCATATCTTTTTGCATGTTGGTGACCAGCACATGCATGTCCATTCTCGTGCCACTCCTTGACAGTTTTTAGGAGCAGAGTTGAAAAGATGACTACAGATAAGTCTATATTTGAGTTGATGCATGAACTGACCAATCTAATGAAGGGCCCAAACATAAAAGACATATTCAAGGATTGTTGCAAACGCCGAACATTTGGATGGAGGAGATGCCTTGACATATGGGGAATGTGTGACAGAGCCCCAGAATGACTTCTTAGTCATGCATGTAACTGGTGATGATGAGGATTTGTTTGACAAAAAAGACAAAACAGCAGCATTGGGTCCTAATTCGGATTCATCCAGTGATGATTCTAAGACTAATGACTTCCTAGATGATTCTAGTAGAGTAGATGTTTATGTTGAGTTCACTAATGTAGCTTCAGAAGAAGAGCATGTTGAGGGTAATTATGATGTCTTCAAATCAACTAATGATGATGATCCATTATCTCATTCCAGTAATGATAACTTAGGTGGCTTTGAGTTTTACTTCCAAACCAAGCCTGTGAAGAGGGATGCTTATAATGATTTCAATACTAGTGAGTTGGAGAGTGCCTTTTTCAGAGAGAACCATTCATGAGGAGCACATTTTTTTTTAACAGAGCAATCAAACTTTTAGCACTTGGGATCCGGGTGTGTTGGCACCTAAGTATGATGAGGGTCTTGTTTGGGATGCATTTCCTTTTGACTGTAGTGTTGTTCTAACTTCATCTCCACAGTTATGCATGGAGGGTAGCATTGATGGTGTTGTTTTTGATCTTGAAAACAAATCTGAATTCACATTACATGTAGCTGATCACGAACAGAGACCTAGTGACCTTATTGTTTTGGATCCACAATTCACTATTGTGGATGATAAGGAGCAGGTGGTTGAAAGGAAGTCCATAGTAGAAAGATCTGATGTAGTGAATGCTAAGAAACATGATGAATGTTTAACAGAGCTTTAGGATGACTTCAAACAAGTGCATGCAGCTACAGATAATGAGATTGTGCTTGATGGCAATGTCATAACAGCAGTTTCAGTTGCAATTTCAGATCAGCCCAATGAAGTTTATGGGACCTATGGCGACATTGATGACACCATTGACAGGTATGCTGATTTATGTATGTCTCCTAACAGCAGTTCGCTAATGCATGATTATGTCATTCATAAAGAAAAATTGGAAGCTGAAATAATGGACTATGAGGATCCCAAATTTGATGATGAGATCGATGTAAATGAGGATGTATGGACAAACAATCAAAAGAATGAATCCCACCATGTTCCCTTCCAGCAGAGCAAAATCATTGACATTGAGGAAAAAGAATCACTTGTTATTTCTACAAGTGAGGTGTACACGAGTCTCTAAGTTGGTGAATTAGAGGTGGTTATTGATAGGCCTTGTGAAGAGATGAGTTCATTGGATGATATTGGGTTTGTTCATGATGCTGCCCCATCATTCGTACGTGAGAGTTCTGAGGCATCAACTAGTGGGACAATTGATTTAGAAGATGATATGGCTCCTTCAAACGAAAGCAAATCAGAAAATCTAGTGTGTGGCAGCCCAAGTCTCTTTGGTGAACTTGATCAAAGACCTCTAGCATTATAAGATTTGAAGGACAAACTTGTGGTTACAGATGAGAAAGTTGTACAAGTGTTAACAAGGGCAGACAATACTCACAAATACGTTGAAGATCTCATTTGGGAAGCTCAAATTGAAGAGAGGAAGAAGGGAGTTGCAAGTGGAGTCACCCTTACTCAATTGTACACCATCAAAGAAGCATTGGAAATGATGAAATCAGATTACTCGCAATTGCTTATGGACAGGGATATTGCTTTCAAGTATGTTGAAGACCAAGAAAAAGAGGTTGATGATCTTTGCTTACAGTTGAGTATGGCTCACTTTTCTTTATACAATGCAGAAAGTTCAATTCCTATTGCAGCCACATCCAAGAAACAAGAAGATAATACAAGGATTATGGAGATCAAGCAAATAGTGGAAGAAATTGATGAAATCCATAGGTGTGAAACATTGCAAAATGATTCCAGCATTCCTCATATTAGGGGATTTCAGTATGCTGATAGGGATGGGAACCCACATCAAGAATTTGGATTCTCGAATCTCGAGGATCAATTCTCACTTCGAAATGCAGCTTGCAGCCATGAGTTAGCAAATATAACATGTAATGAAGGCAGATTTCAACGTGATGCACTTTTTGAATCGGTAAATAATGACAAACATCTAGAAATGGAAGAAGATATGCATGAAATCCATGAAGACATTGGTGAAAGGGATGAAACAAATGCTGATTTTATGATGGTGAACAGCAGTCCATTAACTTTATATGATTTTGTTCATCGTAAGATGGTAGATAAAAATTCTATGGTTAACATTATTAAAGGGCCTCATCTTAATGATATTCAAAATTTTATGGCTAAGCATGAAAGGGTGTTTGTGGGCCCAAGTTATTCACGAGACATGATGTTTCAAAATGGATTCACTATACCTTATTTCATTAAAATGCATAACAGCAATGTGCATCAAATTGGGGAGGAATGTTCAGACTTGGGTCTTTGGTTTCCAACTTACACACTTATGTTTAAGGGCTGTTCTATGGTGCTGATTATGATATTTTCAGACTTTGCATTGATGATAGCAACTGATTGCATGGATTGGTGTGCACGTTTTTGTCACTATAGCACTTGGAATTGGAATGTTGATGAGACATTACCAATTTATGACAGTAGAAGTAAGTTGGAATTGGTTTCCAACTTACACACTTATGTTTAAGAGCTGTTCTATGGTGCTGATTATGATATTTTCAGACTTTGCATTGATGATAGCAACTGATTGCATGGATTGGTGTGCACGTTTTTGTCACTATAGCACTTGGAATTGGAATGTTGATGAGACATTACCAATTTATGACAGTAGAAGCAATTTCGAGGGGGTTATAGATCTGATTTCCAAATTTAACATGACTGCCATCATTTGTTGCAACAGTCATGAGGATGTGTGTGTGTGAGAGTATGATTGGTGACAATCATAGGATTTGGGCTTTAGGTACAGTTACCGGGGGTGTGATGTTGATTCGGAATTGGAGTGGCGGGCAAAACTTTAGAGTTGGTACCACTGTCCACTTTCCGATTAGCCTACATAGGACATTGAATGATAGTATGCAAATGGATTGGCCAATACCTCCAGCCCAGCAATGGAGTAATTCTCAGTTGGTGTTGATTAGAAGTAATTTAGTTATTGGAGGAGTTTCTTTGGTCATTTCCACACTCACATTTCCTATGTTTTCAGGGCTAATGATTTATGACAGCTGTTGCTGTAGCATTTCCATGTTGCTGTAGCATTTCCACGCTGATTATGGCAACATCAGTTTATAGGCAGACAGACTTTGAGTACTTACAGGCTTCTTGGCAGCAAGTTGTGGGAGGATTTACAGAGTTAGAGCAATTATTTTTAGCTCCCACCAGTATGAGTGATGGTTATTGCAATCAGTTCAAGGTGTTGATGGATATATCTATAGATGTTACTGTGATGATTGCAGTCGATTGGATGAGTTGTGTGCTCGATATGGGCATGTTGACACTTGGAGATTAGGTGTCGATGAGGGGTTATCAGTCTATGACCGGGATGGCATTATCAGGATGTATGATTCCGGGGATGGCACTATTGTTATTGGCTTCTGGTTAGGGATTGATTGGCATCACTTCCAGGATACTGTGAGGGAATATGGTGAGGGTTATTTTTTTGGGGATGAGCAATTTTTTTTTTTATATTTGTTGACCAGGATTGCGTTAGGTAGTGGGATTTCAGATATGGACCTCACTATGGTGCCTTGGCAGGACACTTTTCATGATATAGCTTTCAGCCCTCACTGATATTTCAGTTTGGATGTTGATGATGATTACATTTTGGGGTTACTGGAGGAGAGAGCACAGACTTGGTGCTATGGATTAACATTTTTTATTAGAGTAGTGCAGCGACAACATGATGGATATTTCCATAGGTTGATGTGGGACCCTGGGATCACTTTGGGTTCAGTATGGATCGGTTGGTTGTTTGGGAAGTTGCATTGGCATTGCTTGAGGACAAGCAATCTTTGGGAAGGGCGGACTGTAATGTCCCCATTTTCGGGTTCTCTTGCAGCACAGTTGGAGCTGACTTTCTGGGTTTGTGATAGCCAGATCAGAGGAGTATTTCGATGGCACCAGTGTGCTCAGGTGATTCAGTGGAGCTGTATGACACTTTTCGAATGGATTTCAGACAACTTATTTGTACTTACTATTTATAGTATGTGCTTGCATGGCGACAATCTTTCTAGGTTTTTTTGGGTTTGTTTTCTTTGGTCCTCGGAGAACACTACTACTTATAGTAAGTGTCAGTTTGGACACTATTTTGGTGACATGGCAATTCGGCTGTCTCGAGGGCCTTTCCAGGTGTTGCATTGAGCTCAGTAATGTCAAGAGGTTCACTGTGATATCTTTCTGAGTGTTTTCAGACCTTTTAAGCCATTTTTACTATTTTTAGTAGTGGTCCCGGATTTGATGCGACTCGGTGAGACGGACTTGGATTTCACTCGATCTTTATTGGCTTTCATGTCGGTGCTTCGAAATCTATGCTCGAGGTTCGTTTGAACTATTATTTTAATGGCGTGATATTTTCTTAAGTTAAATTAAATATTTAACTTAGTAGAATAATTATAAAGTGACTATTAAAAGGGATGAAAATATTTTTAAAAGGAATAAAGTCACCTAGCCATTTTATGTTGAACTCCCACTTTATGGAGTCATAAGGGATTAATATTAAAACATTAAAATATTAGATTTAATTCCCTTTTGGAGCGTAGGGTTTGGAAGAAAGATTAAAAGTGGTGTTTGCATGCTCATTTGTCATGCTTGGAAAATATTTTCTTCTACAAGTTGGAGACTAAACTTGGTTCTTGGCTTTTTGAAGACGAAAACCCTCAAGAGGAACAATATTTGCAGGTGTGAGAGATCACCCAAGAGTACTTTGCTGATAACTCTATTCAACAATTACGCTGGAGCCTTCAATGTTGCAGATTTTGATTATTTTGAGCAGGGATTCATGGCAGATTATTGTTGTGGTTGTGCAAGGGAGATTTGAGGTGTTTACGCTTTGAGTTTGGAGGGGTTTTAAAGGTTATTGAAATCTGATTTTTATTTGCTGCTGGCTGTACCATTGCAAAGGCAGACCGTACCATTTATATTGCTGATTTGAGTATTTTGGAGTGTCATCTTTCTTCTTTTTTGGGCGTGGAGTAGAAGGATCAGTTTGCAGGTGTTTTTGGAGAAGTTTGGAGCAGAGAGTGAAGGTATTTAAGTGTTGTTTGCTGCTGCACACTCCCCATAACAGGGCGTACAACCCTATCGGCAAGGCGTGAGGTGCCTAGGTTAAAATACCTAGCTTTTTGGTATTTTCTGGGGTTCATTTGAGGCGTCTTGGTCTCCTATGCCGCTGCCTATCATTTGCAAGGCGGAGAAAAGAGTGTTCACTGACATTGGAGGTGAATTGATAGCTACAGTTTGCTGTTTTCACTATTTTAGACTTACAGAAAATTAACCAGCAAGTGGGTATGTAATAAATTTGCTTGTAATACCAAATCTTCATCTGGGTATTTGATATTTCTAGTTGTATGGATGTTTCCCACATAAATAAGCATCTGGGTAGTTTTAGAATGCTTTATTTCTGAATATATGAATACATGCAAAAACCAAATGTTATGTTCAAACACATAAAATGCACCAGGTTCAACTAAACATCAAAAAAAATAAAGGGTGGGACATTACACTAAGGCACAAGGGAAACCATAATGGGAAGCTGCTATGAAAGTGGAATATGATGCATTAATGAAAAATTAGACTTGGGAGTTGGTTGAATTGCCTATTAGTAAAAAACCCATTGGGTGCAAATGGGTCTATAAGGTAAAGTGCAAAGCTAATGGTTCATTGGACAAATACAAGGCACGTCTCGTTGCTAAAGGATATTCGCAACAAGAAAGTAGTGACTTTGAAGAGACGTGTGCTCCTACTGCAAAGATGGTCACATTCCGGTTACTTCTCTCCATTGCCGCTCAAAATGGCTGGAAGGTGTATCAAATGGACGTCAAAAGTGCCTTCTTGAACGGGGACTTGGATGAAGAAGTCTACATGGTGCAACCTGAGGGTTTTCAGGTCCTTGAACGTGAACATTTGGTTTGCAGGTTAATTAAGTCCCTATACGGACTTAAGTAGGGTCCTCGAGCCAAGTATTTGAAAGTTGATAAACAACTAAAAGATATTGAATTCAGGAGTCTTTCTGATCCAAATCTTTATGTCAAAAGCGATGGTAATGAGATTGTAATGGTTATTGTATATGTTGATGATTTTGCCATCACGGGTAGCACAAACATTGCAGTTCAACAAGTAAAATTAGAGTTGTGTGCAACTTTTGACATGTCAGATCTGTGCCTCCTACATTATTGCCTAGGGGTTGAGTTTTGGTAATCTGATCACAACATCTTCATGGTTCAACTCAAATATGCTACAAGTCTCTTGTAGTGTTTTGGGATGACAGATTGTATCTCTTCTTCTACACCTATGGAGGTTGCGCTGAAGTTGTCAGCCCCCGATGATTCTCCCTTGGTCGATGAATCACACTACAGACAATTGGTGGGCAACTTGATATATCTAAAAACCGCTAGATTGGATCTTTGCTTTGTTGTTAGCTATCTCTCTCGATTTCTGCCAAAACAGAAGATCATTCATTGGATAGCCGCAAAGCAAGTTTTGCGATATGTCAAAGGTACTCTTGACTTCGACATACTCTACTAGAGGACAAAAGATTTTAGGTTACTTGGGTATATAGACTTTGATTGGATAGGATCTATGGATACTTGGCTGTCTACAATTGGCTACATCTTCTCCTTGGGTTCAAGAGTAATTTCTTGGCAAAGTAAGCTTCAACAAATAGTAGCTTTATCATCCATTGAAGCTGAATACAAAGCAGCTGTAAGTGCCAGTTGTGAAGTAGTTTGGTTAGGCAGATTCTTGACAAATCTTTAGCTTCCTCAACATACTCCAACACCATTTTTCTGCGATAATCAGGGAGTATTGAAATTGATGCAGAATCTAGTGTATCATGTTTGAACCAAACATACCGAGATTCATCATCACTACATTCGGCAATTGGTGGACTATGAAGACATCTCCCTCCACTTTTGTTTTTCTCAGGAGCAGACTGCTGATTTAATGACTAAACCACTTGGTCCTGGTTACCTTGTCAAATTTCGGGACAAGCTTGGTGTTGTTTCTGGTTGTCATTAAGGGGGGGGTATTGGTATATTAATGTAATAAAGTGTATTTAATTAGGTTGGTAGTTAGGTGCACTTAGGTATAGTTGTTAATGTTGGTAGTTGCAGTAGGTTGTACCATTAATAATGGGAGTTGTAATAGTAACTTTCTTTACTTTATAAAATGTTGCTTTCACTTATTGTGAAGCAAGCCTTCTTTGCTAGATTTACTAACATGCTTAACTCTAGAATTCTTACTAGCTTTGGGGAAAAAGCTTTCTCTCTCCAAGTTTCCAAGGTAGGAATGGGACGCGTTTACATGATAACAAAAAAATTCCTGGATGTTGGGGATGGATAAGAAAAATGTATATAAATAATATTAGAAAATTAAAGCTCTGAATAGAGATGAGGATTGAGACTAAACCATTGATGGAGACTAATTATTAATAGTTAAAAAACACTCATCTCCTAATGGGTAGCGGTGCCTAATCATTGTGAAAAAGTAGGTTTTTCTAATTGATTAGCGATAATGGCTGTTTCATTTAATTTTTTTTATATTTACAAAGTAGTGGTTAAAATTAATCAATGAGGGTAACGACTAGTACACATTTAATATTTTCATCTCCCCAGTGAGGCATCACTGTACTTCTATAGAGTTACCTATATAAACAGCTCTAATCTGCAATCTGCACACATCTTTTCATCCTAATGATGGATCAAGGAGTGAGATGTGAAACGTTCAGATCAAACTTTCTACACTGTTTTTTGTAGAAGGTTATTTTCTTATTATTTTCATGGACTGTGGAAACCTTATGTCTTTAATATTTTTTACGTTTTAATGTAAAGCAAGTTTCTTCTGTACCATGTTCTTTGGTTTTGTTTTATCTTTTAGATCTGAAGTGTGCCAAATATTCCAATATTCAATACAATGAAGCCTTAATCCTGCATGTTCTTTTTTCACATGAAATACTTGCAGGATAATGGATATCAGTTGCTGTTTCTTAGTGCTCGTGCAATTGCTCAGGCATACCTTACAAGGCAGTTTCTTCTCAATATTAAGCAGGTACCTCTACACATGTCAAGTGGATATTATGAAGAATTTATTGGCCATATTTTTTGTTGTTTTAAGTTTCCTCCTAATCTTTATACATGCCTACTTTGCAGGATGGTAAGGCCTTACCTGATGGTCCTATAGTGATCTCTCCAGATGGATTATTCCCATCTCTGTATCGAGAAGGCAAGTGATTTTTTGTTTGGAATTGTTTTTACAAGTTGTATATCCTTGATTGTGCAGGTTTTGCAGATATGATTTTGAAGATTTAGATTTGATTTACTTTTTGGGTTATTTCAATACTGGATATGCAACACTTGGGTCAACTGGCTATCCATCACATGCAAAGCTTTTTTGGAACATAAATTTACAAACAAGCATGGAATCAAATTATGTTAATGGTAAAAATTAAAAAAATGAACTGACATTCTTAAAATTGGATTGAAAACATCAGTCAAATTAATTGCTTCGACAAAATCTATTTGTTCCCAATGAGAAGATGAATGTTGTATCTTTGGTGATTACTAAGGATAATCACTTGAACAAGATCTGTCTTCGGTTTTGCCTCATGTAGAGTCATAATTTTGCCAGATAATCCCATATTTCTTCTAGTAGCGTTATTGATTGAATGTGAACGGTTAAACATTGTAAAATTTGTTGGAACCTATTTTGTGACTAGATGAACGAAGAGACACAATGGTGCACCAGGAAAAGAAATCACAAGAAAATGGGGAACAGTATGAAAGGGGGAAATGGGAAGTAGAACTTAAGTGAAATAATGCAACTGGAAACCCCTAGAACCTTTCATGAAGCTCTGGCTGGAAATTTTATTTTAACAGTATCGATATTTTCTGGAAGTTAGCTATAGTGTCAGCAGAGACATCTCACTAGTTTTTGTAATAGCAAGAACTGTTTTTGAGTTTACTGAATTCTCCAAGTACTGTGCCTGTTGCAGTTTTAGCATCCATGGTAATTTTCGGGATCGCAGTCACCAGAGTTTTACTTGACAACAACTTGCCATGGAAAATGTTAAGAATTGTCTTGGAAAAAGAAATTAAGAACTAAAGATTCAAAACTTCAAAAAAATGATGAATTTCCTTTCCATGACAAATAATTGTCATAAATATGAAAATAGATACAACTTCGTGTCATAGTAAGCACTAGATGGTCAGATATACCTCAAATACGTAATTAGGCACAAACTTATACTAGGTTTTAGTATAAAAATGATCCAAAAATCATATCCATATGACTCAAATTCCACGAACTATGATCTCCATAGCATGAAATAAGTCACATCAAATTGAGTGGCACTGCTCAAAAACTTGGATTTTTGAATGTAGCGTGATTGAGATGCTTGTGTTGAATGGCAATTCTAATCTCTCTGGATCTGCATCCAACCAAATCAAGTCTTGTCCTTTAAACCGTTGCTTCTCTATCATATTGATCCACCCTTCTGTCCAACTATTTATTGGAGAGTTAAAAAAGTATAGTGTGAAAACATTAAATCTTTTTTCAATGCTTTTTGTTTTTCTGTTTTGTTTTTTGGAGTATATGTCCTCAAAAAATTCCAAACACTCACATCTAGAACCACTGCATGCTTGCTTCATACTCATAGCATTCTGGTGGAGCTCAGGAGCTTGACCACTGAAGTCATCTCACCGTATGTATGGTTGGAGTAAATAGATAATTCAAATTTAAGATAAAAGACAAATCAAGATTGAGATACAAACATTCAAATTTCAAGGATATGGAAATGAATCTAAAAGATATGAAATTTTAGAATTTGGTAAGGTACTTGGTAATCAAACTTCAACATTCTGGGTCTGGAAACATCTTGTGTTAGCAAGTATAGGCCTTCCTCCACCTTCATATCCACAACAAAAATGAATAAACCATTACCCAATTGCATCGAGAGGTTTATAAAGATGATGCCACCCCCTGGTGTTGATAGTATCCCTATAAAGGCTTGTATTTTAGCTTCTTGCCTCCACATATAACTGCAGTAAATTCCTCTACTCTGTCCTTTGCCTCATAATATACCTAACGTGGGTGCACCTCCATCTATCATGTGAAGGATTTCCACAACTCGAATGGCATCTAGTTTGATTCCATAGCTTGATTTTATTCTCTTCAAAATTAACTTTTGATATGGTTTGCATTCAAATTTGTTTGAATAAAAAGGTTTCCAAATTAAAAATTTCAAAATTATTTCCTTTAACAAAGAATAATAAAATGCATAACCTAGCATCTAAGTTCATGATGACCCCTATGAGAAATGTTTGTTTGTATTCATACATAATAGTGCACTGATTGTTTAGATCATTTTTCAATGGCCTTGTCGAGGTGAATTCATGCTTGCATTCTTGATGAACTGAATTTGATTTATTTTGTATTCAATTCAACAAAGATTGATTGAATAATTGCTTTCCATGCCTTGAATAAGGTTGGGAGATTGATTCACTTACAGAGGTAGTTTATGTTGTCTAGAAGACATAACAAGTTAGTAACTATAATTTTTAGTACTTACAAAATTAACATCTAAAAAATATAACCTTATCTGAACTTGGCAGGATTTGGCAACACAGTTAATCCCATTCTAAAACATGTAATTTTAGAAATACTGTGGAGGCTTGATGCTCAAATAATTATTTTAAGGTTTAGATTCTTCTAGATGTTGTTTAGATGCTCAAATAGTGTTTGTGGAGGTCTGCATACTAGTGATTTCGAGCTAATTTCTTATGAACTTTTTATTTAACTGCAGTGAATATAGCAGTTTTTGTGCACTAGGGATTTCATGCTAATTTCTTAAAAACTTTTTATTTAACTACAGTGATTACAATAGTTTTGTATATAGCGACTTTTGAATTTCACCGTAATAAATGTATCTTTATTTTGTCACTACTCAGTGGTGCTTATCACTTTGTGGGTTTACACAAGTTCAATTGTTGCAGTTTCAGTTCTTTTTCCGAAATGCCTTATGAATTTTCAATTCCACATGAGATGGTTTTTAAATCAACCATATGTGGAGCTTAAATTTTCTACTGTCCTTAACTAGCTTCTAATTTATGTGTTTCAAAAATCCTCCGTACAAATGTGCAAACTCAATGCCTATGGAATAATTGGCATAGTTCAAAGACCCTCAGGATTATATTGAATGCGATTCTCTTTTCTATCTTGTTTGCAGTGATACGAAGGGCTCCTCATGAGTTCAAGATTGCATGCCTTGAGGTAATTAATGCACATGCAGTTTTTCAAAAATAATCATATCAATACATAAATAGGGCAGCCATAAAACTTTTTGTCACTTTATGCAGTTTTCAATTTTTTCAAATGAATATTAAATTTTAACACACATATGGGTGAGCCATCAAACTCTATTGGCATAATTCTATGTATATTTTAATGTTGTTTTTTAAAATTTTGATTTTCTGATTTATGAATTTTTTACTTGTATAGTTATTTCATTTTCCTATACATGAGATTAAGAAACGCTATATGATTAAGACATCTCAAAGAGTTTACTTTTGTGTCCATATTTGGTAAAAGACAACTTGTTTTATGTGATGTATATAAAAAGGAAAAAACTGTACTAATATCAATGAAAATTTGTCACATGGGTGCACTTGTCCCTGCAAGAGTTTCCAAGCCCAAATTGTGATAGCAAGTGATCTGTAAATAGTATTGATATTCTACTCGCTTTCTCAAAACAAATCTTAAGCGCTTCAATCAATGAAAGACTGAACTACTTGCTATTATAGAAGTAAAACTTGCATATGTCAGTCATAAAGCTCTTAACAATAAGCTGTTTTAACCAAACAGCAATAGAGAAGATAAGTAAAGTTAAACAATAAAAGGAGAGTAAGCATAGCACAAAAGTAGGCATAACACAAGGATTGACCTGAAGAAACCCAGTGTGGGTGAAAACTCTAAAACGGTGGGATCAAATCCCCTCAGGCCACTATCTCCAAATGCTAATTACAAGGCTTACTGCCTCCTTGAGGTGGTCTTCATGGACATCTTACAATGTGAATTGACATCCAAACGTCTATAACAGTAAAAAGTCACTACTCTCAAACCTTCCAACTGCACCAACACTCATACAAAACTCTTAGACAGCTCTCAAATGCACAGTTACAGTCAAATAACATGAAATGAACTCCTTCTACAAGCTATAAGGTGATTATTATAGCTTGTCCTTTGTTACAAGAGAAATTCAAAGAAGCAAGGCATCTCTAGAAGCTCCAAGTAATGCTTGCATCCCTGTTCTTCGCTCTGCCTGCATCTTCTAGCTGTAGGCGATGGGATTTTATCTAAGTTGCCGATTCTTGTACGGGGATGGGTACGGGTTTGGGGTTTGGGTATTCCCGGTATTGTGTGCACTGCTTATACTCTTGGTACTATGGCCTCCATTAGGGCTTTTACAACCCATCTGGTTGAATTTTATTTTGAGACTTGCTGATCTGAAATGGATCAGTTGTGCTGGTTTAGAGGAGCAACAATACGATTTAAATCACTTCCTAGACCCCTCCTAATGAATGTCACAAGAAAACAAGGCTCACCTTGGAAGGAATAAGACAAAACCTAAGTTACTGGGTTATGCAATATTGCCCCCCATGCATGTATGGGTTCGACACAGGGCTAGGACGTGCTAGGGTTAGCCCAGGGTCTACCGAGGCCAGACCTAAGAGGATCTGGGCATCTCTGGGTGAAAGTCAACGAAAAAAAGTCAAAGGGGTGTTGTTATCCAAGCGTTGAAAGCTCATCAGTCATCGCTTTTCTGCGTGAGAATTATTATTGCAGTTGAAGGTTGATGTATAAAAAAAACCTTATTCTGCTCTGGTTGAGGACACACCATGTTCGTTTCAAATGGGCAGTGTCCATTTTGTGTGTTTTTTTAATACAAATTGTTGCCCTGGGGATTTCACGCAGTGACATTCGACTAATCAATGAATCATGATTTCTTTTTTAAAATTATGAAGTATTTAAATATTTTGTTTATTGATAATTATGAGTATAACTGTTTTTATAATTTTTAATATATATATATATATATTTTGATAAGTAAGCCTGTTGCATGTATGACAACAAATATATTAATAAAAGGTAGTAAATACATGTTGAAGGCTCTCTATATGAGCAAAAATACATAGTATAGACTGCTATTGGCACCAATCACTAATGCAGGAGAAAGTGGAGGCTGGTAGCCACCTCACTAGCACGTTCCACATGCTTCGAAGAGAGCAGGTCGGTGTAATTTCTCAGATAATAGTTGAAGGTCTCCATATTGATCCTTTGCAGCCCTTCGTGGAACAACTTCAAAGCCTTTGCGGTCACCTTTTTCTTTTTCACTGCCTCTGCTTCAAAGATGCCTCTGATCATTCCTTCCGTCGGTTTATCGCTGAAGAGATTAACAGCCCCGTCCATTGGGTTTTTGTGTTCTTCTTTATGTATTTGGCCACCAACTTCTTCTCGTCCCCATTCTTTCCCAGCACCAGAATCGCAGTCGTGAGGAATTCCTCGAGCAACTTATCACCATGGATGTGGTCTCCTTGAAAGAGCTTCTGTCCAATAACTTGTTTGATGGCCTCGACCTCACAAGGACTTCCAAATTTTTAGTAAAGAATTGGAGTAGAAGAAAAAAGAACATTTAGAACTAGAACCCAAGAAGCCATCAAAAGGGTCACAACACTTGAGCAATCGGTGCCTTGGACCTAATCCCATTCTAATCAACTAAAGAAGATTTCTCCTATTGCAAGAAATACTGATGATAGTTGAAACAAACTTAGAAGAGAAAATCTTTGCTTCTTATGCAAGGAATCTTGGGAGTGGAGCGACAAGTGTCAAAGTAAAGAAGGGATGACATCATAAAAAGAGTCAGGGAAATCTGATGAAGAATCAAAAAATAAGGTGGAGTATCAGGAAGTAAACACGTTAGAGCCACAAGCTAAAGAAAAGGTTTTAGCAGTTACTATTGCTAGTTTTGAGTTTGTTGAAATTGTTAGATCAACAACTAATGATGAGTAATCTGGGAATGTTGACACTGAATGGGAATTAGAAATAATGGATTTAGAAGACAATTGTTTAGGATTAGGCCAATATGAATGGTCTGAACAGGAAATTGATTTGCAATTTGATAACAGGAATAATTTTCAGCTTTCCCACTGGGTTGTAAATAATTGACTTTTTGAGATGCATGTAGAGAGATTTGTCCACTAGGATAACCCACTTTTTGAAATGGTGGCAGAGACATCTCCTAGTTCAAGTTCTGCAACTTGTGATAATATCGGAGTAGCACAACGGAAGTTGAATGGTGAAATGATTCTTCATAAAGAACAACCCCTGGGAAAGTTAGAAGTTGCAAAAACAGAGCAACTAGCAGAGTTGGGTATGACTCACGAAGCTTTACAAGGCAATACGGATAGTCAAGCAAAGCTATTTGAAGACAAGAAAGGCAAAGTTGTTAAGAAACCACATTAGCAAGACTTAGCAACAGATAGACAGTTAATGAAATATATTACATCATTAGAGAGATTCAGAGTATCTCCAAAATTGATTTGGGATCTTGGTATCTTCAGAAATACTCAATCAAGTGGAGAAGAAATTCTGGAGCATTCCGGTATGTGATTGCTTGACGACAAGCAATCTTGGGAAGGGTGGGACTGTAATGACCCCTTTTCGAAATGGGATTAAAATAATAAAAAATTAAAATATCAAAATATAAAATATAATATAATTATAAAATATAAAATTAAAGTTTATTTTAAATAATAATTCCTCTCAAATGTGTGGGATGTGCTCAAGTGGCTCGACCACTTGGTTATCATGATGGAGACTAAGGTTCAAATCCCCTTGAGGACACGTTACCATTAAATGTTGTGTTGCATGTATATTGTTGTTTCATGTACCCGGTTCATAGCTCTGGTCAAAAGTGTTTGCCCAACAAAAAAGAAAAAAATAAAACCCCTCTCAAATAAGGGTCATGAAGGAAATCCAAAGAGTTATGTCTTTTGGGGAAAAGTCTATTTAAGAGAGGCCAAATCAAGGAGGAGGCATGAATTGGTGAATACATTTTATATCCAATTATTACTCCTTGTGGAGCGTGAACTGTGGTTTAGCAACCCGAGGACAAAACCCCTCAAGGTCTGAAATAAAAGGACGAAAACCCGTTAATTTCCATTGCTGAGTTAGTGGACAAAAACCCCTGATTCAAGCAGATTCAAAGACATTTTAAAGGCATTTTAGTGAAGATAGATCACTGCAGATTTGGGAAAAATTAACAACAAATACAAAGGATAAGTCCCCTCTTTTCTGAAATATATTCTAAATATTATATTCAAATTAAAATAAGCTGTTAAAATTGCAATTTCTGAAGTTGATACCATATTTATAATTAATTGTGCTGCTATAATTGTGAGTCAGATTTTATCATATTTAAGACAAAATAAGAAAAATTTAAAGGGGACATTACAGATGAGAGATTTTGCTGCTTTGGCCAGTTCAACTCCTGTGTTTCCTAGGATGATCAAAAGACGAGAGAGATCCCCTTTCCTTAGATTTTTGAATGTTTGGAAGAGATCTAAGGGAGACCCAATGTGAAGGATCAAAAGAGAGGCCGAGTTTAAACAACTCATGACTATCCACCCATTTATCAACAAATCCAAAAGCTCTAATCATCTTCATGAGAGGTCATAGATCATGAACTTTGGCTATAACTAGTTTTATAAACATCGACTTTTCTTTCCCTTATGTATCAAGTTGATGGCTTCTCAAGCAATAACAAGCTCCATCCGAATCTATCTGCGTTGCACATGTCCTCTTGCTTAGTAGAGATAATTGTGTCCAAGCAGACCTTCAACCTTTTTTCCATAATTGTAGTAATGATTTTTAAGGCCACATACACACTACAATTTATCTGACAATGCTTTCAACCTTGGTTCCTTCTTAAAAATAAAGGCTAACAGAGGTTTGTCGAAGGATTTTAGCATTCAAATAGGAGGTATTTTTCAGAGTATCAAATTATGATGTTTTATTAAGATTCAACTGCATAGTTTTTGAGTCAAACTTCTTGACCCAGATTTCATGAGTAGTGGTTTACATGAACTTATCTCCCATGAGCATGACTAGTCCACTCAGCACTCATTGCATCTAGGTGGTGCTCATAGGAGCGAAGCATCGGGACTTCTCGGAAGGTCACCCATCCCAATACTACTTTGACTCACTCACACTTAACCATGGAGTATCCCCCAAGATCAAGCTACCCTTAGCACTCATTGCATTGAGGTGATGCTCACAGGGGTGAAGCATTGGGACTTCCAAAAACATAATATGGTGATGTTATATAATTTAGAAATATTATTATTTGTTTCATTATGTTAAATAATCATATTTCTGGATGCAAATATAATAAATTGATGTAAATTAAATTGGTTATTTATATTTATTGTGACTTTGTTGCAAATATTAATTTAACTATAATAACTTAAATCTTTTTGATTTTTATAGATAACTTGTGGAAGAACTTATGTTTAAGCTTTGAAAAACCATGCTAAATATCTTTTCAATTTACTAAGGATGAAACCACTTTTCTGGTGCAAAGGGTGGTTGGAACTGAAGGGTAAGTATTAATACACATTCACGAGCTTATGGAAGCTTTTGTCAATCCTAGAAGAGGAGAAATCAAGGCCCTTGAAGAAAACAATATAAAGGATATTAATGTCATGCTCTAAAATGTAGGAAGTGATGTTGATCTCGCAATTGATCAAACCATAAGCATCCAAAAACACAAGGAGGGTTGTCTTTAGAACTGTCCCAGATTCAATCATCTATGAAACTTTTGAAGAGTAAATACAAGCTGCAATCTAGGTATTCTTCAACTTGACAATCAAGAAAATAAAGGAAAAGAAAATAACAAGCAACTGCAAAATTACTACCCATAGTAATCCCATGCTTCTCTCAATATTGTTTACTGTTAAATTAATAAATTGCAAATAGTGCTATGTTAAAACTTAAAACCAATTCTACAAGAAATAGGATAAAGTTCACTTTACCAAACACAAATTCTCTAGAGATGAATTTCAAAGCTTGTAATCCAACAAAAGTGGGGATACTTGGGTAAAGGCTTTCAACATCAAAAGTGAAACAAAAAATATCTTGCAGAAACACTCAAGAGCAATGATTTTTTTAGTGGCAAATTTTTGCCAAATGGTGAATAGTTGAAATTGTGGATTCAACTTTTGGCGAATAGTACAAGCTGTAAGGCGACCTGAATCACCACATTTTTACGAAATTTTAGTTTAGTCCTGATTGAATCGCCGACGCATTTATTTTATTAAACCTTAACTGTTTTGCCACAGTATTCAATGCATTATTATATCTGATTCGCCTAAAGTTTATAAGTGATATTACAAATCTAAATTGATTCGCCATTAATATTACATAATTCTCAGTTATTTGAACTTTTAAGGCCATATAGCCAATATTCATTTCCCATCATTGATTTTGTTTGTAATCTAACGGTTCTCATTGCTTTCTGGGAGCTAAAATGTACCTGCACTTTCAAATGTTCATTGGGCCCGGAATTACTTTTGGACCGTTGATCTCAATGGAGTAAATTGGTAGTTTAGGTGGTAGACTAGTTATCATATCACAGTTTGAACTTGATTGTGAAGAATGGAGTAAACTGAAAGTATAGATTTCAACTGTTACAAGCTGAAGGAGAAGGTATTAAGTTATTAACAGATAGATTGGCAGTTTAATTTTCAATTTGGTAAGGGTCTGATTTTTATATGTGCCGTGTAGTTTTGATCGTATAAAAGAAAGGGTGTGTTTTTGTCTTTTGTTTTAATATAGTTTAAATATTGTATATTGTTACTATTAAGAAATTGGTTAGCAGTGTCGTGTGCTAGTGATGATGTGAATAATAAACTAATCGGCAATGAGAGGCAAATAGATAAAGCTACCATACAGTGATTGATGATACCTTTGTATGGGAAGTTTTAATCAAAAAATGAAGATTATGCCCACATCTCTGTACTGATCCATAATGTTGTTTAATTTCTGTTATTCTCTATGGCAAAATCTCTGTATTCTGTGTGTCTCGGATGTCAATGAATTGGTTGCTAAGGCAGATTTTGATAGCCAAGTCAAGTAACTAATCTGTCAACTGTTTCTTTATGTTGGATCAAATTTTCAACGGTGAAACTTTAGGGAGTTAGCAATAATGCCTAGAACCTCTTTTGATGATAAACTGAATACACCTATTTTGGCTCATTGCATTTATCTATAGCCATCTTATAGGGCCAGTTTCTTGATTGTGCTTTTGGATTTTCTTTGACTTCTTGGAGCACTACTTACTGCATGTTTCATTTTGTATGCCAAAAGGGATAGACTATTGAGAGGCGCCTTTCAGTAGGATTTGGCAGTTTATGTCAATTATGGATAAATTGAATCCATAGTGCATAATGAACAATTTTATGTCCTTCCAATAATGTAAACCATGTATTACCTATAAGGATACACTATTCTCCTAATCTATTTTGTCGTTTTATCTCAGATTTATCTTTTATTCTTTTGCAGTTTTGCATTCTTAAAAAGTTATTCACCTTTTAGTTTTTTCCACCTCTTTTCCTTTTTTCAGTTTTCTATTAGGGCATTTTAATCTCTTTCCTGATGTAGATTATCCTTTCGTATATTTTGTGTATTGTTTTCAACTCCAATCTTTTGTTTATATTCTTGTCTGGTTGTGTGTTCTTTTTATTGCATCATTTTTGTCTGGTGGTTGTGCCTTCCGTTCACAGGATGTTTTGGAACCAAATTTCACTCTGTAAAATCGTTGACCAACATGATTTTTAGCCATAACTGAATTCAATTTTGTGCCATCCATTTAGGTGGTTGAATCCAAGAAATATTGTCTAGGCACTTCTATATCATTTCTAGATCATTTTGATCCATAAATAAAGAAATTTCTTAGTGTAACTTTGTGTCTCTTTGTTTTGTCAGGATATCAGAAGATTATTTCCACGTGATAGCAATCCATTTTATGCAGGATTTGGAAACAGAAATACAGATGAAATTAGTTACCTAAAAGTCGGAATACCAAAAGGCAAAATTTTTATCATTAACCCAAAGGTAATTAGTTGTTCTAAAGTTACTTGTGAGAAAAAGGACAAGATATTGTATGCTTCAAAGGTGTTTTAACTTCCATATATTTGTTACTGGAACAACAGGGTGAGGTTGCTGTGAATCATCGTGTAGACACAAAGTCATACACATCACTTCATAAGCTTGTCAATGGCATGTTCCCAGCCATGTCGTCATCTGAACAGGTTCATCTCATGTCAAGCTAATATGTAATATTCAATCTTGTCTTTTTTGATGGCTTTTCTTGGGTTAAGAATTTTCTGACATCATATTTGGTTCTGACATCTAGGAGGACTTCAATTCATGGAATTACTGGAAAACACCCCTCCCTGACATTGATGTTTAGTCAAGTGAGAATGATTGAAAAGGGCGAATGAAAGACCTATTAGAATAACTTGAAATTACCACTCCTTGGCAACGTGTCTTTGTTTCTGCCAGCATTTGTTGGAGAACACAAGAAAACTTTGCCAGCACAGCAATTACATGATATTGGGTAGTCTTTTTCCCAATTGCTTGAGAATCAGAGATCGCCACATGTAAAAATGCCTGACGACACTAATCCTTATTTTTCTGTTCAGGATGAGAACTTGGTACTACTGATGTGTAGGTTAAACACCTAAAAGAATTTAATAGAGGAGGTAACCATCAAGGAGCAGTGGTGTATAAGAGAACTTAAGTATTGCGTACTTCATTATTTTGGAAATTGTAATGCTGTACAGCTTGACTGCTTGAGTAAGGTGATCTTCTAGAAATGTAAGAACATGTGATTGCATGTACGCATAAAACATCTATAGCTAATTTATTTAGACCTAGGGGCCATGTCAATTTTGCTCCTAATGCGTCTCATCCGGTTCATTATTTCCAAGCAACCTATGGATGTATATGTTCTCATTCAATTGGATGTAAAGGGATGCCTGCATTGTAAGAAAATACAATGGCATCTTAATTTATTGCATCAGGGTTCTTGATGCTGTGTAAATTTTGAAGTATGAGTGTATAATATAGTGTGGATATGAATAAAATGCAATCACCAGTAGAATTCAGGGACAGGGATCCTGCAGTTGTACCTGTAGCTACATTTCCCACTGATTATTTTTATATGTAATATATATGTACCTGTAGCCACATACACTATTTCAAAATCACACTCCCATGTCCATTGCTTTACCTGTATCTCATGTCTCAAGGGGACTATAGCAAAATGAGATAGACAAGTTACCTATTCTGGTGGCATGATTTATGAACAGCATTGAATTCATCTTACATTATTTTTGAAGTCCTATATGGTGATTACCACTAGCCCTGCAACGAGTAAATTGTTTGATGTCACTTTGTACTGTGGGTGTCACATAGAGGGGTCTACAGGGACATGGACGAAGAAAAGTTAGGACCATATGGAAGGGACTTGAGTTGATCATGTATGTCTTGTGAATTGTATGTTGTTAGCCATGCGGATTTGTGTCTCACAATTGGTTAGGGGAGGCAGGGGCAGCTTAAACATACTTAGGGTTAAGGGACCATGGACCCAAAAGGTTGGCAAGGTGAATACACCCATCTGATGTTAACCAATGAGACTAGAAATGAAAATAAAATTTCATTAAACAAATTTTAGAAAGCAAAATTCTCATTTTGCCTCATTTTTTATTGCAATATCAAGTACAAGAAAAACTAATTTTCATTTGTTTTGAAGCTGAAGGAACCCATTGAGCTGTCATATTCGAACCATATGCCATGTGGAATAATCTATGAATTTGAAACTATCACTACCAAGTGTGGTCAGTGTTAGCACCCTACCAAAAATTTGAGTCTCATCTATAGTTATGCATCCTACAGAAAATTTTGAGAATTGTCTATAGTTGCTTAAAGGCCTCTTTGTAATCTAAGATTTGATCATTCTAACCAGTGCCTTGAATAAATTTTGTATCTATAACCTTGGCCTTGTTCTCTGTAAAATTCATGGAAAAATGACTCTTATATTTGTTTGTTAAACTACTCTGCAACTAGTTTTCAGCAATGTGCTTGTTATAAAACGAGGTTGATTTGTTATAAACTGTAAACAAATCACTTCAAGTGATTTCCTCATAGTCTTTTGTTAACTGTTTATCGGTTATATTCCCTATGGTAAATCGGCTCCTCTGGTTTACCAGCTATCCACCGGTTAGCTGCCTGAAACATATCATAGTATGCAAGAATCTGATGTGGAATGATGCACGGATAAAGTGATGTGGCATTATTTTGTTGGACCACCTATGCACTAGATCATAGTATGCAAGAAATCTGATGTGGATTGATGTGTGGATAAAGTAAAGCAATGCAGCATTGTTTTGTTGGACCACATATTCACTTGATTTATGACAGGCTACAGCTGGCAATGTCAAATGCCTGGGTATCAGACAAGTTTCCTGCTTTTGGTTAATAAAGGGGAATAGATCCACACGGCAGCTTCTTATTCACTATGGGTAACTTAACTTGCGAGGAATCAAGTTGCTCACTAATTTTCAATTGCTCTCAGCCTGCTAGCCATTGATCTCATAGCATACTCAATGACAACTGTTGATCATGCCAGATGTTAATGAAGTAATGTGTCAGCATAATAAAGACATTTTAAAGTAGATACTTGGTGGTATGTAGCTTCTTCTCATTGGTCTAAATATATGAAATAGAGTATATTGTGGCTCATGCTTTTATAAGCAACCAAATGGAATCGTGCCATTTGAAGCCTAGTGGCATTTGGTGGCAAAGCTAAACAATGGGCCCAATGAAACACTTGACTACAAGGGTTGACATGGTCATTTTTTTCATTTGCTATAGGTAATTTAGGCATGTGGGGAATCAAGTTGCTCATCCATTTCAAATTGCATGTAGCTCACCAAGTTGTTGATCAAAATGAAGGTTGTTTCCTGGTTGATCTTGGCTAATGTTCAAAAGGTTTAGTTGTGATGGTTTGAGATTTTCAAAATTGAATTTGTTGTGACAAGGAGACACCATTGCTCTCACATTTATTTGGAAGGAGAATTAAAAGAACTCTGCAAAATTGTGAGTTTACATGGGATAGGGTTTAGGTTATTTCAAAAGAAAATATCATTAGTTAATAATTGAGTCCATAATTGTCTATTGAATTGAAGAAATACTTGTGGCATATTGTCTTAACTTTTCAAGAAAAACCCTAGAGCAATTTCATGCACTAGTGCGTTTAGATATAGTTGTTTCCTTAAGTATTATTAACGGCCCCAAAACAAAACTGCTAGTGAAGACACCTCAAAGACAATCCTTGGGCTAAGAAAAGTTACAAGGAATCTACTGGAAAAAGAAGTGCGTTGACATAGCATTTTGTGGATAATAAGGGCAATACCTGAGATGCAATAACTACAATATTTGGGAGAACTATGTTCACGAATATGCATGACAAGAGAAACCTAGACCAATAAAAAATGGCAGAGAATTGGATTTTGCCAAAGTAGTGGTTCCCAATTACTCTCTAGCACCAGCGATAGTAGAATGGGCTTGTAAATGCCATGTTGGGAGGTCCTGAGTAATAAGGGATTTTGAGGGTAATCATATCTTCACTCTAAATAGGCAATTAATTCAAAAGGTATTTCGATTAAGACCAAAAACAAACAAAATATTGAACCCACAGACTCTAGCATTTGAATACAAAAATAATAATGTATACAAGGGAGCTAAGTTGTCATACTATAGAATTAGACCATGGGGAATTGGAAAGAAGTCTATCCCTCATGAAGTAGAGCCTTTAGATGTAAAGAAGTTTGAGACATTTTTTCAAGATGTATGTCAAGGCCTATGCCAAATATTTGGGGTAGATACAAATGACAAGATATATAAGGGGATATTAGTTTTTTGTGATGATAATCAAAATTCCAATGCTAACAATTTTTTTGATTATGGAGAACTCTTAGCCACATATCCATGAGGAAATTGTGTAGTTCATAAGGCTAAATACTAAGATGAGTGAGAAAAGGTTCATGAGATACTTTGTTTTATGCTACAATTTTCTCTTTTCTTTGGCTAAGGAATGGGATAAAAGATTAGGTGTGAAGTACATATCCCCTAAGACATCAAGGGATGAGGTCAAGCTTGTGTAATATGGTCTATTCATATGGACAAGGAACACCCCCATTCTTCGTATAATACTTTTGAGGCCTTCTTGTATACCCATTGCTGAAAAAAAGTGATACTGTAGACCCAGATTGGTTGTTGAAGTCAAGCTTTTCACTAGACCATTGGGATTCCATCTTGAGGGCGAAATCATAAACAATTAGTGTGATTGGTTTCTCTGTGAGATTTATATTGTTTTAAAGATGCTTGGATCTATAGTTGCTCTTTACAAATTGCCTTATATTGTGTTTGATGCAATTGAATACTTGGACATTGTTAAGACACGTTTTCTGTTGACCAAGACCACTTCAAGAAGCCTCTAGGATGATTGGTTTCTCTGTGAGATTTATATTGTCTTAAATATGTTTGGATCTATAGTTGCTCTTTACAAATTGCCTTATACTATGTTTGATGGAATTGAATACATGGACATTGTTGAGACATGTTTTTTGTTGACCAAGACCACTTCAAGAAGCCTCTAGGGTGATTGGTTTCTTTGTGAGATTTATAATGTCTTAAAGATGCTTGGATCTATGGTTGCTATTTACAAATTGCCTTATACTATGTTTGATGCAATCAAATACTTGGACATTGTTAAGATGTTTTTTGTTGACCAAGACCACTTCAAGAAACCCCAAAAGGGTGGTTTCCTTCCTCATTCCATACATATTGGTGCTTTCAAGATACTAAGTGAAAGAATGGATAAACTATTAGAGGTCTTTGATGTTAGGAAGGATGTCTCAACCTTGCATTTTATTGTTAATAACACAAAAATGTATTTCTAGGCTATAGAAATTGTTTTTGGCCCCCAAAATTATTGAAATGGGCTTTAATTGACTAGAGTAGATTATGGTGATGTGGAGCACTTTGAGATCTTCAATTTTTTTAAAATATGGCTTAATTGGCTTCTAAGATCAGAAGTATGGCCTCTAGAAGTTAGGCCTCCCACATCAGAAATGTAAGAGCATCTATGATGTATAAGAGAGCTATAAGAGGGAGTTATATATGTTGACCAAGAACATTTACCAACCTATGACATATCATTATGACTATCAAAAACATATTTGGAAGGTTTGAATAAGACAAATTGGAGCTCCCAGGTTGGGATGATAACTATAACATGTTATGACAAGTGTAAGGAATATCATATATTTAGCATGATGATTTTTCTTCGGATTTGGACAATGGAGTTTGACTAGGGGATTTGGCCACCACTTTTCAGTGTTATTAGTTTAGGGTTTTATGATTCCTCTTTGGTGGTTTCATGTATTGGTTTCTCTATTCATTGGGTGTTTGGATGGAGTTTTGCAATGCATTTTGTAGGTATTGTTGTGTTGCCAATATTACTATAGATTTGAGTGTTGATGTTGGCTCTTATGAAGGCTCCTTGCCTAGATTATAGTGTAATCGATATTGTTGTTGATCAATGCATGATTCAGAGTTTCAACATAGGATTTTTTTAGAAGGTTTTTTCCATGGTATATTATTGTGTTATGGTGAATGATTTTATTGTGTTGTTTCTTTCCTACAAATTATTTAAAATCATATTTTTTGTTCATCTCTCTTCTTAGATTAGTGTAGGAAATGTTTTTGCACCTTATCTCACTTTATTTGGTATCAAAGACTAATCAACTCGAGTCCTAGGTGGTAGAAACAAAAAAAAATTATGCTAATTTTGGTTTGAGTGGGAGCGTGTGTAAAGATCTTTGTTTCAGGGAAGATGGCAAGCACATTTAGCCTAAAAATGGAAAAATTCAATGACACTAACTTTGAGATGTAGAAACTCAAGATGGAGGATTTGCTCATAGATTGAGATTTGTGGGTTATAATATCTAGA
Organism: Cunninghamia lanceolata; assembly: GCA_027924645.1. NCBI lineage: Eukaryota > Viridiplantae > Streptophyta > Pinopsida > Cupressales > Cupressaceae > Cunninghamia > Cunninghamia lanceolata. Next base: position 1,481,872 of record BSBN01001240.1, on the reverse strand, counting down.
CCCAAACTAGTTGTAATGTCATCAAATGATTAGGAAGTGTTGGACAAAAGGATGAGAAGCTTTCTCAAGATTTGCTTGGCAGATTCTATGTTACTAAATGTCTGTGAAGAATCCACCACAAAAACCCCTTGGAAAAAAGTTGGGGAACTTGTATCAAGTGAAATCCTTGTTAATTAATTTTTTCTATGGAAGAAGTTGTACACTTTAAGGATGGGTAATGGTGATTATGTTGTTGAGCACTTGAATATTTTCAACATGATTTTGATCCAGTTACAATCTATGGGTGTGAAGATGGAAGAGGAAAATCAATGCATGACCCTTCTGTGTTATATCCCAAACCAATGGGACAACATGGTAATGGCTATTGGAAGCACTTTCTCAAAACTAGTGATTGACAAGATCATGGTTACTTTTATCTCGGATGAGATGAGGCAAAAGGCTACCAAATCCACCAAGGAATCCTTGGCTATTCGTGGACAATTAAAAAAAGGCAAGAAGGATAGGGGCATATCAAAATCTTGTGGGAGATCTAAGTCTCCTAGGAAGTCTGAGGCAAAATGTTGGAACGATGGCAAGATGAGCCACTTAAGAAGAGACTACAAGGAGGAGAACAAGAAGAAAAAAGTTAAATATGATGATAATTCTAATAAATCTTCTCAAGAAGATGTGGGGGATGCCTTTGTCATGGTCTTGACAATGCATGCATGTGAGCATGCATAGATGATACTCTAGAGCTTCTTTCCACATGACTCCCTATCCAAAGTAGTTTTCAAATTATGAGAAATGTGATGGTGGGAAGGTATACCTCAGTGACAACTCATATCTCAACATAGTTGGCCATGGGAGAGTCAATATTTGATCCTTTGATAGGAAGATCAAAGAGATTACTATAGTCCTACACATCCCTAGTTTGGCACAAATCCAATTATCTATAAATAAAATGTATGATGTGGGTGTGTAGGTAGTGTTCGACAATGGAGGTTGTAAGATGTTTTGACGAACCATGGTGCTCGCAAAGGGGGTTCAATTTGGTAATCTTTTTCAACTTGATGCATGCACAAGTACATATAGTGCAATAGTTCTTCAACACATGCAATGAAGAGATTTGTAGAGTCTACAACTCAATCATTGGAACCTATAGCAAAGAGATTTGTTGTGTCTAATTTTGACGGGTGTGCATTCTAGTACCTTAGCATGCTTTTAACTTCGAGAGTAAGTTATTTGTCGAGAAGATAATGTTATGGCACCAACACATGGATCATGTTGGTAAGAAATGTTTATAGACCTTGAAAAATAAAAATCTTATAGAGAGGCTTGTTTTTTATTAGTTCAGCAGGAAAAAAGGGACCTAAACCCTATACAAAACAACCCCCTAGGCAAAAAGACCTCAAATGTGCCAAAAATAGTCCATTAACAACATAGTAACAACAAACAAAAAAATGAAGCTAATCAAAAACATAAAACCAACAGAAAACTAAGGACTATCAGTTGTTCCATACTTGGCCAAGAAATTGACCATGTTCTTATAATCCCCAAGGCTATCCGCCCCAACATCTCTGACCTTGTCGTCAAAGTCTTTAACAACAACAAACACATATGCAACGCGATGAAGAGCCTTGGTAGCAAACTCGGTCATGGTATGCCACTTCTTCCGCATCTTGTCCATCTTAGCCTTGAGCACCACCAGGTCATCAGCTGTCCTGGCACATAACGAGCAACTTCCTTTCTTTTTCCGACCTGAGGTTTTCTCAGCATCCTCCTCCATCTCTTCCTCACTGGGCTTGTTCAACTCGGCAAAGTGGCTTGCTCCTTCCTCTTCATGAATGCACTTAGTGGGCATTTCATCTTCACCTTCCCCCATGGTGTCTTCAACAAATTCATAATCATCAAAGATTTCCACATCCTGGAGGTTAGGGGATGGGATTCTTGCTATACGGATGGATCTGCGCACACCAATAGCACCTTGTTTACCAGTACCTCCCCCATCATCACTCCCTGCCTGCTTAGCACTCGAGTCCAAGTTAATAATTTTCACAATCTCCTCCATCATATCGAGGTTCTCCTTCCCAGTTTTAGCTTTCTTTGACTCAATGTGCACAGCCTTCTGTTCCCTTTTAGCTAACACCCCAGCCTCCTTTTCAGTCTCCCGGCTAGGGGCCTCAAGTTTGCCTTTCATAGGAGACTTAGTTTTGGATTCAGGAGTAGGGGACCCTACAGGGGTGCTACATTCTTCAATTTTGGGGCCCCCCTTCGGGTTTTTAACAGGGGATATTTTGGGGGTCCCAATGGTTTTCTTAGCTTTACCTTTAGCAGTAGGAGACTGGGTTGATGGGGTATTCTCAAACAGACTAACCTTAATTTGTTTTGGGGGGCACAAGGCCAAATGGAAGTGGTACAGTCTCAGAATTAGACCTTCATGGATGGGAATGAGAGGGTACTTAGGATTCTTCACACGGATATCCTTTGCAGACTTAATAGAATTTTCCAGAGAAGAGAACAGGAAAAAGGGAAAACTAATCTCCATCTTATTCCTAAAGTGATTAAGCAAAACAAAGTGATAATGGTAGAATACCTTAAACCTGCCCTCCAATGTGAAATATTTCATGATCATTAGACAAATTTGTCCCCATGGCACCGACAACTTCTCCCTTTCAAAACTCCCATGAAGTTTCATGACAGGCTCACCTTCACAGAAGAAAATCCCCATATTCTCAAGGTCTGATACCTTGCTGCGACGACTGTGTTTTGTACCTTTGGTGGGGAGTCCCATGGCTTGCCCTATCACCTCTTTAGAGACTTAAAAACTAATTCCCCCTAGGTGAACTTGCCTGGTATCCTCATCCCATGACTCAACAAACTGGCGAGACAAATTTTCATCGTGACCAATCATCGCATCAAGGAATGGAACCACCTCCCCCTCCTGAATAATATGCCAGACAGTAGGTTCTTATCAAAATTATTTAGCCGATGTCAGTTCTATCTTAACAATTTCTCCACCCCTCTCAAATACAGTAGGCTACGCAACCAGAGAGAATGAAAATGCCTAAGGCAGAGGGCATAGAAGCTAAATACTCAAAAGACTAGTTAGGCCCTTCCGTGCACATTCATCTAATCAAAGGTCGCGGGATGAAATCTTCATTATAGTTCTACTGATAAGCAATGCCTTCGCCACCTTGGATCTCTCCCTCAAGAAAGGCCCACGTCCGCCACCTCGTGTGAAAAATAAAATCGCTGGAAGCGAGGACTGAATGGAACTAATTTCCCTTGAGCCACTTAGACCATTGATTATCCCGCCCTTTTGTCATATTCCACTTCATCGAACTGCCAAGCTAGCCTGTCCGCTTCTTCTCCTAATCGCCTTTCGCATGCCACCTCGACTTCTTTCCAAGCCATCTTGTCATCCAATCAGCCCGCCACCTAGTATCTTGTTACCTCAGCTTGCTACCAAGCCATCCCATCCTCCAAGTCTTCCTAATAGTTTTCACATGCCACCTTGGCGTCTTCTTGTAACACCTATTCATCTCCTTTCACCACTTTTCCTTGTCGTGCTAAGAGATTTGAAAAGCATTGACTCTTTTCTCGCCACCCTGAATTTGAAATCTAACCGTACCCACAATTTTGAAACCCAACATCTCATTAGAATGCTTATTGCCCTTTAGGACAATGAAGCCGCCTCCACATAGCCAAAGAATGTAGATGGTGAAAACCCCATAATGCCTAATCTGTGTTCCTGCTTCCATCTTGCTTGATGAGAGTTTGAATCCTGCTAGGCAGCCTAGACACAAGCCTCCAACACCACCAACCATCACTATTACTACCCAGTTTCACCATAGCGTCAGCTACAACATAACCTTCCCTATAGATGTGGGAAACCTTGTACTCATCCATAGCATTGAGGAGCATCCGGATGTCACCAATAATGTCCTCCAGCTTCCAACCTATACTCATTGATCCGAGAGCAACATTCACAATTAACTAGGAGTCCCCTTCAACATGCAGATGTCTAATGTTCAAGGAAATAACTAGTTTGATGCCCCACAACATTTTTAAAGCTTTGGCCTCATTGTTACTTTTAACACCTAATCCCCCAGTGTAGGCAGCCACAAACATCCCTGAATCAGGTATAATAATGCCACCTCCAGTAGCAATCCTAGGGTTCTCTCTGGCAGCCACGTCAAAATCACTACAACAAATCCCTGTGATTAGCTCCCTTTTTTGCTTCCACCCACTTTTTTAATGTATTTTTCTCCAATTTTTTGAAAAAGTCTGCGCTATTTATCGGGATGGCGCTACTTTTGGCGTTTCTTGCACCGATCGAAACCACTAGGCGCTAAATTAGTGCCGACTTTAGCGCCTAATTTAAGGTTACTTGGGTTTAGGGGTATTATTTAAGGTTTGGGGTTTATGGTTTTGAGGTTAGGGGTTAAGGTTTAGAGGTTTAGGGTTTAGGGTTTAGAGAGAGATAGAGGACCAATAGGGAGATATAGAGGAGACAGAGGGGAGAGATAGGGAGAAAGAGAGTGAGGGACATGGCTAGAGACATAGGGAGAGGGATTGAGAGGTAGAGGGACAAAGGCCATAGGGAGAGAGGGGAGAGATAGGGAGATAGAGGTTTAGGGTTACTTGGGTTTAGGGGTTTGGGGTTTAGGGGCATTATTTAGGGTTTAGGGTTTATTGTTTAGGGGTTAGGGGTTCAGGTTTAGAGGTTTAGGGTTTAGAGTTTATAGAGAGAGGAATGATAGGGAGATATAGAGGAGTCTTTGGAGAGAGATAGGGAGATAGAGAATGAGGCACATGGCTAGGGACATATGGAGAGAGATTGAGAGGTAGAGGGATGATAGAGATAGGGAGATAGGGGAGATAGAGGTTTAGGGCTGCTTGGATTTAGGATTTAGGGGTTAGGGGTTTAGAGTTGCTCGGGTTTGGAGATATCTAGATAGAGAGAGAGAGAGGAGACATAGGGAGAGATAGAGGAGATAGAGGGGAGAGATAGGGAGATAGAGAGTGAGTGAGATATCCAGAGAGATAGGGAGAAGGATTGAGATGTAGAGGGATGATAGAGATAGGGAGATAGGGGTTTAGGGTTTCTTGGGTTTAGGGTTTAGGGGTTAAGGTTTAGGAGCATTATTTAGGGTTTACGGTTTAGGGTTTAGTGTTTAGAGAGAGAGGACCAATAGGGAGATATAGAGAGTGAGGTACATGGCTAGAGACATAGGAAGAGATAGGGATATGGAGAGTGAGGGACATGGCCAGAGACATAGGGAGAGAGATTGAGAGGTAGAGGAACGATAGAGATAGTGAGATAGAGGTTTAGGGTTGCTTGGGTTTAGTGTTTAGGGTTTAGGGGTTAGGGATTAGGGATTAGGGGCATTATTTAGGGTTTATGTTTTAGGGGTTAGGGTTTAGGGTTTAGGGGCATTATTCAGGGTTTATGGTTGCATGTCAAAAGAAGTCTCTCTCTAAATCCCTCAACCCTAAATAATGCCCCTAATCCCTAACCCTCGACCCCTAACCCCTAAACCCTAAACCTAAACAACCCTAAACCTCTATCTCCCTATCTCTCCCTTATGTCCCTCTCTCTATCATCCCTCTACCTCTCAATCTCCCTCCCTATCTTTCTAGGCATCTCACTCACTCTCTATCTCCCTATCTCTCCCTTTGTCTCCTCTATCTCTCCTAATCTATCTCGTCTCTCTCTCTCTCTCTCTACCTATCTCTACATATCTCTCCCTATCTCTTGCCTCTCTCTCCCCTATCATTCCTCTCTCTCTCTCTCTCTCTCTCTCTCTCTCTCTCTCTCTCTCTCTCTCTCTCTCTCTCTCTCTCTCTCTCTCTCTCTCTCTCTCTCTCTCTCTCTCTCTCTCTCTCTCTCTCTCTCTCTCTCTCTCTCTCTCTCTCTCTCTCTCTCTCTATCTCTTGCCTCTCTCCCCCTATCATTCCTATATCTTCCTATCTCTGCCTTCTATTTCTCCCTCTCCCTTATTGATGAAGGAAATGATAGAAAGATATAGGAATTTAGGGTTTAGGGGCATTATTTAGGGTTTATTGTTTAGTGGTTAGGGGTTCAAGTTTAGAGGTTTAGGGTTTAGGGTTTATAGAGAGAGATAAATGATAGGGAGATATAGAGGAGACTGAGGAGAGAGATAGGGAGATAGAGAGTGACGCACATGGCCAGGGATATAGGGAGAGAGATTGAGAGGTAGAGAGACAAAGGTGATAGGGAGATATGGGAGAGATAAGGAGATAGAGGTTTAGGGTTACTTGGGTTTAGGGTTTATGGGTTTGGGTTTTAGGGTTTAGGGGTTTAGGTTTCTCAGGTTTAGGGGCATTATTTAGGGTTTAGGGTTTATTGTTTAGTGGTTAGGGGTTCAAGTTTAGAGGTTTAGGGTTTAGGGTTTATAGAGCGAGATGAATGATAGGGAGATATAGAGGAGACTAAGGAGAGAGATAGGGAGATAAAGAGTGAGGCACATGGCCAGGGACATAGGGAGAGAGATTGAGAGGTAGAGGGATGATAGAGATAGGGAGATAGGGGAGAGATATGGAGATAGAGGTTTAGAGTTGATTGGATTTAGAGTTTAGGGGTTTGGGGTTTAGGGTTGCTCAGGTTTGGAGATAGTTAGATAGAGAGAGAGAGAGAGGGGAGACAGATCAGGAGAGATAGAGGAGACAAAGGGCAGAGATAGGGAGATAGAGAGTGAGCGAGATGTCCAGAGAAATAGGGAGAACTAGGATTGAGAGGTAGAAGGACGATAGAGATAGGGAGATAAGGGATAGATAAGGAGATAAGGGGTTTAGGGTTTAGGGGTTAACGTTTAGCGGCATTATTTATGGTTTATGGTTTATGGTTTAGGGGTTAAGGTTTAGAGGTTTAGGGTTTAGTGTTTAGAGAGAGAGGACCAATAGGGAGATATAGAGAGTGAGGGACATGGCCAGAGACATATGGAGAGATATTGAGAGGTAGAGGAATGATAGAGATAGGGAGATAGAGGTTTAGGGTTGCTTGGGTTTAGTGTTTAGGGTTTAGGGGTTTGCGGTTTAGGATTTAGGGGTTTAGGGTTTCTCAGGTTTAGGGTTTATGGCTTAGGGGTTAGGGCTTAGGGGCATTATTTAGGGTTTATTATTTAGGGGTTAGGGGTTAGGGGTTAGGGTTTAGAGGCATTATTCAGGGTTTACAATTACATGTCAAAAGAAGTCTCTCTCTCTCTCTAAATCCCTCAACCCTAAATAATGCCCCTAATCCCTAACCCATCTCTTCTTCCTACATTGTGCATTATTGAATCCCAACCCCCACTCCTTCCTCCATCAGGTATCGTTAAATCCCAACCCATGTTCTTTCTGCATCAGATATCACCGAACCATGATCCCTACTCATTCTTGGATTGAGTACCTTTGAATCCCAATCATTGTCATTCCCTCTTCTTGGGCCCATGGACATTTCCTTCCCCTTCCATCTTGGCATCCATGCATCCCATTCCCAAAACTCTTGACTCCATATTTTTGGAAATCTTAATGCTAGTGTACCAAGTGAGAATCATCTGAACAACATCCCAACTCTTGATTCCCCAATCCCTATAGAAAATGCACCCTTTGTCATGTAAATCCCCAAACCCGTATCATTTGAACTAAAAACCCTACCTATTGCCATGCACAACCCAATACACCATTAATGGCCTCAATCAAATGTAACAAGAACAAGGAAGACTTTGAAATGCTTATCAACATGTGTGGCACCATGCTAGGCCTTAAATCTATGTATAATGAAGGCAACTTCATTAATTTTTTTCTTTTTCCATCTTATCAAACAAACCCTAACCCTAAATTGCATAGTTTAAGTACTTGTGTTCATCTATTGAGTATGAGGATGAATCCCCTTGGGTTCTATAAATCAATGGATGAAACTCCATTGGTTTCTTGAAGTTTGGGAGACAAAAACCCTTTGAATTCCTAAGGGAAACTTCATAGAGAGGTTGCATCTGCACTTCAAGTTTGGAGGATTTTAGCATTTTGGGTATTTTCAAGGAATATTTGTATTTGAATTTTTTTTTTGTAATTTATAAAGCTTAGTTCAACATTTTGGGAAGCAAATATTTGTAATTATTTGATATTTCATGAATATAGATTTGCTCTAGTATTTTGGTGAACTTCTAGTTTTACATGTGCAAATCTAATTTATTTTTTGTGGGGTTTTCAAATTTAAGTATGTCATATCCATTTTGGGTTGAAACCCTTATAATATTTTAGATCTGATTATTTCACATGAATATTTTGGTTGAGGTCATCATAGTGGTATTAGAGATTTGATCTTTCTATCCTGTAGGGTGCAAAGAATTGTTGATGATTTCTAGTGAAAGAGAGATTAGGTATCAAAGGAGAGAGCACAGAAGTTTGAAGAAAACCCTTCATCAAGCACAATATTCAGTTTAATAAGAAGTAATGGATGTAGAAGATCAAGAGAAAATAGAGTTCATAGAAACCATGAGATCTATCAATAAGGGAAACAATAGCTCATTAATTTCTTTAACTGAATATTCTATACCCTGATGTGAATCAAGTGATTACCTCTTTGGGAAATGGAAATCAAGGAGAATCTTCTACCCCCAGAGTGAATCAAACACCTAGAGTGACCAATGGTCTTGAGCTACTCAAAGTCACATTTCTGTAGAAAGATATGGAGTGGCTAGTAGAAGAACTAATAGATCCATAAGATAATGATTTGGTATCTCTCCATACTAAATACAAAACACATAGTGATGAGTTTTGTGTTGATATCTCTTTTATGACTTTTTGACTTTAGAGTCAAAGAATAGGCCTAAGCACAAGAAGGGGCCAAATCAAAATCAAATTCATAAGGATCTCTAGCACAATTGGGAAAGCTCATAGTTCCCTTATTTGATGGGTCCAACAAGTGTTTGCTTGTGCCTAGATCCAAAAGTTAAATACTTACTTTTTCTTAAGTTTGATGCATGAGGAAGATGCAATCAAATATGATACCTTTCACTTGGAAGGAATAGCTCATGAATGGTGGTACCATGGCCCAATCAACCTAGGTCATAGTCTTATCACCACAAATGGTGAGTTTAGCTAGAGGTTCATGGGTAGATTCAAGAGGAAGGATCTTGATAGCCATTTTAGATAGTTGGGACAATTGAAGCACAATAGTTTAGTAGACAACTATGTTGCAAATTTCCAAAGGCTTACAGTAATAGTACTTAATGTTTTAGGAAAAAGAATCATTTTCATCTTTGTTGAAGGTTTGTCCAAACCTGTCAAAGGCCTAGTTAAGGCTTTTGATCTATCATCTCTCTTGGAAGCCATCAAGAGAGATTTAACACTTGAATGATCAGTGTTACAAAAAAAAATTCATCTAAAGAACCCACCTTTGGTTAGCACAAAGGGAATTTCTAGAAGGGAGGATATACATGTCATTCCCCAAAAACTACACAACCTCCTGCAACAAAGATAATAGATGATTATTCTAGTAATGAACTCTAGAGGAATAAGTTGTGTTTTTCATGCAAAGAACCATGGGAACCTAGTCATTGATACCTTGGCAAGGGTAAGTTACATTATATTGAAGTAGTATCTGATGATGACTCAAATCCTAAAGAACTAAAGCCACAACCTACGGTGAAGGAGCCTAAACCTAAAAAGAAGGATGAAAGTACAAATAAAGGAACACTTGAAACTCTTTCAAGAGCACTTAGATATCATCCATTTAGAGTTCGAAGAGTGCTAGTTGGACAATGGATCACCATGCTCGTGGATAGTGGGGTCACCCACTATTTTATTGATGAAGGGTTGGTGGTTAGGAGAGGATTGAAAGTTGAGGAATTTGAAGGATTTAATGTTATTGTTGTTGATGAATTCACCATTCATGCACCAAATAATTTGACAACTCAACATAGCCATGAGAGATCATAAGGTATGTGATTATTTCTATGTTGTGGGGCTAGGGGAAATTGACATGGTTTTGGGTGTACAATGGTTGCATTCCCTTGGTGAATTTTCATAAAATCATCAATCCATGGAGCTTAAGCTTAAATCTGAAGGGAAATATGTGGTGATTAGAGGGATTTATAATGGAACACCATGAGTGGTTACAAACAAAAGAATGTAGAGGAATTTTTGCAAGGGACAAATTGCTTGGGAAGCAAGTTGTGTGGTGTTTCCCAGAAGTTCATCCATAGGTAAGCAATGAATCTATCATATTGATATTCAAAATATTTTGGATAAGAATCATGGGGTATTTGGTGATTTACCTCTAGGATTACCACTTGATAGGGCGTTCAAACAAATCATAAAGTTGGAGCTAGGATCTAAGATGGTCATTACTACTCATCATCATCCAATATATTACAAAGAAGAGATAGAGAAGGCCATAAAGGAGCTCTTAGAAATGGGTCACATCAAGACTAGATCTAGTCCATTTTCTTGATCCATGATTCTCATGAAAAAAGATAGCATCATGTGAATGTGTATTGACTACATAGATTTGACCAAAAAAACTATAAAAAATAGTTACCCCATTCTCATGATCAATAGGTTAACTGATGAGTTGCATGGAGCTATACATTTTTTAAAGATTGATTTGAGATTAGGTTACCATCATATTCGTGTGAAGGATGGGGATGTGAAAAAAATAAAATTCAAATGTTATTTTAGGCACTTTGAATTCTTGGTCATGTCTTAATTGGTGTGACAAATGCTCCATCTACTTTCTAGGAATGTATGAATCAAGTATTCAATAAACAATTAAGAAATTTTGGTTTGGTTTTCTTTGATGACATTTTAACTTACTACAAGACTTGGGAAGATCATTTGAAGCATCTAGACACAATCCTTGGTATATTGGAGCAATAAGCTCTATTTTCAAAAGAATCCAAATATGAGTTTTGAGCAACATAGATTTTGTCTTTAGGCCATGTTATTAGTGCTCAAGGCATTCAAGTGGATCAATAAAAGATCCAATCCATCTTGGATTGGCCTCCTCCTACCACATTGTCATAGTTGAGAGGCTTCTTTGACCTTTGCAGCTATTATAGGAAATGTTTTTAAGGGGTTTTCATAGCTAGCAACACCCTTATTCGATATGACAAAGAAAGGATCTTTTGTATGGACATAAAACAACACAAGAATCTTTTGATAAGCTTAAGGAAGTAATGAGTTCATGTCTTGTTATTGCTATCCCAAATTTTTCACATCCATTTGTTGTAGAATGTGATGCTTCAAGAAGGGGAATTGGAGCCATCTTAGTAGCTAATGGGCATACCATAGCATTTGCAAGTACAAAATTGAAAGAATCAGGAAAATGATTCTCTATCTGTGACAAAGAGATTCTTGCTATCATGCATGATTTGGCCAAGTTTCAATAGTATTTGATGTGTAAAAGATTTGTGGTGAAGACAAATCATAACAACTTCAAGTTCTTTAGCCAATGCAGCCTAAATGATAGAAAATAAAATTGGGTGAGTAAACTTCAAGCTTATGATTTTGTTATAGAGTACATGAAAGCAAAAAAATATAGTTGTTGATGTTCTTTTTAGGATGCCTACTCTACCTAATTTTGTTATTTCTATTGATTGAAAGGTCTCTATTATGGAAAAATATGTTAAAAATGTATTTTCTACTAACCTCCTTGATGAGAATGTGAGAGATGATGAATTTGTAATAGTAGATGGTCTCATTATTTATAAAAATAGAATCTTCTTAGATCCCAAATCTAGAATGAAGGAGAAGATTTTGAGAGATTTTCATGATGCGCCTCTAGCAGGACACCCAAGATACTACAAGACCTACATGTTGATAAAAAAGATGAACTACTACAATAATTTTTTTTCCAAGAGTGTGTAAATATGGATTTTTATTGTTTTGCAGTGGATTACCCATTAATGATTATAAGTGGAAGCATAAATCAACAAATAGAACAAAATTAACAAACCATAAATTTGCAACACATAACACAAAATTTACATGGAAAAACCCTTTCAAGAAAACCCCACCAAAGAAAGAGTACAAGTATGTATTAATATTCAAAGAACATGATACAATATCAACACACTTTTATCAACTCTAAAAACATTCCAACAACACCTATATACTTGTGAATATATAATAAAACAACTATCTCACACCTCCAATAAATAGGGAAAACCATAATGGTTTGACAAAAACAATGGATACCAAAACCATGGTATCTTGAAAAAACCCCATGCCCACCTTGGAGAGCATCTTCTAAAAATAGTAAACACAATCAATGACTTCACATGGACATAATCAATGCATCCTAAAATAGCATATATAAACCACAAAGGCATCTTTGACATGTAACCCCTCAACAACTCACATTTTGAAGTGTAGTGCTCCTTTATGGAGAAGAAAACTCATGTGGGTCCCATTCATTATGACAATATTCTCCACTCCTTAATCCTAGCACCTAGAATTAGAAGTTGCATTTAGTGAGTCCAAAGTCAAATGTAACTACCATCGTAGTGCTCCATCCACCTCCCTCATGAATGCATAGACAACTAATATCAAGAATACTAGGAAACTATTAAATACAAACAATCTCTCCAGTTACACCTTAGGCGCTCATGTACACCTTCCAAGACTGTTGGAGACACATAAAATATTGTTGGAGTAAATAGTTTTACCGTTTACTATGCTTAAGTTTTACTTAGGCAAATATTATTATTTAGGTGCATAGTTAGGTGCATATAGTTTTGATAGTTATTGTTGGTTATCTCTTTTACCGACTTACATCTTGCCTTTATAAGGCACTATTGTACAATATGTAAAATATCTCAATATAAAATCATTTTCTTGGTGGAAGAGCTATGCTTCTGTCACTTTGTGAAGGTTGATATCATAGGTTGAGTTCTTGGGAAGGAGCCAATCACTCCAACATGGTATCAGAGCCTCCCATTTTGCTCTCCTTCCGCCATTGAGAGTTTTCATCAAAAAAAATTGTGAGATTATCTTGAGGCTGCGTTGGTAGACCTAAATTTGGTTGGCCCGCACCTTTATTCATTGAGTTCATAGATTAATATTTCGATTCATTGGTCAGAGACCATCATCGAAGATTTGGAGTTTGAGCCTCTTGTATCCATCCTCGTGTGTTGCTTTCACTTTCTCAACATCCTCGTTAGCCAGATAAATCCTTTGTGGATCGGCCATGATTGTGTAATAATAACAATAACACAGATTTATTGGCCTAAATTGGATTCATGTGTGACATTTAGATTTATCCCACCAATCTCCAAGCGTAATCTACATTGGATCCCATTTGCTATTTTGAGCATTTTGATTTGGCCGACCATTTCATTGGATGGCCGTGGGATGTTGTGCATCACACACATACCTAATGGTGAATTGTATTTGTGCAATTGGTGAAACATACCAACTGCCTCCACAAAGATTGTAAGGAATTTAACTCAATCTAGCTTGTCTTCTGTTCGTTGCAACTTACTGTAGATGGAGTTTTTAAATTTCCCGTCGCTCTTTATTGTTGTGAATTGAAACGGTGAAATCCATATTGGATTGATATTCAACGCACAAGAGGAAGAATACATTTTGGTTTTTCCAAAGATATTTGTCAATGCCAGAATATATCCATGGCAAGACATAGGAGAAGCGACTAGAATGCACATCGGGGACACAGGCCTCTTGAAATTTGTGCTCAAATCCTTGTGCAACCATATCATGGGCATATTTTGACATCTAACTTTATACATGTTATAAAGTTTCAAATTAAATATTATTTTAGGGTTTGTTGTGTGCAGGCAGAAGCCAAGTGGGCCCATCTGTTGTCCTTCGTTTGACAACATTTTAGCATTTTATTGGGATCTTTAGTCCCACATTTGGAGTGCAGTGCTCCTTTTTGGTCTTCATATAGCCTGACGGTTGTTACCATAGTGTGAGTAAAGGCTCACGAGGATATGAATGGTGTCTCTCTCTTGCGTTGATTGTAAACTTTGTTGCTGACGTGTATGCTCAGTTTGTGCTCAAGGTAATTTGGTGATTTGTCCCCTTGTTGGCATGGAGATCCGTATTGGGACCCACCATCTTTTGCACCAAATCAAGTTGTTTTAACCTTTTAATTTATTTTTGGAGGCTTTTTGAGAAGCTATCTTTGATTTTTTGAAAAAAATAGCGATAATGGTTTCTTTGGAGAAAGGGTATTTTAAACAGTGGAGTAATTTTATCCTCACTTATCTTAGTGAGAAAAATCTCTTGTCCTATCTGTATAATGAAGTTCGTACTCCAGACACACCTTGTGGGGATATGATTTGGAAAGGTTATAGGGCTAAAGTCTTTAGAGTCATTTTTGAGCATGTAGATGATGAACTTTTGGAATCACTTGTTCATTTTGAGTGCCCTTATGCTCTCTGGACTTACATTTGAGAATCATATGGAGATCATGATCCTCCACCATCTCTCAAAGACCCTCTTTCCAATTCCAATTTGTCTCTTTGTTCTTCAGAGAAGAAAAACCATGCTAGTGATCCTTTGGCTTTTGAGACTTCAGATGAGGTTGCAGTTGCTTCAGAGGTTCTTGATTCTTTGTCAGAGATAGTTGATTCACCTTCCATCATTCCTGAGCAACAGGATTATCATTGTCTTCCTAATTGGGATTTCTATTTGTTGGACATTGGTTCATTGTTCGTGGAATCTCACATTTCAGACTTGGAAGACACATTTGATGGATTAATTTTCCTATTTGATGATAGTTGTGGTACAACTATTGTCTCTTCATCTCTGTCTTTGGAGAATGTTCAAAATTAGTTTCCAGTAGCACCTTGTTTGTCACTTTCTATTGTGATTGGGCATGTTCTTGATTGGTTCGTGGTATCATCTTCCAAGGTCTTGGTGACACATGAGCAGATCTCAGAGACATCTTCATTCTTCATGCTTCCATCTTTCAAAGCATATCTTGAATGGGAAGCATACTTGCATCTGTACTGGGTTTTGTTTCTTCTAAAAGGGAGACAAGTTGTTTGTCGACATTGGATCATGTTTTGTCTTCAGGCACTTACCATTTTTGTAGGTGATTATACATTGTGGGGGCTACATAGTCTCTCTCATTCCCTCTTATGGGGGGGTCATTGATTGTATATACATGATGTATGTAGTCCTTGGGGGGTGTAATTGAGTCCTCCATCCATGCCTTATTTTATTTTATTTTCTTTTTTTTGGAGAGGGGCTTTTTCCCACAAGGTTTTTCTCCTTTTCTCTGTTTGTGAGAGATTTCTTTTTTGCATTATAAATGGGTACCTAACATGGTTGTGTCGCTGGGACCCATATTCATATTGCATAATAATCTCCCTAAGTTGCAATTAAGGGGGGTGTTGGAGTAAATGGTTTTACTGTTTACTATGCTTAAGTTTTACTTAGGCAAATATTATTATTTAGGTGCATAGTTAGGTGCATATAGTTTTGATAGTTATTGTCAGTTATCTCTTTTATCGACTTGCATCTTACCTTTATAAGGCACTATTGTATAATATGTAAAATATCTCAATATCAAATCATTTTCCTGGTGGAAGAGCTATGCTTCTCTCGCTCTGTGAAGGTTGATATCACAGGTTGAGTTCTTGGGAAGGAGCCAATCACTCCAACAAATATACATAGGATTTGCAAGGTTAATGAAACCATAATCCTTACATTCTCCCACTTGACATTATACATTGAAAATACATCCATAGGAAACATAAATGAATTAAGTATAGGATCCAAGGCCCGTGGCCTTCCTGCACCAAGAGAACTTTGTGCTCATTGGATTGAAGAGGGAATTTGCAATATTTTCTTGAGTGGCAACCTTTTGCAACAAGACTTTACCATTCTCTACCATCTCTCACACAAAGTGATACTAAAAATCAACATGCTTAGTACGAGCATGGTACATGGGATTCCTAGCCAAACAAATAGTACTCTATCACAACCAATTCTAACAACCTTGCAATCAAAATCAATACCTGCACAAAGTCTCTATAACCATACCATCTACTTAGAAGAATGTGTTGTATCCATATAATTTGATTTAGTAGTAGGAAAATCAATTTTGGGTTGCCTCTTTCTCATCCAACTCACTACACCACCAAATAGAGGAAACACATAGCCACTAGTGGACCTATGACTATCCAAGTCACTTGTTTAATCTGCATCCACAAAGACCTTTATGTCTAATAAATAATCTACATTATTAGTACCATGATAAGACAAATGGTAATTAGAAGTCCTTCACAAATATTTGAAAACCCTCTTAAAATAAGTCCAATGCTCCTTACTAGGGTTAGACATAAACTATCTCAAAACTCCCACTGCTTGGGCAATATCTGGTCTAGTGAAAACCATTGCATAGATGAGGTTACCAACAACACTAGCATAAGGCATGTTATACATATCCTTAAAATTATCATCTAATTTAGAAAACACATATAAAGAAAGCTTAGTGCTAATAGGAAATAGAATACTCACAAGTTTGTAATCATGAATACTAAATCACTACAAAATTGTAGTGACATACTTACTCTAACTTAACCAAAGATTTTTGTGTACCCAATCTCTGTTGATCTCCATACCAAGAATGTATTTTGCAACCCCTAAGTCCATATTAAATGTAAAAAGCTAATTTTTGATCTCTCTAATTATCACCTTGGTGTTACCAATAAATAATATGTCTTCCACATATAAGACTGATTAGAATTTGATCATCAATAATTTTAACATAAACACAATGATCCTCCTCGTTCCTAAAAAACCCCAAGATTAATGCATGTTAAAAATGAAGGCAACAAAAACCCAAATGGAAATATGTTTACAATATGTTTATGATCTTAAAGCAATGTAATATGAACAAAGATTGCATACGGAAATGAAATCACAACACATGAATAAATGTTGGGATAAGGTGCCATTAACCTTGTAAATCCTAATATTGTATATATTCTATTTATTATATGTAATTTGTAATTATCCATGAGGAGATGTACTAGTTTCACTGGTAGGGGTAATTTCAGAGTAACCAGAGGTAATTACGGAGTGACTTTTACTATTGGCAAATGTAAAAAATCAAAGTAAATGAGGGTAGGCATTTTCGCTTGAGGAATCTACTATATTTGGCATGTATGACAACTATCATAATGTTTGGTAAGTGAATCTATGAGAGCTGCAAGTTGTCATAAGATTCTGTGATTCTATGACGCATATGACGTATATGTTAGTTGTATATTTGCTATATTTAGCCCAAGGTTCCTATCTTGGAAAGATACTCTTTTGTGGAATATATGATGGTTATGATGCATCATAAGATGTTGTAAGAGGCCAGATTTAGTCTTGGGTCCCCAACCTTTGCATGGCTATTTTTGGACAAGTGTAAGATTCTTGTAAGATGGTAATTAATGTTTGCATGCTGGGGAATCTCATGAGAGAGAAGGTGAACACCTAGGAGGAGTTAAAAAATATTTCTATAAGTATTTTCCATGTATTTGTTCCTGTAATACAGATTTTAGGTACTCAGGTGCTGTGTGAATGCTATCAGATTGAAGACTTGTGTAGTTGATGTATTGTACAAACCTTTTACAGATTAATACAAACTTGTGCCTCTTTCCTGGTGGAGTTATTTACCCGCAAGGGTTTTCTCCATGTAAATATTGTGTCATTATGTTGAGTTATTCATGTTTGACATCTTTTCTGTAGTGGGTTTTATGTTTTGTTACAATCTCCATTGTTAATGCACACTTAAAGATTGCTAAAATTTATCTTAAATCAGATTTCCATTAAGTAGTTGTGCTTTCATTTCTAACATTTGGTATCAGAGCCTAGCCAACTTTGACTCTTGGGTGGTAGTGTCGAAGTTGTAGCTGCAGTGGGAGATTTGGTTGTGTTTATTTTGCAGATCTTGTGTTGTTATGGCTACATCCACTGTTGCATCAACCTCTCGAATGAACATTGAGAAGTTCAACGGAATGGGGTATGAGTTATGGAAGATGAAAATGGAAGATTTGTTGGAAGAAAGAAACCAATGGTTGGTTGTTCAAAAAGAGAAGAAATCCGATGATGTCTCTTCGGATGAGTGGGCTAGATTGGATAAGAAGGCATGGGGAACCATCCGTTTGTGTCTTTCAGATTCTGTACTGCCAAATGTCGCAAAGGAAGAGACCATATACAAATTGTGGAATCAGTTGGGTGAGATCTACCAAGCCAAGAGTATGGTAAATAAACTTTATTTAAAAAGAAAATTGTTTTCCTTGAAAATGAAAGAGGGTGAGTCGGTTGCAGAGCATTTAAATTCATTTAATTTGTTGATGAGTCAGCTTGCTTCAGTAGATGTTGAGGTTGATGAGGAAGATAAATGTATCTTGCTTCTTTGTTCTTTACCTGAGTCTTGGGAGAATGTTATCCTTGCTATCACTGCTAACCTCACAAATCTGAAGTTGGATGCCCTTGTTGCATTTTTACTGGCACAGGAATTGAGGAAGAAGTGTTCAGATAGTTCAGGTGATGCTCTCAGTATTAGGGGAAGGTCTAAGGAAAGGGGACCTAAAGGAGATCAAAAAGGGGCTAAGGACAAGTCCAAGGGCCGGTCTAAGACTCCTGGTATTGGAACTGCGGTAAAAGGAGACATGTGAAGGAGTGCAAATGCCCCAAGAAATAATGGGAGAGTGCTTCGGATAAGTCCTTGAATGCATGTGAAGAAGTTTTACTTTCTACATGTAATCTTGTTTCTAATGATCACTGGTTGGTTGACTCAGGATGCTCGTTTCATATGACCCTACATAAGGAATGATTCTCCACATATGAAGAATATGATGGAGGTAATATCTACCTTGGTGACAACTCTTCATATCTGATTGTTGGGAAAGGAAAGGTATTGTTGTGTTTTAGTGATGGGAGGATTAAAACCCTCCCTGGTGTTTTGCATGTTCCTGGATTAGCTAGAAATCTGATTTCAGTTTCAAAGTTGAATGATTTGGGAATGCATGTGACATTTGACAAGCATGGCTGCAAATTTGTGAGAGGGAACTTGGTGGTAGCAAAAGGGAAGAGATTTGAGAACTTGTTTAAGCTTGAAGCTACTACAGTTTGTAATGCCTCCTATGTATCTGAGGCCACTACTGAAAATACATGTATGTTGTGGCACTGTAGATTGGGCCACACAAGCAATAATGTATTGAAAACTATTAAGAATAAAGAATTGTTGGACGGTTTCTCTTATTCTGATGAGCACTTTGATTTCTGTGAGCATTGTGTGTTTGGTAAACAAAACAAAAAATCATTACCTTTAGGAAGCAATAGAGTAAAAGTGAAATTAGAAATTATTCATACGGATGTGTTTGGACCTGTGGATAATGAATCTATTGGAAAATCTTGTTATTTGTTACGTTCATTGATGATGTATCTAGATATACATGGATTTATTTTATGAAACATAAATATGAAGTTTTCACTAAGTTTAAGGAATTCAAAGTCTTAGTAGAGAACCAATCAGTTTTAAAGATAAAAATATTAAGATCTGACAATGGAGGGGAATATTACTCTAAGGAATCTGATGAGTTTTGCAAGCATGCAGGTATAATCAGACAAAAGACAACTCCGTATACACCATAGCAGAATGGTATTGTAGAAAGGATGAACCGAACAATTATGGAAAGAGCCAGAAGTATGCTTAGTGATGCATAGTTGGATAAATGCTTTTGGGCAGAGGCTGTGTGTGCTGCTTGCTACTTGATAAATAGATCTCCTTGTAAGGCTCTTGATTCGACACCTTATGAAGTGTGGATAGGTAAGAAACCTTCTGTTTCACATTTAAAGGTTTTTGGCTGTGAGGCTTTTGTTCATGTGCCTAAGGAAAAGTGATCTAATTTGGATCCAAAAGTTGAAAAGTGTACATTCATTGGATATGGTGATAATGTGAAAGGTTATAAGCTTTGGAATCCGCTAACCCGTAATATTATCTTTTCTAGAGATGTTATTTTTAGGGAACTTAGAGCTATTTCTAAAACTAAGTAGCCAAAAGAGAAAGAAGAAAAGGTAAAGAAGGTGTACTTTGATTTAGAGCAGTAAGATGCACCTCAAGAAGAACAAAATGATGGATTGGGGGGTGAAGAAGAAGAAAATTCAAGTAGTTCTGATGAAGATGAGTCTATTGTTACAAAAGAAGTTGGTGCAGATGATCATGTAGAAGAACAAGTAGAGTCTCTTACTCAACGCTTGAGGAGATCCACAAGACAACGGAATCCAGTTGATAGGTATAGCCCACTAGATTTTCGTTGTGTATATGCTTTATTGAGTACTAATGATGAACCTATATGCTATAGGGAAGTTATTTCTGCAAATGATAGTGAGTCTTGGCAGTTAGCCATGTAGGAGGAGATGATGGCTTTAGACTCTTGTAACACTTGGGATCTTGTTTGTTTGCCCAAAGGAAGAAAGGCCATAGGATGTAAGTGGGTCTTCAAGAAGAAGTTTGGAGAAAACGGGTCATTGGAGAAGTACAAGGCTAGACCGGTAGCCAAGGGCTACTCCCAGAGAGAGGGAGTTGATTTTGGTGAGATATTCTATCCTGTTGCTAAATTGACTTCTATTAGATTTCTCTTATCCATTGCTGCAACTTATGATTGGGAGATTGAGCAAATGGATGTTAAGACTGCGTTCTTGCATGGAGATCTTGAAGAAGAAATTTATATGCAACAACCTACAATTTTTGAGGTAAAAGGAAAAGAACATTAGGTTTGTAGGTTAAAGAGGTCTTTTTATGGTCTGAAATAGTCCCCCATAATGTGGTACCAAAAGTTTGACTCATTTGTTTTGAAATTGGGTTTTGTTAGAAGCGAGGAGGATCAATGTGTTTACATTTATTGTGTTGATGATTCTATATTGGTTATTGCTTTGTATGTTGATGACATGTTTTTCAGCAATACTAAGGGTATGATCAATGAACTTAAAGCCCAACTTTCAGGTGCATTTGAGATGAAGGATCTCGGTGCTGCAAGGTGTATTTTGGGAATGGAGATCAGGAGAGATGGAGTTAACAGAAAGATTTGGTTGTCACAAAGTAAGTATGTGCATACTATTTTGTAGAGGTTTAGTTTGCAGGATTGTAACCTAGTTAGAGTTCCTTTACCCATTAGTACTAAGCTTTCATTAGATATGTGTCCAAAGATTGAAGATGATTTTGAGGATATGTCTAATGTGCCATATGTTAGTGTTGTAGGGAGTTTGATGTATGCAATGGTTTGCACTAGGCCAGATATTGCCCAAGCAGTGGGAGTTTTGAAAAGATTTATGTCTAACCCTGGTAGACAGCATTGGAATTATGCGAAGAGGGTGTTTAAATATCTTGCAGGTACTCCTGATCATTGTTTGGGTTATTCTGGTACTGATAGTGCTGATAACTCTTTGGACATATAGGGTTTTGTTGATGCAGATTGGGTAGGTGACTTGGATAGTCGAAGGTCCACTAGTGGCTATGTGTTTACTCTATTTGGAGGAGCAGTGAGTCGGATGAGTAAGAGGTAGCCCACAGTTGCTTTGTCCACCATAGAAGTAGAGTATATGGCTGCTACCCATGTCTCTAAGGAGGTAGTTTGGTTGAGGAGACTGTGTACATGTATCAGTTTTGATTATAAGATCATTCAGATTGGTTGTGATAACCAAAGTGCTATCTGTTTGGCCAAGAATCCCATGTATCATGCTCAGACTAAGCATGTTGATGTTCAGTATCACTTTGTTCAAGAGTTGATTGCAAATGGAGAGATTGAGCTAAAGAAGATACACAATCAAGAGAATGTTGCAGATTCTTTGACCAAGCCTATGAGCACAGAGAAGTTCATGTGGTGCAGAGAGGCCATGGGCCTTGTTTCTAGTGCCTGATTATTTTTCATTTGATTTAATATGGGTCGATTTACACTGTATAATGTCAAGTGGGAGAATGTTGGGATAAAGTTACATTAACCTTGTAAATCCCAATATTGTATTTATTCCATTTATTTATGTAATTGTAATTATCCATGAGGAGATGTACTAGTTTCACTGGCAGGGGTAATTTTGGAGTAACCAGAGGTAATTACAGAGTGACTTTTACTGTTGGCAAATATAAAAACTCAAAGTAAATGAGGGTATGAATTTTCCTTTGAGGAATCTACTATATTTGGCATGTATGACAACTGTCATAATGTTTGGTAAGTGAATCTATGAAAGCTGCAAGTTGTCATAAGATTTTGTGATTCTATGACACATATGACAGATATGTTAGTTGTATATTTGCTATATTTAGCCCAAGGTTCCTATCTTGGAAAGATACTCTTTTGTGGAATATATGATGGTTATGATGTGTCGTAAGATGCTGTAAGAGGCTAGATTTAGTCTTGGACCCCCAACCTTTGCATGGTTGTTTTTGGACAAGTGTAAGATGCTTGTAAGATGGTAATTAATGTTTGCATGTTGGGGAATCTCATGAGAGAGAAGGTGAATGCCTAGAAGGAGTTGAAAAATATTTCTATAAGTATTTGCCATGTATTTGTTGCTGCAATACAGATTTTAGGTACTCAGGTGCTACCGAAATGCCATCAGATTGAAGACTTGTGGAGAGAGTTGTGTAGTTGATGTATTGTATAGATCTTTTACAGATTAATACAAACTTGTGCCTCTTTCTTTGTGGAGTTTTTTACTCACAAGAGTTTTCTCCACATAAACACTATGTCATCATGTTGAGTTATTCATGTTTGACATCTTTTATGTAGTGGGTTTTATGTTTTGTTACAATCTCCATTGTTAATGCACACTTAAAGATTGCTAAAATTGATCTTAAATTAGATTTCCATTAAGTAGTTGTGCTTTCATTTCTAACAATAAACACCATAGAAGAATAAAACATATGAACACTAGATATAATGTGGATAAAATCCTTTTGGGTAAAAAATCCCACCAAGAAAAGAGGCTCAAGTGGTATTATCTTCAAAATCTGAAATACATAATACATGCACTTCCTCTATCTCTCCAACTTTCAATCCGACAGAACCTGTGTACAAGAAAACTATGATATCTAAGACATGCATAACACATACAAGGGACTATATTTTTAGAGTTATTTCACTCCCCAAACTAGGCGTCCACTTTCACTCTCCTTGGATACTCCAACATGCAACATTAAATGACCTCTTACAAGCTCATGCCACTTGTTAATAGTTAACCATGCAAACTTGGGCACCCATGGACAATAATAGAAACTTACGAGGTAATAAATGCTATCATAACCATCATAGATTCCATCATAAAACCCCAAAAATAGTATCTTTCCAATATGGGTGCCTAGAGCTAAGTATAGCAACTTACAAGCAATAAGTATCCGTCATAAGTTGTCATATTGTCATATAATCTTATGATAACTTACAGTTATCATAGATTCTCTTACAACCGCTTACCAACTTTATGACGTGTGTCACAACTCCCCAAAATAAATGATTCCTCCAAGGTGGCGTCTACCCTCAATTACTCTTATTTTTATAATTACCATCAGTAAATGTTACTCTATAACTACCGCTAGTAACTTCACAACTTACCGATGCAGTAACTCTATAATTACCGTCCTTGGTAAATAAGTTTTACCACTACCGGTGAAACTTGAACATCCCTTATGGGTGATTTACAAACAATATTAGGAATAATAATTATAAGGATTTACAAGGTTGATGGCACCTTAATTATAATAATGCAAATGCATCAAATTTCTTGTACAACATCCTAGGTGACTATTTCAGTTCATACAATGACTATTTCAACCTACAAACCAAATGTTTCTTCCCATTGACAACAAAATAATTAGGCTGTCACATATAAATATCCTCCTTAAGACCCCCATGCAAGAAAGTAGTCTTAAAATTTATTTGCTCGATCTCAAAATACAAGCTATAGTAATAGATTATAGGAATCTAATAAAAATTAACTTAGCAATAGGAGAGAAAATTTCACAAAAATTGACTCCCTCTCTCTGGGAGTAGCCCTTGGACACCAGTCTTGACTTGTACTAATCTAAGCATCCATTTGCTTTGATTTTATTCTTATACACCCACTTGCAATGGGCTTTCTTCCCTTAGTCAAACTCACAAGATCCTAGGTATCATAACTATCTAGATTCATCATTTCCTCTTGCATGGATTACATCTAAGACTCACTATCCTCTGAAGAAAAAGCCTCCCTAAAAGATCTAGGTTCATCATTATTACTCAATAAAGTAAATACACAATGGAAATCTAATGGGCTATACCTCTCAATTGGATTTTATTGTCTCACGGATCTCTTCAAGGTAGGAGTAAAGGGATCTACCTATTCTTCTACATCCACATCCTATGCATCCTAATCTAAACCATCTTCTTCATCTCCATCCTTTGATCTATCAATTTGTTCTTCCACATGTGCATCTTCCTACTTCCAAACCTTAGTCTCAGAATGTATTATTTTCTTTTCTTTTTCTTTAGGTTTTTCAAGACCTAAAAAATCTCTAAACTCCATGAAAATCACATCTCTAAAATAAATTATTTTTTGGGTTAGTGGATTCCAAAGCTTATAACCTTTTAAAATTATCATAATATCCTATGAAAATGCATTTCTAAGCTTTTGGATCTAACTTGGATCACTTTTCTTGAGGCACATGAACATAAGCCTCATAACTAAAGACTCTTAAATGTAGAACAAAAGGCTTCTTACCTATCCACACTTCATATGGTATTTTTTAACAAGAGCTAAAAAAGGAGATTTGTTAATCAAGTAACAAGTAGTATTCATAGACTATCCAAAAGCATCAATCCAACTATGTATCACTCAAAATACTTTTGGATCTTTCCATTAAGGTTTAGTTCATCCTTTTTGCAACCTTTTTTTATTGTGGTGTGTAAGGGGTTGTCTTTTTCTAATCAATATATGCACGCTTACAAAACTCATCAAATTCCTTGGAACAATATTCACCACCATTGTTATTTCTCAACACCCTTATATTATAATCTATTTTTATTTTCAACTAAGGCCTTAAATTTCTTAAACTTAGTGAAAAATTCAAATTTAGCATGCGTAAGATAAATCTAGGTGTATCTAAAGGCACCATCAATGAATGAAACATAATACTAATAGTTTCCAACAAAACCCACATCCACTGAACCAAACACGTCTAAATGAATGAATGATTTCTAATAACCTCTTAGCTTTATGACTTCCAAAAGGAAAAGATAATATGTTCTGATTACCAACACACAATTCTCAAAAAAATCAAAATGCTTATTAGAATAAGAAAAATTGTGAACCATATTTTTATTAGTCAAGGTTCTAAGACTTTTTTCTCCAATATAACCAAAATGTTGGTGCCACAACATACATGTATTTATATATTTTCTAGTTACATTTGTAGTTACAAAATATGGAGGCATTCAACCTAAACAAAGTCCTAACAAGAGATCATTTAGCTACCACCAAACTCCCTTGCACCAACCTACAAATAGACTTGTCAAATGTCACATGCATTCTAGAATCATTCAACTTGGATACAAAAAGTAAGTTTCTCACAAGTCCTGGAATGTGCAAAATATTATCAAGGGATTTAATCCTCTCATCTTGAGACACAATTGTATCTTTCCCTTACCAATAATCTGATGGGTATAGTTGTCACCAAGGAAAACCTCTCCTTCATCATAATACTTGTATAATGAAAACAACTCCTTATGATGAGTCATATGTTAGGGGCAATATGAATCAATGAGCCAAGTATCACCACTAATAGTGTTAGAAAAAATAAATGAAGCATCACTATCACTATTCTCAGAAGATTTCTCTGTGGAGAAATCAAAGGGTTTCTTTTTGTTTCTGCATTCTTTCTTCACATGTCCTCTCTTCCCACAATTCCTACACTTCACTCTGCTCTTCCCTAGGGTTTTGGATTGACCTCTTGATTTGGATCTATCTTTTAATTTCTTCCTATCCCCATTAGACCCACCTTTATCCTTGGACCTTCCCTGAACATGGCCCAATGCATTCTTCAAGCCATCATTCATGGATGTCCTTCTCATTTCCTCTTAAAGCAAGGTAGCAATAAGACTGTCAATCTTTATCTCTACACCAACATCAGTAATGGAAACAATTAAATTTTCCCAAGATTTGGGTAAATAACAAAGTAGTAAGATACATTTTTCTTCTTCTTCCATCTTAACATCTATAGAAACTAGTTAACTCAATCAAATTAATGCATTCAAATGATTTGGAACTAAATCACCATCTTTCATGTTCAAAGAATACAATCACCTTTTGAGATATAATTTATTGGTTAGAATTTTAGTTTGATAAATACCACCTATCCTCATCCATGCTTGTATGTAATGGTCTCCTTGAAGACTTTCAAGAGGACAAAATCCACAAGACATAGTTCTCTGTGCCTTCTTGTCTAACTATTGTCACGTGAAATTACATCCCACTTGGAGACTGTCCAAGCATTCCAATGACACAATGGGACTAATCTCAAGGTGTGGGACCTTGCAGTTGAGATCAAACCTCCAGAGAAGGTTGGTTCCTCATTCTGATGTTAAGGCTCAGAGAATTGAACTGAATCTAATGCTACACATAGGGAAAAGGGATAAAAGGAATGCAAAAAGGAAAACAGTGATACACCAAGATTTAGGGTGTTTGAATGCAACTAACATAACACAATAATAATCTCAAAGCTGAAGGGGATTCACATAGACTCATGCAGGTTCAAGCAGAGGTTAAGACGGAGAGATGAAAGTATGAAAGGGATCTTTCTATCCATAATACACATCCTACATCTATCAAATAAACATAGTGCAAGAATAATGAGAGAAGCAAAATGTAGTTTATATTGATCATAGAGGCTAAATAGCCATTACAAAGGAAGAAAAATTTATTACAGATATGAAATGGACACAAAATGATAGACTCTCCATCATTGGTGAGTTGTTACAGAGACATGAGAGGCTCAACAAAAGAGCACATTCCATCAAATTTGCCTCTGGAAAATGACTAGCGTAGCCAACCAACCCTTTTTACATCTTACTTTCATGTATGTATATTGTTTTTTGTCATCGTGCAGCCCTGGGTGTTTGAAAAATAGTCAATAAATCATGCCCATGCTGCATTTAATTTGGCTCAGAAGCTTGTCAGGAAATTAGTGGACTTTGAGGAGCGTATGCATGGCGTGTTTAAGAATTTGCAGCTAGAAGGCTGCCCATATCATGTGCACCAATTTGTCCTTGGAAGGACCCGCAGAAGCATGACTTGTAGAGACATTTCATCCTCCTGAATATTTGGTCTTTTTTCTTTTAAGATTTCCACTGTTCCAAGTACTTGTAATTAACTTTGGCCTCTAAACCTGCACTTCACGTATTAAGCATTCTACAACAATGGCGCGATTTTAGGGGTCAAGCTTTTACAACACTTCAAAGTGTCATACCTTTATAGTCTACCTTCGACGCCACTTATTTTCTCTTATCAGTGTATTCACCCCATGCCGAACTTTGTTTCTTATTATTTTTTATCTTTCTCACCTTCACCTCCCTTTTCAGCAATTTCTTCATTTGCAAAACTAGACCTACCTTGCCTTTTGCCTTATCAGCAAAATCCTACTTTTTGGAACCAGGCTCTCTCTTTGGTTCTTTGGTTCTTTATGTTCTATTTTGCCTTATCAGAAAAACTCCCTGTTCGTGAATTGGGCCTCTTTCTTCTCCCCTCTTGCCTTATCAGCGAAACCCACCTTTCGTGAACCATATTTCCCTTTGCTTTTCGCCTTGTCGGTGAATTCACAACTTTGCGAACCTCTTTGCCTTAGCCAATATTGCCTTTGTTGGCAAAAAACACTCTTCACGAACCATCTTCCTTTGGCGTTGATTCTTCCTCATTTAAACTCCTATCGCCTTATCGGTGAATCCTCAAAATTTTGAACTTCTTAGCAAGTTCAAAATCTTGCCGACTCACCGATAACCTTTTTGACGCCTTGCCTTAGTCAAATTTCTTCATCTCCTTTTACCTTATCGGCAAAAGTGCCCTATAGAAAACCTTTGACGTGGTTGTCCTTCTCAGTCGACGAATTTACCCTTTTTAGAACTCTTTGTGCCTTAGCCACTTTTCCACTCAGTCGGCAAATTATAACCTTCTCAAACCTTGACTGTTGGTGAATCCTCTTAGTTTTTTGGTTCTCCTTTCACTTTATCAAAAAAGTTTCAAATTTTTGAACCACTTCTCCAGTTAGATATCTTTTTGATTCATCGATAGCCCTTTGACCTTCATGCCTTAGCCTTTCCTTGATCTTTGATGAAGAATTCCCCGCCTTCCTTAGCCTTTTAGTCAGTGAAATGCCTGTCGACAAAACCACCGATCGATGAACTATGAAGTTCGCGAACCAATACTTTGCCAACGAAATATGTGCCCCTCTCATTTTTTCCCTTCACCCTGCTCTATTTTTCCTTAGCCAATTTGCCCCTTAGTCGGCAAACCGATGAATCAGCTAAATTTCAAACCTGTGAAACAAAGGTTCACCAAAATGAACTTTTGCCGACTAAGGCAAAGAAAGGGCAAAAATTTGGAAATTTTGGGGGATTTTCTAGGTTTTTTGCTAAGGGAAACTTCTTCCATTTCAGGTGTCTAAGATTGAGTATTTTTTATAGAAGAAGGGATTTTTGGGTTATTTTGGCTTGGGAAAAAATAAGACAACATTTTTGCGACTATGTAGGGGTGTTTGCCAGCTAAACAGAAGGATCCAACTGCCTTATATAATCCATTGGGCACAAGGTCAAAGGAAATGCAGCCACATGACCAAATAGAACTAAAAATGCCTCTAGAAAACATAAAACACACAACAAGGAAAACAATTCTCCTAACAAGAATGATGCCTGTGCAAACACTTAGAGGAATGGAAACCTAAAATAGAAACTAATCTAACCTACACCTAAACTAACCAACCAAAAATGACTTTAAACAAAGCCATTAACTGGTTTTTCAAAATAACTGCCCCTTCTCAACAATTTATAATGTTTTACATGCTTATGGTCAGTTAACAGGAGGTGGGGAAGGGGTTGACATGTAACAAATTGATGAAGCACTTCCCCAAGAATAGGAACAAACTCACTTACCCACCTGAATTGATTGAAAATACAGCTACTAAGAGGTGGATAAATGGGTTGATCCTGCTCATTTTGATGCTTAATTTCATGCTCAGAGGTAAGCATGATAATTGGTGACTCTTCATGGCATGTCTCCAACTGGGCTAGATGTCTGATAGGACATCTGCTTGAAATGATATGCAAATCAACAGAGTTGATCTTATGCCTCTGCTCTAATTCTTTATCTTCTTCTTGGTCTGAATGCTCTGGCTCTTGTAGTTTGACTAGAAATATGATTGCCTCAACTTCATGAATAAGATGTTTCTCATGATTTTCTAAATTAGGCTTAGAAAATGAGCCCTACACATGCTCAATGGTGAAATCTCCACCAAGAAGCTGATACCCCTGTTGGATAATTAAGAACAAATCTTTAATTTATTCTTGCCTATGCTCAATCTCCACATCGCTTTCTTCAATGAAATATGGGAGCTCCTCAAGATGATCTGCATTATTAACCTTTATACTTTCCCATATAGGGTTGTTTTCATGCCCCTCACCATTATGTTGGGCCTCAACCTGCAATAACTTTCCATCATTTTTACCACCCTCATGTTGCTCCACGATTGTAGCTAATGTTGGCATCTGCATGCCTTCATCTTCAATGTAGCTACGCAGTTCATCAAATAGAGTGACATCATCCACTTTTGGAGTAATTGGAGCAATCTCCTCCACCATGTCCTCATCCATTGGCTACAACTCCACATTATTATGCTTGAGTTGCATCTGCAACTGGACCTCTTCACCATTCTTTCTTTGTATTTTGGTTTCATTCATCTTATTAAAAGTGTGAGAAAACTCCACAAATGAGCTAAAGTCCAGGGGACTCAACCCTACGCTTGAATTATCACTAACCTCATGCTTGATGCATTGCTGCTTCATCATATTTGGCTTAGTTTCCTCTTGCAGGGGGTCTAAAATTTTTATTTCGATGTCACGTGAGTGCTCACAACTAGTTGGCTACTTCACAACAACCTCAAATACTTCCTTTTCTAGCTCATAGAACCTAGTATCCCACCAAAATTTTGGCCTATCATTATAGAGTGGGTTGATGCATGAGGGTTCATTATTTGCAAGTGGATCCTTCCTTGTTGCGGGTGTCTCCTTTCTTAGCTCATCCCTCCAATTAGCTCAATAAACAACATGTCCAACTTTGAAAAGTGAAATAGGGTCTCTTGAGAGGGTTATTCCTGAGGAATAATAGGTTGAATTTGTGTAGGAACATGTTCTCGTGAAGGTTGAGAGTGTCTAAAACTTGGGATTTTGAAACTGGAAAGTGGTTTCAGAGGCCTAGAGGGATTCCCATGCCTGAAGCTTGGGATCTTGAATGTAGGGGATATTTTTGCTACAGGATGAACCTGGGTAGAAGGGAGGGGTTTCTTGAAACTAGGAATGGAAGGGACTGCTTGAGCTTCATGCCTCTTTTGTGCAAGCAATTGTCTTAACCACTCCTCTTTAGCTATGATCTCCAAAGCCAGGTTTTCTTGATAGGCTCTTTCCTCTGCCTCCATCTATTATTGGTGAAGATGAGCCTGATAAGCAAGCTCATCTTGCTACTGGTTATACCTTTGCTCTATGTCAATGTCATCCAACATCCTATTAACGTACAACATGACCTCTTTGATACTCATGCTATCAAAATCATAGTCAACTGAGGTGGGTTCAGAGGGTAACTATATTGGTTTGGAGTGAAAGGGACCTCTTGAGGTTTATAGTAAGCATGATTAGGTTGCCAAGGAGGTTGAGTAGGGGTGGGAGGGAGGCAAGCATCATGATGATGCTAATATTCTGTTGCAACAGGGCCGTATGACATAAAAATAGAGGTGTTTTGGGCTTGATATTGTTGGTGTGGTGGCCAATAACCTATGTTTTGATTAGGAGGAGGGGAATAGCCATAATTCCCATAAAAAATTAACATTTTAGTACATCAAAATGCTAGGTAATCATAAAAATGTCCAGAATAGAGCAAACCAGGTTTGCATCAATAGAAAACTAGATACATACCTAGAAGAGTCACCAAAGACCAAAAGTATCACCAAACTTCGATCTTTAATGAATCTTTAAGTGTTTTAACTAGCTACACCAAAGGATTTATTTAGCAGAGTCACCATGGTGTTGAAGAAGATTGTCCTGAATGGAAAAATACCCTAAAGAACACACCAAATCCTTCAATGGATGATAAAGCTCATCAAACTAGTCCCACCGAGCGTACCAGAAACTATTGTCACATGAAATTGCGCCCTGATTGGAGGTTGTCCATGCATTCCAATGACACAATGGGACTGATCTCAAGGTGTGAGACCTTGCAGTTGAGATCAGACCTCCAGAGAAGGTTGGTTCCTCATTATGAGCTTAAGGCTCAGAGAATTGAACTAAATCTAATGCTACACACAGGGAAAAGGGATAAAAGGAATGCAAAAAGGAAAACAATGATACACCAAGATTTCGGGTGTTCAAATGCAACTAACATAACATAGTAATGATCTCAAAGCTGAAAGGAATTCACATAAACTCATGTAGGTTCAAACAGAGCTTAAGGAAGAGAGATGAAAGTATGAAAGGGATCATTCTATCCACAATACACAACCTACATCTATCAAATAAACACAGTGCAAGAACAATGAGAGGCAAAATTTAGTTTATATTGACCATAGAGGTGAAATAGCCATTACAGAGGAAGAAATAAATATTATAGACATGAAATGGACACAAAATGATAGACTCCCCATCATTGGTGAATTGGTACAGAGACATGAGAGGCTCAGCAAAAGAGCATAGTCCATCAAATCTACCCAGTTCTAGAGAAAACCATGAGGTCAAACCTACAAGGAACTTTCTACCTTTGGAAAATGACCTAGTGCAACCAACCAACCCTTTTTACATCTTACTTTCATGTATATATAGCATTTTTTGTTCATTGTGCAACCTTGGGCATTTGAAAATCAATCAATAAATCATGCCCATGCTGCATTTAATTTGGCTCAGAAGCCTATCAAGAAATCAACAGACTTTGAGGAGCACCCATGCTTAGCATGTTAAAGAATTCATAGCTTGGAAGGCCGCCCATATCCCATGCACCGATTTGTCCTTGGAAAGACCCGCAGAAGCATGACTTGCAGAGACATTTCATCCTTGTCCTGAATATCTAGTCCTTTTGCTTTTAATATTTCCACTGTTCCAAGTACCTATAATTAACTTTGGCCTGCAAACCTATACTTTAGGTATTAAGTGTTCTGCAACAATGGCACGATTTTAGGGGTCAAGCTTTTACAACACTTCAAAGTGTCATACCTTTACAGTCTACGTTTGGTGCCACTTATTTTCTCCTATCAGTGTATTTTTCCCATGTCGAACTCTATTTCTTATTGCTTTTTATCTTTCTTACCTTCACCTCCCTTGTCGGTAATTTCTTCATTTTCAAAACTAGGCCTGCCTTGCCTTTTGCCTTATCAACAAAACTCCTCGTTCACAAACCGGGCCTCTTTCTTCTTCCTTCTCGCCTTATCAGTGAAACCCACCTTTCACAAACCATATTTGCCTTCACTTTTCACCTCATCGGCAAATTCACAACTTTGCAAACCTCTTTGACTTAGCTGATTTTGCCTTTGTCAACAAAAAACACTCTTCACGAACCATCTCCCTTTGGTGCCGATTCTTCCTCATCTAATCTCCTATCGCCTTATTGGTGAATCCTCAAAAATTTTGAACTACTTAACAAGTTCAAAATCCCGTCGACTCACCAATAGCCCTTCTTGGCACCTTTCCCTAGTCAAATATCTTCATGTCCTTTTACCTTATTGGCAAAAGTGCTCCATAACGAACCTTTGACTAGGTCGTCCTTCTCAGTTGGTGAATTTACCCTTTTTAGAACTCTTTGTGCCTTAGCCTGATGTAGGACCATCCCAAGTTGTAGAGCAATCTTGCATCAACCAAAAATATTTGCATTCTTTCTTTTCTTTCATTTTCAATTCAATTCAGTCATTTGTAGTTTCAACATTTTGTATCACATTTTACCACATCTTCATATTAGAGATCACGGAGTAGGACTTAGCATCTACATATCATCATCTACATCATATTCAAATTTCAATTCATTTGGATTTGTTTGCTAAAAGTTATCACTATCAAAAGATAATCAGCTTTCACAAAGCAAAGCATTCAGATAGACAGTTGAAGGAGAAGGTTTGTAGAGCACTTCCATGACTTGTGGAGCCAAATGAAACATCATACATGACACATATGGATCAGATAGACCATCCTTGAGGCTCGCACCAAGTTTCATGCAATTGCAGAGCATTACTAGATGTAGCCTGACCTACATTGTTTCTACATGTCACATCCTTCATTAGAGTTTGTAACCTCTTGTGGCCGATGCCGAGGATTCTATGAGATTGAAGATGATATATATACATCTCTTAGATGCATTAGGAAGTTAGTTCTTGGTTAGTAGTTCTATGATATGATTTAGAAGTTAGATTCTTTCTGGAGGGCACTTCAATGCCATATCTTGTATATCTGTTGTAGCTAGAAATTAAGCATGAGAGCCCTTTGATTGTAGCCCGCATGTTGTCAACATATGAGCATTGCAATTATTTGATAATTTGAATATATGAATCTTCCATTTCATTCTATGATTATGTTATTTTCGTTGTGTTTACTCTAACTACATGGTTTAGACAGCTCACTCTATGAACCCTCCGACCGTGACTGCACCAAGTGGTATCAAAGCTAAGTTTTGAATTCTTTAGGAAGTGAAGGCATTTCGTAAGATCTTGTGGTGAACCAATCACCAACCTGAGGTAGTTTACTTGTGTTTTTCAATAGAGTGTCGATTGTGAGGCAATTTCTACCTGTGGTGAACCAATCACCAACCTGAGGTAGTTTACTTGTGTTTTTCAATAGAGTGTCGATTGTGAGGCAATTTCTACCTTGTAGTCAGATTGCCAAATTGAGGTAGTTGCACCGGATCCTAGGAAAAGATGTCACTAAGAAGGATGCCTGCTATGGCCAATGTTGCTAGAAGGATGGAAGAAATGATAGAGATGATAAGGACAATGAAGGTTAGATTGGATGTTGTAGAAGAAGATTGAAGAAGAGGACTAAACCCTAGACATGGTGTTGAAACTAATGATGAAGAATTTTAATCTATTGATCAAAATGTAAAGCCCTAGAAGAAGAAGAATCAGATTAGGCAAAGATATTGAAAGCTATATCTAAGATTGGAAAAAGACCTAGATTGGAAGTATCAAACTATACTGGGAATTTGAATCCGAAGGAACTGATTGACTGGATAAATGACTTGGAAGAATACTTTGAATATGAAGAAATTGAAGATCCAAAGAGAGTGAGATTTGCAAAAACCAAGTTGAAATGGCATGCTGCTATTTGGTGGAAAGAAGTTCAATTAGATAGGAATAGGAGAGGAAAATAAAAGATCATAAAATGGGATAGGATGGTGACAAAGTTGAAGAATCAGTTTATACCTGCCGACTATGAGTTAGAATTGTTGAAGATACTGCAAAATATAAAGAAAAAGGAGAAATATTTCAAGTATACTAAGAAATTTCATAAGAGGATCATAAGGATTGGACATAGTGAAGCAAGAAAGGAGAAATTGGCAAGATACATAAATGGATTAAGATTGAAAATTCAAGAATAACTAAGGTTGGTAAGGA
The DNA here is from genome assembly GCA_027924645.1 of Cunninghamia lanceolata. NCBI lineage: Eukaryota > Viridiplantae > Streptophyta > Pinopsida > Cupressales > Cupressaceae > Cunninghamia > Cunninghamia lanceolata. Next base: position 1,447,047 of record BSBN01001240.1, on the reverse strand, counting down.
TGACAACAATAGAAGAAGCCTATCATTTTGCATTGAAAACAAGTTGAATAAAAAGCATGAGAAAAGACAGAGAGGTAAAGGAGGTAAATTTCAAAGAGGTAGAGCATATTCCGAAGGAGAAAGACCTTATGCGGAGTAGAACAAAGAAAGTAGCCCATACAAGAAGGAAGATAGAGATGACAATTCATACCAGAAAGATGATAGAAATTAAAACCATAGAGGGATCATAATTCTTACTGCAATGAAGAGTATAGGAGAGATGAAAGAGGGTTTGATAAGAGATCATTCAAAGGAACTTGTTTTAAGTGTGGAGGTGAAGGACACAGAGCATTTGAATGTCATCAGGGAAGTACAAGCAAGAAGATAGAGAACAGTGCAAGAGCAACTTATGTGGAGGAAGAACCTATTGGATCACCTATTTTAGTTGGAAAGCCAGAGAAAGGAGAATCATTAGTCATGAGGAGATCATTATTTCAAGAAGAGACAACTGAGGAATCACTGCAAAGGAAACATTTCTTCCAGACCAGATGCAAATTGGGAGATAAATGTTGTAAAGTGATCATTGATAGTGGTAGTACTAATAATTGGGTTTCAGAGGAGATGGTGACTAAGATGAACCTGGAGAGATTGAAATACCGTGAGCCCTACAAGATAGCATGGATTCATGATGAACACAAGGTACTGGTGAGTGAATAATGTTTGGTGAAATTTCATATAGGATCTTATAATGATGAAGTATTGTGTGATATTATGCCGATGGATGTATGTCATATATTGTTGGGTAGACCATGGCAGTATGATAGAAAAGTTATACATGATGGAAGAAAGAATACTTATACCATAACATCAAATCATGGGAAGAAACATATCTTGATACCTTTGGAAGATGAGCCTAAGAGTGAAGTATGTGGGAACACTAGAATCTATTTGGTTGATGGAAGGAAATTTCTGGATAGATTGAGACATGAGAATATGTGTTTTTCTTTGATTCCAAAGTGTAGATGGGGATGTGAGATTTAATCAAATATGAACAATATCAAAACCCAAACACCAACAGAATAATGAAAACAAGAAAGATAGAAGGAAATGAAGCAAATGAATAATAATGCAAACCTTCCCTATTTGAAAGCTTCTGTTGTTTGCCTATTACAACCGTCCTTTGCTGATGAAGTAGGCCCTCAGTGAGTGCACTCTCTTAGCTATGTTGTGGGATGCCTATAGTAAATGGCTACATGGATAGGTATTGCTATGAAATAGAGCTTCAAAGCAAGAGGGTGATCTCAAGCAAATAGTATTGGGGTGCCAAGGGTGTGTGAGTAGAATCCTGCAGAGTAACAATACAAATAACCTGGATGAATAGAATGGAGGGATGAAGCTTCTTTTATAGACTTGGAAGAATGAGGATCAATGGTTGAGAGAAGATATGAAGATCAATGGCCAGGAATAAAAGTGAATCTTTTAGTCACAGTGGATTATGACATTTGAATTAAAAATTCAGAGTGGGGGGACAATGGGTTATGACAGGTGAATTAAAGATTCAGAGTGGGGGACAATGAGTTATGACAGGTGAATTAAATATTCAAAGTGGGGGACAATGGGTTATGATAGGTGAATTAAATATTCAGAGTGGGGGACAATGGGTTATGACAGGTGAATTAAATATTCAGAGTGGGGGACAATGGGTTATGACAGGTGAATTAAAAATTCAGAGTGGAGGATAATGGGGAACATTGAATTAAAAATTCAATTTGTGGAGGATAATTGATTTAAAGATTTATTTTGGAAAATGGAGGATATTAGCTAATTAAATATTAAGAATAGTTAATTATATGTGCAACATGGTGAGGTGGAAGAGATGAGATGGATTGATGAGGCGGATTTTGTGGGGTGGATTTAGGATTTTAGACATTAGAAGAATTTAGGGATTTTAATTAAATAAAATGATTTTATTTAATTGTAGGATAGTGAATCGATTAAATAAATTTAGAATATTTATTTAATTGATAGAAGAATGTAGTAAATATTTAGAATATTTATTTAGGATGAATCATGTCATTTTAAGGCGTATACATTTTGCCCCTCTTTGATGCAATGTTGTTTACAGCGTTGTTTCAAAGAAATCGATAGTCTGACAATGATACATGCCCCAGTTTGCCCCTGGTACAAGTTTAATGACGATAAGATGCCCCTCGGGAGGTTGGACGAGAAAAGGGCGACATATTTTGAGACGGACAATCTCTCGAAGACGAAGGGGTTAGGTTAGTTTGGGGGAAAAAGGACTCGTTTCAGGGAAATGGGAAGAAAACTGGAGAAAAAACACGATATGGAACAGATAATACTGATGACAAGGAAATACCACGGATAGGTAGATGTATGGAAGATAGTAGATACGGATGGTTCTGAGGATGGGCAATAGTGGATAGAAGGAAACAAGGATGTGATCTCCAAGGACTATGTCGCATAAGTGTAACATGCCCCATTGTAGGTAGAGTACGTAGGATTGTTCATGACAGTGCGTAAGACGAAGGAAGGATGAGAGGATAATGAATGATCTGCATGGTATGGAGGGATAAGGTATGTCAAGAGCCATTCAACATTTGTCAACATTGTGCCCCCAATCTTTATCAAGACCAAAGAATAGAGGAAAGGAAGTTTGGATGGATGGATGAGATAGGATAGGTATGCCATGGATAGAGGATAGGATAGGAAATGGTATGGAAGAGAACTGGTAGGGGAAGAGCGATGTGCCGATGAGACAAGGTGCCCCCAAGTGTGGGTGACATAGAAGATCAACTTACACATGATGCCTGTTTGCCAGGTTTTCATCATGGTACTTATCCAAGGCGCCTGTTTGCCAAGTTTTCACCATTGGATGAAGGGATTTTTCTTTACTGTTTTCTTTTTCTCTTTTTTTTTTTGTTTTGAACATTTAGATTGGAGAAGGTGGATTTGGAAAGACTCAAGTATATGGTTCCTTGAAAGGTGATAGGCCCGCTAGATAGATACTGTCGAATGGACCATGTTCAGTGTTCTCACAGATGTTGGTAGGGGATTGCATGAAAGTGATATGGCGTAGGTAGATAGTGGATTATGATACAGAATATGGAGGGAAGGCTTATGCAACAGCATGGACCATAGGCATAGGATGAGGAAGATGTGTAGGATAATAGTGGAAGGAAGGAAATCATGACCAACAGTTGCACATACCGTGGTAAACATTGAAGTTGGTGATGGGAAAGTAGTGTAGGAAGCAACGAAGACTTTTGTTTGTGGATGAATGACTTAGGCATGTAGGGATCCACATAGACTGAGTAGTTTTCTGATTGTTACTTGTCATGTGGGATGGAAGAATTTGAGACTTATGGATGGAATGGGAGAAAGTAGATGGTTGAGATTCTTGAGAGGTGGATGCCTCATGTAACTTGAGGGCTTTTTGCTTAGGTACCCATACCATTTTGCTTTTAGATAGTACCTATGGAGGTATGGGCTTGGGTGTATGTAGCTTTTGTGCAGCTTTAGAGGTAATTATTTGTTGGATGCGAACCCACACCTTTTTTAGTTTGGCATATAAGTGTGTGGGTGCCTACAGCTCTGGAGAAAGATGTTTCTTTGATTCTTGGCTTTTGTATCCTAGGTCATGAGGATGCTTAGGATTTTTGACTTTATAGGTAGAGGCATCCAGATTTTTATTGTTGAATTCTCTTGAGATGGTGGAAGTGGATTTGGAGGATGTTCTTTGTTTATACAACATGTGCAGTTGTTGGCCATGATTGGGATTGTTAGAAGATTCATAGATGGATGAATAAGGTGTTGGAAGAAGTGGTGGTAAAATGTATGGAGGGATATTAGGAGTTGGAAGTAGCAGAGGTAGATTGGATGATGGAAGGTGTATGGTCACATGCTTTTGATGATTGTAGGATGTTGGAGGTGGAATGGCGACATACGTTTTGGGGATATGATAGGGTTTGCGATGGAAAGTGGGGGATTTTGAAGGAGTGGAGAAAGTACCAACATCTTGAGATTGTTCACCTTGGGGTATGTATCCAAGGCCATATGAAGGAGGAGGAACATTGACATGGACGGGCTCCAAAATACCTTGTTCGTGAAGGCCCAAGCCTTTACCTTGATAGTTCATATGTTGGAGTATGCGGTGGACAACGGGATTATGTGTAGGTGGAACACTAGACATAAGTTCCTTATTGGATGACGAAGATGAGATAGAGGATAATGGTTGCTGGTGTTCTAAGGAGGAACATTCATGAATGAAGGTGGTAAGACTAAGGATACATGGTGGGGGATTTGCGGCATGGTTGATAACGGATGGCGAAGGAGTATTTTTGGTTTGATCTTCTATGCTTGCTTGGGAGGCAAGTGTCTCATCAAAGGAAGAGGAAGTTGTTGAATCTTGGATAGGACTAGATGGGGTTATAAGCTCAGGACCATGGAATGCATAAAGTGGGCTAAGAGGATCATCATGGTCTACTTGATCATAGATAGGGTCTTGATCATAGATGGGATCTTGATCATTGATAGGATTTAGCGTGATGGAATGAAGGTGCTCTTGTATATGTTCTACATAACCGATAATATCTTGATCATGGAAAGGATATAAGCCATGGAGAGGTTGGAATTTGATCTCTTGTTCATGTATAGGATCAAGTTGCTCATGGATAGCTTCTTCATCAAAGGTAGTATCTTGATCATAGAAAGGATATAGGTTATGCATGGTTGGAAATTGGATCTCTTGCTCATGTACAGGTATAGGATCATTGAAAAGATAAAGGTTATGTAAGGGTCGGATGGGAGTGCTTTGATCTTGGTTTAGACAAGGGGTTGATGTTTCCACATGCTCTAAAGTGTGCTCTTGACATAACTCTTGGGTTGTTTGAATTGAAGTTGAGGTAGAAGACTCTTGGATAAGCTCTTGGTCAACAACATGAAGGTGTGACGAACCTTGACTTTGGTGCATGATAGAAGGCTCTTCAATAAGCTTAAGGGATTGCCGAATACACGACGAGGTTGGAGTAATGGACATGCTTGAAGGTTCTTTGATAAGGTCAAGGACCAGAATTTGGGGACATGGTTGACTCTCTACTTGTAGCCCTTGGATCACATCCTTGATAGGTGAGTGAGGTAATGAATGGATGGAATTAGAGTTTTCCATAGCTTTTCTTTCTCTTTTAGGCTTGTAGAATAGTCTTTGGAGCCAATCATCATGGGATTCTTTGGGCGTTTTCAAGCCAGGAGTAGGATTAGTATGCTCTAGGCTATGTGCTCTAGGAGATGGTGAAGGAGGACTAGTAGATGGAGTGGTATATGTTTTCCCACTTGAGGTGGTGCTTGCCTTGTCATGAGCATCATTAAGACGGGAAACAGATGTATGAGTTTGGGGTGAGGTGTAGCTAGTACTAACACATTTAGCTTGTAAGATTGCTATTTCCTGTTGTATGACTTAAAGTTCTTGAGCAATTGCTATACGATCTTGGGGTGAGGCGTCGAAGTCTAATTGCTCCCGCATGTATTGGAGTTCTTGAGCAAGTTCTTCTAATTTGGATGTCATCTCCTTAGAAATTGACACAACACTGAAATGGGTACCTAGAAAACCTGAAAGTTTTCTCTGAAAAGATGTGGAAGTACTCACTTTCGTGGATGCACCAAAACAGATGCGCAACAGGAGTTGACAAATGCGCAGCAAGTCAGAGTATATGCGTTGGACTAGTGAAAAATGTATGCACAACAACAGTCAATGAAAGCGTAGTAGGTTGTAACAAATGCGCCGCAGGTCAGAACGTATGCGCAGGAATAGAGAACGGATGCGCCGCTCTGGCTTTTTTTAACGTTTTTGCAATTTTTGAAAAAAAAATTATGTTTTTGGTACTTTGGTTGCAAAAAAAAGGTCTTCTTGGTTTGATTTTCTGAATTAATGGCAAGAAAACACAGCAAGCACAGAGAATATTTTATGGCTTTTCATTTTTTATTTTTTATTTTTTTTTAGTGATTTTTCTGACTCTTTTTGGACTAAAAGAAAAGGACAAGTACAAATCCTAGTTTTCAAAAGGATTATAGGGGTTTTTAGTATACTAAACAATTGGTTTGTAGTCAAGGCAACCGTTCGAGTGGTTACACATGTGGCGGCACTACTCTCCGTTATGGAGTCTCCCAGCCTCAAAGGGTTATGCCTTAGAGGGTTTTGGGGGAGGTTGGCCGTCGATGTAACACAGCAACACTCGTTGTAGGAGGTTTTCACCTCAAGCACATTTATTTTAAGTGGATTGGCAGGGCTTGGCTTTAGCCTGTTTCCACTCAGGGTCATTCCCACTTGGACAGGCATGCATCCAAGGGCAGGCCCCTCTAAAGGTTAAATAGATAGAATGACAAGTCTGGCACTTGTGTCACCCAGTTAAGGGGAGAGCATAAGCCTATTGTCATTCGCAAGCACAGAATACACTGGTAAATCCAACCTAGTTAAAATTAAAAAAATTAAATGAGCTAATATTACTTGTGCACTCACACTGTTGTTAACTTTGAAGTGGTTAAAAAGATAGCATTGTTCATTTACCGTTTGTAAGATAGCAATAGTCTAACTATGGAAGATAGCATTATGCAGATATTGCAATGGTTTAATTACTCTCTTCCTAGTTAAGGCTATGTGGAATTTGTATGAACGTTCGTTTTACTATCCTTTTATAAATTGAAGTGTGAATTTAGTAAATGCAGCTAGATGAGTCTAAACCAGTGGCCTAACCTACAAAATAGATCCAAAGTATTCTTGCAAAGATGTTAGTGTTAGAAAAAATCTTCTAAAAAAAATCCTAAAATCACTGTCTACTATAGAAGTGCCGCTTCCGTGACTGAATGCGCAGAAACAGTCAACAGAAATTTATATTTTCTAACCCTAGTTTGTAAATATTTGGATAAAACTATATGTAGATGATCCCTTAGCTCAAATCTAACCTCACCATTGCGTCCGAGGGGGCATTTCCATAAATTTTGAGTACAAATTTGCCTAGATTTCATGAAAAATAGGGCATTTGGTGAAGAAAACAACGTTTCTAAAATTCACTGCCGAACAAATGCGCTGCAGGATGTAACATATGCGTTGTAGGATAACAAATGCACTGTAGAAATGGATATATGCACCGCAGGATTTAGCATATGCGCTGCAGGAATAACAGATGCGCTGCAGGATGCAACAAATGTGCAGAATCAGTAAATGCACCGTATCAGAGGTCATATGCGCCGGAACAAAGAGTATATGCGCAGAAAGAACATATGCGCAGTGAAAATAGATATATGCGCAAGAACAGTGTTTAAAACCACAATAAGAATGACCAGATGCACAGGAATAACATATGTGCCACAGAAATGGATATATGCGTCGTAACAGTGTTTAAAAACGCAGTACGATTATAAGCGCCGGAACAGAGGACAAAAGTGCAGTGAAAAAGAACAGATGTGCAGGAAGAATGGAAGCGTTGTAATAGTGGGTAAATGCACCGTAGAAATGCTCAAATGCGTCGAAGTAGCCTGTGTGTGACTGTGCGCGACCTGTACGAAACCTGCCTTCAAAAATGCCCAGAAAATGATGAGAAAAAGGGGCAAGGCCCCACGGTGGGCGCCAGAATGTAGATGGGGATGTGAGATTTAATCAAATATGAACAATATCAAAACCCAAACACCAATAGAATAATGAAAACAAGAAAGATAGAAGGAAATGAAGCAAATGAATAACAATGCAAACCTTCCCTATTTCAAAGCTTCTGTTGTTTGCCTATTACAACTGTCCTTTGCTGATGAAGTAGGCCCTCAGTGAGTGCACTCTCTTAGCTGTGTTGTGGGATGCCTATAGTAAATGGCTACATGGATAGGTATTGCTATGAAATAGAGCTTCAAAGCAAGAGGGTGATCTCAAGCAAATAGTATTAGGGTGCCAAGGGTGTGTGAGTAGAATCCTGCAAAGTAACAATACAAATAACATGGATGAATAGAATGGAGGGATGAAGCTTCTTTTATAGACTTGGAAGAATGAGGATCAATGGTTGAGAGAAGATATGAAGATCAATGGCCAGGAATAAAAGTGAATCTTTTATTCACAGTGGATTATGACATTTGAATTAAAAATTTAGAGTGGGGGGACAATGGGTTATGACAGGTGAATTAAATATTCAGAGTGGGGGACAATGGGTTATGACAGGTGAATTAAATATTCAGAGCGGGGGACAATGGGTTATGACAGGTGAAGTAAAAATTCAGAGTGGAGGATAATGGGGAACATTGAATTAAAAATTCAATTTGTGGAGGATAATTGATTTAAAGATTTATTTTAGAAAATGGAGGATATTAGCTAATTAAATATTAAGAATATTTAATTATATGTGCAACATGGTGAGGTGGAAGAGATGAGGTGGAAAGATGAGGTGGATTGATGAAGTGGATTTTGTGGGGTGGATTTAGGATTTTAGACATTAGAAGAATTTAGGGATTTTAATTAAATAAAATGATTTTATTTAATTGTAGGATAGTGAATCGATTAAATAAATTTAGAATATTTATTTAATTGATAGAAGAATGGAATAAATATTTAGAATATTTATTTAGGATGAATCGTGTCATTTTTAGGCGTATACACAAAGAAGTGCAGAACCCTAAGTACAGAGATTGTTACCGGAAAAGACGAGAATTGCCATAGGAGATAGTCAAATTATTGACAAAGTATGAAGATATCATATCAGATAATGTACCTAAAGGATTGCCACCAATCCAAAATATCAGTGATCATATGGACCTTATACCAGTAGCTAGTTTGCCTAACAAAACAGCACACTAGATGACACCAGTAGAGAATGCAGAGCTGAATAGACAGATATAGGAATTGTTGAGGAAAGGATTGATCAGAGAAAGTTTAAGCTCATGTGCGGTACCTGCAGTACTAGTACCAAATAAATATGGAGAATGGAGGATGTGTATAGACTCTAGAGCAAATCAATAAGATCACTATTAAGTATAGATTTCCATTGCCAAGAATGGATGACATCGTGGATTGTTTGAGTGGAGCAAAGTATTTCACAAAGATAGATTTGAAGAGTGGATACCATTAGATTAGGATCAGAGAAGGAGATGAGTGGAAGACTACATTTAAGACAAATGAAGGACTGTATGAATGGTTTGTGATGCCTTTTGGATTGACTAATGTACTAAGCACTTTCATCAAGTTGAGGAATGAGGTTTTGAAGAAATTCTTGGGTAAGTTTGTTATTGTATACTTGGATGATATTCTGATTCTCGGTAAGACAAAAGAAGAGCATTTGTGGCATATTAGACAAGTATTGCATAGGTTGAGAGAAGAGAAATTGTTGATAAACATCAAGAAATGTAGTTTCATGAAGGAAGAATTGATATATCTGGGATTTGTAATTTCTGCAGAAGGGTTGAAGATGGACCCTAAGAAGGTTAGAGCTATTGTTGAGTGTCCAACACTAGAGAGCATTGGAGAGGTCAAATCATTTCATGGACTAGCAAGTTTCTACTGGACGTTCATTAGGAATTTTAGTTCAGTATGCATGCCAATGACAGAAACAATGAGAGGTGACATAAAGGATTTTAAGTGGACATCGGGGGGTCATCCCACAATAATGGGTTACACTTTTTGGCCAAACTTGACATTGAAATCAACATTTTGAACTAAATCTTCACTTTCTGACACCTATAGCCGCTAAACCGTTAGGAATTTGAAGATGATGCGAACTAGTGATTTGTGAGATTTTGTTTGTAGATTCTAAATATATTTTCTTAAAAAAATTTGGAGTTAAATTGTAAAAAAAATTGTGTCTCCTTTGATAACTAGTTTTTAATAGTAAACAACATGTTTTTAAAGTGATGTGTATTCCGTAGCACATAACTTTTTTTCTACAAAGGATAAAATTTTGATTCTTTTGAATTTAGATTGGTAACACCAATATATAGGGCATGCATTTGGTTTCATAATATTTTGTTGAATTTTTTTAATTAAGTTTTGAAGTCAAACCAATTATAATTTAGACATAGGCATATTCCATAAAACATAACTTTTTCTGTATGTATTGAAATTTAATTTTTCTTTTTTTTTGTTGAAACAAGGACATCAATACCTAGGGCATAGATATTTTTTAGAATTTGTTTTCACTAATTTTCCATGTGTGTAGAACAAAGAACTTGATATTCGGTGAAAAACTTACATTCACAAGAAATAAAAAATAAACATAATAATCAAATTAAATATATTTAAAATTATACCTTTTGGGAAGCTTATAATAAGGACTGCACACTTACAAAACATAAATTTTAAATGAATTCATTTAATCCCCAAAAGGTAAATCAAAAATAGTTTTTTATCAGCATTTTGATAGGTGTAGAGGAGACTCCATTATAGGTATGGTTTAAAACTAGCAGGGTTCTATCCAAGGGGGTTTCAATCTAAGGGGGTTTGATCAAACTCTATTCAATTAAAATCCTTTAAATGGAACCTTTCAAGGCTTTAATCATTATATTTTCTAAAAATATGTGATTTCAACAAAAAATAGGATGTCTCAGAAAGTGTAACCCATTATTGTGGTAGCACCCCAGGAGCAAATAAAAGTTTGGAGTTATTGAAGCAAAAAGTGACAGAGCAACCAGTGTTAGCATTATTAGATTTCAATAAAGTATTTCAAGTAGATTGTGATGCCAATGGGAATTCAATAGGATTAGTGTTAAGTCAAGAAAAGAGACCAATAGCATATTTCAGTGAGAAGTTGAATGATGCAATGAGAAGATATTCAGTTTATGATCAGGAGTTTTATGCCATAATTCAAGCATTGAAGAAGTGGAGACATTATTTATTGCCTAAGGAATTTGTGTTGTGCAAGAACCATCAAGATTTACAATAATTGAACAGTCAAGGAAAGTTGAATCAGAAACATATGAGATGGGCAGAGTTCATGCAGAGTTACACATTTGTATTGAAGCATAGGAGTGGGAAGTCAAACAAAGTTGCAAATGCATTGAGCAAAAGAAGGAATTTGTTGACAGAGATGAGAATAGAAGTATTAGGATTTGAAGAACTGTAGCACATGTATGAAGAGGATCTTGATTTTGTAAAACCATCGAAAGCATGTAAGGAACCTATTGTGATAGATAGAAGTAAGTGGTTGGACTATTTCATTCAGGAGGATATGTTGTTCAAGAGAAATCAATTGTGTATACCTAGGAGTTCAATGAGAGATAATTTGATAAAGGAGAAATATAGTGGTGGATTGGCATGACATTTTGGAATTGATAAGACAAGAGATTTAGTAAGTGAACATTATTTTTGGCCTCAGATATATAAGGATGTAAGGAAGTTTGCATGCAGAGTTGTAGAGTATGTCAAGTTGCAAAAGGGAGTAGTCAGAATATTGGATTGTACAAATCTTCTACAATATTAGAGAGACCTTGGGAAGATATAAGCATAGATTTCATATTAGGATTGCCAAGAACATAGAGGGGACATGATTCTATAGTTGTAGTTCAACATGAAGGTAGACCTAAAGTTCAGTTCAACATTTAACCCACAGATAGATGGACAAACAAAAGTGGTAAATAGGAATTTGGGTAACTTGTTCATATGTTTAGTAGGAGATAAGGTAGGAAATTGGGATCTAATTCTACCACAAGCAGAGTTTGCATACAAATAATTCAATGAATATGAGTATAGAGAAGACACCATCTGATATTGTGACCGGAGTGAAACCTAGAGGAGTGGCAGAGTTAAGAGACATCAGTATGGAGAATAAGAGAAGTGTGGAGACAGAAGAATTTGCAGGATACATGGAGACACTACATAATTAGGTCAAGAAGCATTTGTAGGAGATGAATAATAAGTATAAGGAGAAAGCAGATGAGAAGAGGAGACATGAAGAATTTTTGATTGGAGATGAAGTAATGATATATATGAAAAAGGAGAGATTTCCAATGGGGCCATACAACAAGCTGAAGATGAAGAAGTTTGGACCATGTAAGATTCTTAAGAAGTTTGATTTTGGGAATGCATATGAAGTGGAGCTATCGGAGAAATTTGGTATATCACCTATATTCAACATTGCAGACCTATATCAGTATCATGAAGGACAGACAAGTGACAACATTGAAGATGGTTTGAAGATTCAGTTATCATAACAACAACCAAAGTAGATGAAGGACATCTTGGATAGCAGAGTTGGACGCAACACCAAAGGCAAGCAATACAAAGAATACCGAGTCAAGTGGAAAGTAAGATCAGAAGAAGATTCATCATGGATATCTTAGGTTGAGGTGACCTTGGTTTTCCTCTGCCCCCAACAAAGTGAGGAACTCACTTTTGTAACAACCCCGAGTGTATGATACAGTTTCAACATTTTGTACCACATTTTACTGCATATTCATATCAAAGCTCATACATCAGGACTTAGCATCTACATATCATCATCTACATCATATTCAAATTTTAGGTCATTTGGATTTGTTTCCTAAAAGTTATCACTATCAGAAGATCATCAACTTTCATAGAGCAGAGCATTCAGACAGACAGTTGAAGGAGAAGGTTTGCGGAGCACTTCCATGACTTGTGTAGCCAAATGAAACATCATACACGACACCTATGGATCAGATAGACCTTCCTTGAGGTCTGCACCAAGTTTCATGCAATTGTAGAACATTACCAAATGTTGTAGGCTGACCTACCTTGTTTCTACATGTTACATCCTTCATTAGAGTTTGTAACCTCTTATGGTCGACGCAGAGGATTCTATGAGATTGAAGATGATATATATACATCTCTTAGATGCATTAGGAAGTCAGTTCTTGGTTAGTAGTTCTATGATGTGATTTAGAAGTTAGATTCTTTTCAGAAGGAACTTCAATGCCATAGCTTGTATATATGTTGTAGCTAGAAATCAAGACTGAGAGCCCTTTGATTGTAGCCCACATGTTGCTAGCATATGAGCATTGTAATTATTTGATATTCTAAATATATGAATCTTCCATTGCATTCTATGATTGTGTTGTTTCCATTGTGTTTACTCTAGCTGCATGGTTTGGACAGTTCACTATGTGAACCCTCTGACCGTGACTGCACCATAGCCACTTTTCCACTCAGTCGACAAATTCTAACTTTCTCAAACCTTGACTGTTGGTGAATCCTCTTGGTTTTTTGGTTCTCCTTTTGTTTTATTGGCAAAGTTTCAAATTTTTGAACCACTTCACAGTTAGACATCTTGTCAATTCATTGATAGCCCTTTGACCTTCATGCCTTAGTCTTTCCTTGATCTTTGATGAAGACTTTCCCACCTTCCTTAGCCTTTTAATCAACGAAATGTCTGTCGACAAAACCACTGATCAACGAACTATGTAGTTCGTGAACCAACAATTAGCCAATGGAGTGTGTGCCCTCTCCTTCTTTCCCTTCACCCTACACTATTTTGCCTTAGCCAATTTGCCAATTAGTCATCAAACCAACGAATTGGCTAACTTTTGAACCTGTGAACCAAAGCTTCGCCAAACTGAACTTTTGTTGACTAAGGTAAAGAAAGGGCAAAAACTTGGAAATTTTTGGAGATTTTTTTTGAGTCTTTTGCTAAGGGAAACTTCTTCCATTTCAGGTGTCTCAAATTGGATATTTTTGATGGAAGAAGGGAATTTTGGGATATTTTGTCCTGGGCAAAAATAAGACAACACTAACTTTAACTAATCTTTATTAGACATTTCAGATGGCTTTGTATCTTTTTCAACTTTCCATTGATCTCTTTCTTTTAAGAGATCTTTCTTCTTTAACTTCCTCAACTCGTACCCAATGCCATTGAATTTCTCAATATTTGAATCAGAGGTAGAGGCCATGGTTTTTGATCATTTACAAAGTAAAACCAGTCAAAACAAAAGATCCCATTGCAACCAAAAAACTTTCAACACTTTTTAGAAAGGCATTCCCTCTCTACATAACAATTTTCTCTAATACCAAATATTGATAAACAAGTTGAAACTACTTCAATAAAAACTTTTCCAAGAGTATGCAAATCAAAAACTTAATTGCTTAATAATGGGTTACCAATTAATGATTATAAGTGAAAGCATAAAATAAGAAAATATAACAAAATCTACAAACCATAAACTTGTAACACATAACATGAAATTTTTGTGGAGAAACCCTTTTGGGGAAAAACTCTACTAGAGAAAGATGACAAGTATATATTAATATTCAAAGAACATGATATAATATCAACACACTTCCATCAACTTTGATAGCATTTTGAAAACATCTTTGTACCTATGAATATATGAAAAATAACTATCTCACACCTCCAATATATAGGCAAAGAGAGAGGGAAAACCATAAATGGTTTGACCAAAACAATGGATACCTAAACCATGGTATCTTGCAAAAATTCCATGCCCACCTTGGAAATCATCTTTTGAGAATAGTAAACATAATTGATGACTTCACATGGATATCACATGGGCATAATCAATGTATCCTCAAATAGTATATGTAACTGCAAAGGCATCTTTGACTCATAACTCCTCGATGAGTCACATCCTCAAGTTTAGTGCTCCATTATGGAGAAGACAATTCATGCACGGGTCTCATCCATTATGACAAGATTCTCCACTCCCTAATCCTAGTGCCTAGAGTTGTCAAGTTGCATTAGTGAGTCCAAAGTCAAATATAATTACTATTGTACTGCTCTACCTGCCTCATGAATGCATAGACAACTAATGTTAAGAATTATAGGAGACTTTATTAAATACAAATAATCTCTCCAATTACACCCTATGCATCTATGCATTTATGTCTCTAAGAGTATTGGAGACACATAAAATATAGATAGGATTTGTAAGGTTAATGACACCTTAATCATAACAATACAAAAAACTTAGAGAAAGGTTCTCATGGAAGGCCTCAAGGAGGATGTCCTCAAACACATTAGAGAATGCATAATCTATTAGCAAGACAAACTAGAACATGTATTTCTAGTAGGTCTTCTTTAGCCATTGCCTATCCCAAATAAAACATGGGAAAGTATATCTATGGACTTCATCAAAAGTCTCCCTAAGTTATATGATAAAGATCACATTTATTTTATTATGGATAGGCTAAGTATGCACACTTCTTTACTATACCTTCAAAATTCAAAGCACATCAAGTGGCAGATTTATTTTTTAGATAAGTGTTTAGGTTGTATGGGTTGCCTTTAAATATTGTTAGTGATAGAGATAATAGATTTGTTAGCTCTTTTTGGTAGGAGTTATTTCATATGGATTAGAGTACAAAACTCACTCCTAGCACAAGCTACAATCCATAAAATAGATGAACAAATAGAAATAGTGAATAAGTGAGTTCAAGGGTACTTGAGGAACTACGTTTCATATCAACAATCAACATGGGTTAAGTGGTTGCACTTGGGATAAGACTGCTGCAACACCACCCACCATATGTCCATTATTATGTCTCCATTTATGATATTGTATGGTTATGATGCATTAACCTATAGTAATTTAGTGATAATAGATAGTAGAGTGTCAACAACTAGAGACTTGGTGAAGCATAGCCAAGACATGTACTAAAATCACTCAAAGATCATCTCTAGCAAGCTTAGAATAAACGTAAGTTCAATGTAAATAAAAAATGCACTGAGTGATCATTTGAAGTTGGGGATATAATCTTTTTGAGATTACAACCTCATGTTATGTTGTAAATGTCCCCCTAGGACTTTTACCTCCTAAGTTTAGCACTCGGGTCCCTTAGATTTAATCATGCATGTTAAAAATGAATCCTAAAGCAAAATCCCCCCGAAACCCATGTCAAATGGGACCTAGGGGTGAACCTTAAGCTTAATATGGACCCAAAATAGACCCCTGGACTTGGGCTCTCTCACCCTTGTCCTTCCCTATTTTGTCAGGGTCCCAAATTTGAATGTCGGTTTGTGACCGTTAAAAATGTTTCCTTGTCGGCATCTTAAGTTTGAATTATGGAAGCTTAGTGGGAATGCATATATAATCATGTTTAGGACTTCATTTTATGAATAGATGGATAAGGCAAACTAGTGATCTTGTGCTAAGGATACTCAAGGCTTTCATTGTGTTGCAGAGTAGTATTGCGTTGTGTTTATACTTGGTTGTTGTAGATTTGTCTTCATCAATCCATCTCCTCATGGCATGAAATATCTTCATCTCCTCGTGAGAGCTTCACCTCTGAGGTGACATTTATTTTGTGTTTCAATCAATTTATCATATCATTTATTTTTTCATCTATCCACCAAGGACACACACTCTCTATCTAACGGTGTTGGAAGGCTTGAATTCCACTTTGGGGCTTGGTCAAGGCAAGCTCCTAAACAACACAACCCCCAACCCCTCTCTTGTGATTGTAGGTGACAGGTATCAAATCTTATGGAGAGCAATTGTAGGAGATCAGTGCAAAGCATAAAGATTCTAGATCTAAAGAAAGCATCAGAAAATATCCTTGATTGGACAATGGTGATCCCTCTTTCATCCTCTAGTTTGTCACTGTCAGAAATATCTAAGTAGGATATAGTCTACAACATATTTGGTTCCCGACCTCCAGAAAAAGTGCCACATTGGACAAGGATGGCCCATCTTTTGTCCCAGAAGTTTCTTCTTTCTCAAATTAAAATGTTGGTATGTTTCTAATCTGTATTTAGTGCCTTCGTGTGCGAGAATTTGTCGGGATTCGTTCATTTGTTTACGATTTTGTATAATTAGGGTTTTAGGCCTAATCAGATTAGGGTTTGACAAAATATCAATCTATTCTATATTTCCAAGCATCTCATAGTGACATCAGACCTATAATTGAGTCCTCTATCACAGCTGTGACTTAGCTCGATCTATGTCCTTGAATGTATGTGTGAAAGAAGGGTTTGATTGAATCTAATTAACACATAATTTTGATCATCCCCATTTTTCCACATAACATTTTGGTGAACCTATGTTTCTTTGAACATTACGTCTTGTTGACTGTTGTAAATCAGATTTGCATTCATACATATTATATTCATCATTTTACATTCAAAAATCTTGGAAAATTTTTGAAAATTTTGAAAAAATCGAGTATCCTAGGCTTGCATTTAGGGATAGTTTGCACTATTTTCATTGCATTTCATCTAAATAATTTAAATATCTGATATTTACATCAGATATGACATAAATTACAGCAATACATTATTTCATAATTAATTACCTTGCATTTACATACTTTCTTTGCTAAGGTTTGCTTGAAATTTTGTATTTTTCATATAACCTAGTAATTCTAAAAGATAGGGTTTGTAGCTAAAATCTTGTTTCAGATTTTGCTACTCATTTTAACACTCATTCAAATATTATTTTGGATAGTAGTGTTTCATCATAGTTTGTTTTTGCGTCTACATTTCAAATTTTGCATTTACACATTATGTATTTCAACAAGTATATCTCACTCCCTGGGTTTGCTCTATTAGTTTGTGCATTGAGTGTTGTATGCTTGTGCATGAGTCTCATAACCCACTACCCTAATATAAATATCCCTCTAAGGAGAAGTCTTATATTAATGGTTTCTAATGCTCCTGATAGCAACGGTATTCCTACATCAGAAAATCCATTAAACACCTTTACAAAAGGAGAAACACAAACTTTGCAAGATATCATACCTCCTACAAGTACAATGGAAGAACAAACATTTGATGACTTTAAAGATCATATTGATGTGATAACACATGTACTTAATGAGAAAATAAATAAACTTGACAAAGAACTAGCTGATTTTCAAGCATTTGTGGAAAAAGAAAGGATAGCTGAAGAGGTTGTACCTGTTATTCATAATCTAAGAGAGTTGTTAAAATAAGGAAAAGATGGTGTTAATACACTATGTGGACTAGCCCATATAGTGCATAACAACATTATGATGGTGAATGAATGTGCAAATATTATTAATATGTCATCACCGACTCATACACAAGTATCAACACCTATATCGACTATTGGAATGTCTACTTTTACATCATCAATCCTTACTACTAATGCACATGCTTGTAGTAATGCTACCACTAGTGTTGGAGTATCTAATGGCATTAATTCACAGAATTACAAGGTTGTGGGATTCATTTATCAAAACCTAGCACCTAGGGTAACTTCTTACATGAATAATCACTCTCAACCATCTCTCCATTCCACTTATTCTCAACCACCTTCCACTCACAATTTTTCCCAACCACCTTTTATTACAACTCACAATCAATCACCTCAAAATTTCATGACCACAACTTCTAATTCTCAAACCACATCTCCTAATGATGCCTTCTTAAATCAACTCTTGCAAAGCATGACTTCCTTACAACAAAAGGTGACAAGTTTGACAAATTCTTCTCAACCTAATATACCAACATATCATGCTCGTAGTCTTTTATCTTTTGCAATCCTAAGAACTCCTATGCTTGACAAGTTTGAGACTCCTCTCTTTGAAAAATATGGTGGAAAAGGTGATCATAATACTCATGTGGTAGCATTCACTGCTATGTGTAGTGATTTCTTCTTTGAATATGACTTATTAGCGAAACTCTTCCCGCGATCTCTCGAAGATATTGCTTTGGAATGGTTTTTCTCTTTACCTCTAAATTTAATACATTCTTTATCACAACTTATTGATCAATTCTTACAACATTTTCAAGCAAACATTGAACCTCAAGTCTCATTGATTGATTTAGTTCATTGCAAGCAAGGTCTGAAAGAGAAGCTAACTGAGTTTATCAGTCGATATCAAGCTCTATATGCACAGATTCAATACCAGATGAATGATGAGGATGTTCAGAAGGTGTTTATTACAAATCTATAACCTAACATCTATTATAAGATCCTCTTGATGAAGTATAACTCTTTTCAACATTTATGCATAGCCCTTCATGATTAACAACTTTCGTCTAGTCAGTATGAAAATCAAAACTCGTCAGCTCAAGTTGGTCAATCCACAGTTGGACCTTCACAAAACAATTTTAAGAGGAATAAGAAGAGATTTATTAAAGTAAATGGGAAAAATTTAAACAATTTTCAATCACAAGTGTCTACTATTAATAATCCAAAGAGGGTACCGTTTCAGTTTCAACAACAACAAAGACAGTTTACTCCAATATCTGATTCACTACATTCTATTATGAATCAAGTAGTCAACAATAATCTCTTGAAGCTTCCTCCAATCAAACCATTGGATAGTAATAGAATTCAAGGACCTCACTTTGATGCTAATGCTTTCTTTCATTATCATCGACAACAAGGACATGACACTGAATGATGTATGCACCTTAAACATGAAATTCAAGACCTCATCGACTTGAATGTGATACAGGTAACTGGTGTGAATGACAATGGAAATTTGTCAGTTGCCCCTTTGAATCAAAATTTAAAAATCTTTACTAATCCATTCCCTAAGCATAGCGACAACAATATGGTAGAGCAAAATACAATAGAGAAAGAAGATGACTATCTTGATTACGATGAAATAGTTGGTATGATAAAAGTGGATAAGGAGAAAATTGAAGATTCACCTCGTCCATGAGGAAAAGATATTTATACTGAGGTTCCTCCATTGTTATCCCTTCAAGGATCAGGAGTTAACCAAAATGCACTGGATATTCAAATTAAACAACCGCGACGAGATATTATGATACAAGAAAAGGTTGCCACAGTGGAAAATGTTCTATTCCATCGTGAAAGGTTTATTCATCGAAATAAGAAAGAAAATGATCAGAAAAGAACAAGGCAATTATCATCAGTGGGAAATAACACAGATTCCGCTCCTCACACACAACATAAGATTTCAAATAAACAGGGATTTGAGAAACAAGCACCACAGGGCTGTATTAGAAATGAGAATCAATCAGGTATGAATCACTCACACTTTGTACAACACTTGATGGAGCACCTTTCTAAGATGCTCACAAGTTCAAACTCCTCTTAAGAAAAAAATGTAAATATATATCTATATATATGTGTTGTGTTCCCCCGTGATGTGTTGTTCAGGCCTCCTTGGATGACCCTTAATACTCTTGTAAGGTCAAGGATACTGGGAGACCACCTCTGTTGTGATCATTCTTCTATTTGTATCATCAGTCTTCTATCATTGTCTCTCCTCTATTTTATTATTATGTGTCATGCCTTAGGGGCATAGCGTCGCAGTTGATGACCTGGGGGCATCCTCCTACATGGTGTTCCAAAGGCACTTGTTCTCCTCTCTCATTTTATTGTTTGCCTTCTTATAGTGATTCTACCTAGTCAGTGAATGACGAAAACAAACAAGTACTGATACGGACCATGTGACCCTTTAGCAAGCAAAGGAAAAATGGACCTAGTACATACATGACGATGGGGTTGATACATATATATCCGATGCTTGACTAGTAGAATCACTCCGTGTGATATATCATCTTATGGCATTCCTTGTGACTAACATTTTACAATCCACTCAATCTTCTCTTGTACACTTTGATTGGTATCTCACCTTGTTGCTATACTTAGTTCTAAGGTATCTACAGTATAGCCCAATGGTTATACTTGGTTCAGAACCTATAGTATTCCCTTGGTCCTTGATGCGATTATTTTCATGCATATCTTTATCATGTGATATGGTTGTTAGCTTAGAGTAATATTTTCTAACCATCTTGTTATCATATCTTATCAATGTGTTTATGAGAACATTCGGTGATCATGAGCACATGTCACCTTGGGGACATGGGCTTTGTGAAATATCTTGTTCCCTTGTGTGTCTTCTCTCTACCTTAACATGCTTGATATCGTTACACGCCATCAACCACCTTAAGGTGGGGACATATATAATGATATATGTCTGATGATTTTGGTACTAACAAAGCATGTTTGTAAGCCCTCTTCGTGAGGTGGGATGTTGTATCTCCAATGTGAGTGCACATATTTATTTCTATTGCAAGAAAAAAGCCCTCTCCATGAGGTGGGATAGCATATCCTTTTATCAAGAAACCCTCTGCATGAGGCGGGATAATGTATGTCTTGAGCTAGTACATATCCTTTTATTCAAAAGCCCTTCTACAGAAGATGGGATGGTGTATCTCTTGAGCTAGTGCACATTACTTTTATTTCAAAAGTCCTTCGCGGAGGCAGGGTTGGATCTTGAGACTATCCTCCCTTAAGCGTGTCTTTGGGGGTTGTTGTGGCATAAGCCCAACCATCAGGTGTCTCTGCAGAGTGTTTGAGATGGTGGGACTTAGCAATAAGCTCCTTCCATTGCCATTGTTTGTTGTGTTTAAGACGTATAGTATGTTTTTGCATGCTATACGGTGCTCGTGTCTTCCGTGTGTCTTCCCCATGTGTGGTTTCAAGGGTGTAGCGATGAGCTCCTCCCACACTCGGGATTTATTCTACGTGTTTTCCCCTATGTGTGGTTTCAAGGATGTAGTGATGAGATCCTCCCATACTCAGGTTTTGTATGGTGTGTTTTCCCCCTAGTGTAGTTTCAAGGGTGTAGCGATGAGCTCCTCCTACATTTTGGGGTTTTGTGTTGTAGTTTTTATTTCCATGCATTTATATATATGAAAATGAAAATGTCATAACATTATATTCATTGTGTTTTGTGTGATTGCTCTCATGTCTTCATCATGTTTTGTGTGTCTTCAATACTATCATCTATGTGTCTTGTGTGCTTCAATATTGTCTTCATTATGTTTTGCATGTCTGCAATGTGTCTTCTAGTGCTTACCTGAGATTGGGGGCTAGAAATGGTTCCTCAATCTTTGTGTATACCTTAGCTTTAAGTTCCTGGCATGTTTGATGTGTTTTTTTATCATACTTTAATGCATGTATGGGTCATAAGATCATACATACATTAAAGTGGGGGCTAAATTTTATGTCATAAAATTTCCTCCTATTTAGCACCTGAGTCCCTCAGATTTAATCATGCATGTTAAAATGAATCCCAAAGCAAAATCCCCCAAAACCCATGTCAAATGGGACATAGGGGTGAACCTTAAGCTTAATCTGGACCCAAAATAGGCCCCTAGACTTGGGCACCCACGCCCTTGTCCTACCCTATTTTGTCAGGGTCCCAAATTTGAATGTCAGTTTGTGACCGTTAAAAAGGTTTCCTTGTCAGCATCTTAAGTTTGAATTATGAAAGCTTAGTGGGCATTCGTATATAATCATGTTTAGGACTTCAGTTTATGACTAGATGGAGAAGGTGAATTGGTGATCTTATGCTAAGGATACTCAAGGCTTTCATTGTGTTGTAAAGCAATATTGTGTTGTGTTTGTACATGTTTGTTGCAAATTTGTCTTCATCAATCCATCTCCTCATGGCATTAAAGATCTTCATCTCCCTATGAGAGCTTCACCTCTGAGGTGACATCTATTTTGTGTTTCAATCAATTTATCATATCATTTGCTTTTGCCTCTGTCCACCAAGGACATGCACTCTTTATCTAACAACAGTGTTGGAAGGCTTGAATGCCACTCTGGGGCTTCACCGAGGCAAGCGCCTTAACACCACAATCCCCAACTCCTCTCTTATGATTATAGGTGACAGGTGTCGGATCTTACAAAGAGGAGTTGCAGGAGATCAGTGCAGAGCATAAAGATTCCAGATCTAAAGAAAGCAGTGGAAAATATCCCTAATTGGACAAGGGCGGTCCCTCTTTCATCCTCCAGTTTGTCACTGTTAGAAATCTCTGAGCAAGACATAGTCTATAGCATATTTGGTTCCTGACCTCCAGAAAAAGTGTCACATTGGACAAGGGCGGCCCCTCTTTTGTCCCCAAAGTTTTCGGTTTCCGAAACTAAAATCCTAGTATGTTTCTAATCTATATTGAGTGCCTTCCTACATGAGCATTTGTCAGGATTTGTCCATTTATTTAGGATTTTCCATAATTAGGGTTTTAGGCCTAACTAATGCAACTATAATGCAGGTTTACGGTAGATACCAATTGAGAAATAGGCATGTTCCTATACAAAATAACTATGCTAGAAAATGAAGTAGAAATGAAGTTAAAATGAAGAAAGAAAAGCAGAAAATAGACAATGAGAGAAAGAGAAGTAGTGTCCAAAAGAAGGCTCCTAAAAAGAAGAAAGTACCAATGCAACAACCAACAAAAAAATAAACATGTACAAAAAGCTCCAACAAATGTAGTGCAAGAAGCTATTGTACCAATCCCAAAAGTCCAAAGTTCAAAGAATGACACCAAAAAAGATCAATCCTACTTGCTGAAAGGATAAGAGAAGAGCAAAGAAAAGGTGGAACTAAAAGGTAAGGACAATATCTCTCATGGTCATGTCATACCTTTCGTTCCTAGTACACTTGATGTAATTGTTCCACATAGTACACCTTTTCCAAGTTACAATCCTATAGATATGGCCAAAGTTTTAAGTCAAGTCATGTAAAGCCTCTCAAACCATCACAAAAGTAAAATGAAGTAAACAAAGTAAATAATCCATTTAAATTACATCACAAATAAAGAAGTAAAATGAGGTAATTAATCTACTTAATTACAACTTCACAAGTAAAAGAAAAATCTCATAAATATGAATCAATGAAAGTCATTAAATCTTACAAAATCTCGTGCTCAATCCAGGTGAAAGCACTATAAAATATTATACAAAGTCCTTTGGCATTCATGCCATAATACATCAAAATACAAGTTACAATGATCATGTACAACAAGTATAAATAACTCAATACACTCACTAGTCGCCACGAACCAAGTGGTTCTCCTGCGAGCTGAGAGATTACACTTCCTCGGATCCCTTCATGAAATGAAGGAAACCCAGCCCTACACGAAATGTCTAGCTACTTGGAACAACTGGCAAGTGGGAACACCTGATGCAACCTGATGTCTAATGTACAATTCTAAATAATGAAATGCAGATTGTCTCACAATAGGATGTGGCAGAGACATATATCAATAAGTTTGCTAGACAAAATATTAATCTTTTTAAATGACATCTCATTTAGATCTAAACCTTTAAAACATAGTAACCAGGCAATTCCTGAAAAGAGGAAAAGTCATCTCTGATAATCCACATTCGGCATCCTAGCCCAGAAGGAATCCAATACACATTCCTAGATAAAAATCTACTTCTTTCCCTAAGAAACAAGTAAATAAATAAATAAATAAAATAAAACAATCAATGTTCTCCTATAATTCATCTCTAATTCCCTTTCCCAAAACATTAATCGAGAAAACATACTTTCAAGAAAATAATTCCTCATTGATCATACATTTGCATTTATAAAACTACTAAAATTGATTTAATTACCAAATCCTTATTTCATCATAATTCGTAATGTATTAAGCATTCTAAGTTATTTATTAATCTTACTGTCATATCTGTGATAAGAAGTCGAGAAACAAAAAAATAATCTTTATGTCGCAACTACGACAGGGACTATAACAGAATTAAAAATAAAACAACATAGTTCATAATCAGACTTGAACAGGTCTTAGAACAACATTCTAAAATAGGGAAAAATATAGCTACATGAATCCCATACTTATCAACTAAGTTTATAGAGTTATTTGCACCTTTGTTTGATCATTAAGAAGTTGTTTTCTAATAAAAGACTATTTTCTAAAAGTAAAAAGGAAGATAACAACTATGATATTTTATGTCTAGATTCATAAGAAAGTTACTGTCTAACTAATGATAGTAATTAAGCAGGTCTGAGACAACACTAAAATCATTAAACATAGCTACAACAGGATCTCTAAATCTAATTAAAAGAGGAAAAAACTTCTTGTTAGAGATAGTTCAAAATTAATTTGTAATGATAGGAACTTTCAACAGTTATAAATTGGTGGTCAAGTTACTTAGCACAGGTCTGATCCACACAGAAACACAAGATCAAAGGTATAATCAGCCCAGATTTGGAGATAAAGTAGTCCCTACTAAACAACTAGGCGGCCAAGAGAAAGAGATCTATCTGAGGCGGTGTCCAAGAGAGAAATAGAATAAAAATAGAGGAATAAACTAGACTAGATAGCAAGTTTAGAAACTGGTAGAGGAAGTCAGGAATAGATGGCCTAGTCAATATCATCGTCGTGGCTAAAGAGGACCAGCGGCAGGAAAAGAATAGAATGCTAGTCGTTCAAAATAAGAGGCCAATCGCCTTTAACAACAAGTTAATTTCTTACTACGACAGGTTGGGTAGTATGTTGGCACTCAAAGGAAACGCAGGCCATAAATAGGAAGAAATACATGTCGATTTTACTATGCTTAAACGTTCATATACAACCATTAATTATTGTACTCAAAAACTAGAAAAATACCTGGATAATTTTGCCTGTAAAAAGGTCAATCCTTCCTCCGAAATCACTTCCCTTTGTTGTCTCTTATCGCTCCAGAATCAACAAACTTCTCCTCTACTATAGAAAAATCGTGGTGGTTTAATTCTGCCGAGCCACTTCTCTTTTATTAAAAATCTCTCTTATTTTTGGTGTTCAGGCTTAGGTTTTAGCTTTTCTTTTTTATAACTGAAGGTTTTGTTTTAGTTTGCATGACTTTGCAATTAGAAAAGCTCTCCAATTTTTAATTTAAAATAACTTATTAGCTTTCTATTGCATGCATGACAATAACTTATTTTTAATTCTCTTTATTTAAAATTCTAAATACAATAGTGATATTGTTAATATAATTTAACTATTCTTAATAAAAACTCAATTACTAATACATAATTAGTTTCATCAATCAAGAAGTATTTACAATAATATTAAAATTATCTATATATATATTACAATTTAAATACAATTAATTTAAGTCTATTTTAGATATTGTCTTCCAAACATCCATATTTATATAAATAGGAAACATTTATTATTTATTATAAAATAAAATACACTATTTAAAATATAAATTGAAAGACATTAATATTCATGAATAAATCAAGCTTTCGAAGGGAACTTACTGTCACAATTAAAACACAATATTTTCTAAGTATCTAACCATCCATTGCATTTATTATCCACACAATAATGCATATTAAATCATTCAAAATAATGCAATATGAGACTACGTGAGTGTGTGAGTGCATCAGGGTGAACCATCCCATCAGTTGTTGCCAAGTGGCTAGAACATCTGTACCTCAACCATGTTCTCATCTTTGAAGAGTACCTGCATTCATTCACACTCAACTCAACATCAATAGGTTAGTTCCCCAAAACATGGCCGAAGCAAAACATTCTAATCACATTGATAATATTTAATATTTAAATCAATTTTCCAATTTACAAAAATATAATTTCATGATAATTACCTTTACACACGTGGAATTTACTCAAAGTAAAACAATCATAGTAAATGTTCTCTAAGCTAAATTTAATTATATAGTCTATGAAAACAAGACATGACATCCTCCCCACTAGGAAGAGACATCATCCCGATGTCTTATTACACACCAAAATAATAAGGTATCAATCAACCACCAACAAAGTATCATAAAACAATAACAATAAATCAAAGTATCATAATCACGCATGAATAAGAAATCTATGCTATATCCTCAAATGAGGAAAAGATCTTTCAGTCTCCTCCACATCCTCCCATGTCACACTATCCTCTGAATACTGGTCCCATTGGACCTTATATTGTACCACATCTCTGCTTCGCAACTTAATGTTGTGCCTCTCCAAGATTCAAGTGGGCTCCACTAGCACCACTCCTGGATCCTAAACCTGTAAAGCATGCCAATCAAGAATATGTGATGCGTTAGGATGATAAAGATTAAGTAAAGACACATGAAAAATATTGTGGATTCTGGCAAGTGCAGGTGGTAGAGCAAGTCTATAAGCTATAGGATTGATCACTTCCAAGACATCGAATGGTCCTACAAATTGAGGAGCAAGTTTGGATGCTTTGCCAAATGAAACTAAAATCTTATGAGGTTTGACCCTCGGGAAGACTTTGTCACCAACTAAGAACTGTCTAGGCCTCCTATTTCTATCCGCATAACTCTTTTGACAATCTGAAGCTTGCTTCAACTTCTCTTTGATCAATCTCACCCGATCATCCATTTCCCTTAACATATCAGGACCAATCACTATTCTGTCCTCCACCTTATCCCAATTGATAGGTGTTCAACACCTACGCCCATAAAGAGCTTCAAATGGTGCCATTCCCAAAGATGCATGGTATGAGTTGTTGTATGCAAACTCTACCAATGGAAGATACTCCTGCCATTTATATTGTTGATCCATACAATACATTTTGAGAAGGTCTTCTACAACCTGATTGACTCTTTCTGTCTGACCATCCATTTGAGGATGATAAGTTGAACTAAAATTCAACTTGGTGCCCAAAGTTACATTAAGAGTTGTCTAAAATATGGATGTCATGCGAGTGTATCGACCTAAAATGATCACCGCAGGCACTCCATGCAATCGAAAAATCTCCTGAACAAACTTTTTAGCTAAAACCATAGAACCATCTGAAAGATTCCTTGGAATAAAATGTGTTGCCTTTGTCAACTTGTCCACAAGGTCACTAAGATAACATCGTGTCGATTCTTAGACATGGGCAACCCCTGAATAAAATCCATACTTATTACTTGCCACTTATGCTCAGGAACATTGTGTGGATACATCAATTCTATTGGATGCACATACTCAGCTTTAACTCGCTGGCACTCCAAACATAGAGCCACAAATTCTATCACATCCCTCTTAAGTATAGGCCAAAAGTATAAGGGTCCCAAACCTTTGACCATCTTGGTCACTCCATGGTGCCTCGAATAAGGTGTGTTGTGGATCTCTTCAAGCACTAACTTCCTCAACTCTCCCAATTTAGGAATATACATCCTTCCCTGAATTCTCAAAAGTCCATCAGACTCAATCACATAACCATCAAACCTGTGATCTAAGGGGTCTACTTCCAAATCTTGCTTCACTCTTTCATAATGCTCATCCCCTTGAAGATTCTAAACTACTTTCTACTTCAAATTAGATCTCATTGTAACCATGGCATCCATATGTCTTCTTCTACTATGATCATCTGCTACTCTATTCTCCTTTCCTTTTATATACTCAATTCCAAAGTCATACTCACTAAGGAATTCTAACCACGTTCTCTGTCGTGCATTAAGGTTAGGTTGAGTAAATATATACTTGAGCCCTAAATGATCTATCTTTAACTCAAAGGGTTTACCTTGAAGATAATGCATCCACATCTAAAGTGCATGAACTATGGAGGATAACTCAACATCATGTGGCGCATAGTTTAACTCACATTGCTTTAACTTTCTTGACTCATATGCAACCACTTGCTCATTCTGCATTAACACTCCTCCTACTCCTTCTCCTGAAGCATCAATTATAACTGTAAAGTGACCATTAGGATCTGGTATGGTCAAGATAGGAGTAGTTGTGAGCTTTTCCTTTAGCACCTGGAAATCTTGCTCACACCTTTCTATCCATTCAAACTTCTTACCCTTCTTTTGTAGTGAGGTAGTCAGTGCTGCTACAGTTGAGAAACCTTCCACAAACTTTCTATAGTAACCTGCAAGTCCCATAAAACTTTTGACTTATGTCACACTCTAAGGTGCAAGCTATTCCATTATTGCTTTTATCTTTTCAGGATCAACTGCAATCCCTTCTACTGAGATCACATGACCAAGATAGTGCACCTTATCTTGAAAGAGTGTACACTTCGATAGTTTACCATAAAGCTTCCGCTCTCCCAAGTGTTGCAAGACTATATTCAAATGCCTTTCATGCTCTTCCACTGATTTAGAGTATATCAATATGTCATCAAGGAAGATCAACACAAAATCATCTAAACAATCTCTGAAAATGTTGTTCATCAAATTCATGAAGGCTGCTAGAGCATTAGTCAACCCAAATGGTACCACTGTGAACTTGTAGTGACCATATCGAGTCCTAAAAGTTGTTTTAGAGATGTCCTCATCCTTAATCTGCAATTGGTGATAATCGGATCTAAGGTCTATCTTAGAGAACACCATAGCTCCTTTCATCTGATTGAAGAGCTCATCTATTCTTCAGAGTGGGTAATTATTCTTTATAGTAGCTTTGTTAAGCATCCTATAATCAATGCATAATATCAAAGTACCATCCTTCTTCTTTACAAAGATAACCGGTGTGCCTCATGGTGACACACTAGGTCTAATGAACCCTCGTTTTAGCAACTCCTACAATTGTGCTTTAAGTCCATACAATTCTATAATAGTCATCATGTAGGGTGCCTTAGATTGAGGCTCAGTCCCTCGTAGCAATTCAATTGAGAAGTCAAATTCTCTCTTCGATGGTAACTCTGTCAACTCCATAGGGAATACATTTGTGAAATCTCTAAGGATTGGGTAGTCATTTAATACTATTTTTCTTTGTCAAGCTCATTTACTTGGACAACATAAATGACACACCCTTTCCTCTTGGCTTTCTTCAATTGCATAGCTGAGATTTTTCTAAGCTCTAAAGGTCTCTTAGATCCATTAATTTCCACCTAATTTCCTAGGTCATCCAAACATCTAACAACTTTGTCTTCACAGTTTACTAGAGACTTATGTTCAGCTAACCAGTTGATTCCCAGAATTACATCATAAGACCCTAATGGTACTACATATAGATTAACTTGCATCTAAAAACTAGGAATCTCTAACTCACTGCATGCTAGACATGAGTCTACTCTCTTTTCTTCTCTATTGTCGTATTGTACCATCCAAGAGTTTTCCATATGCCTAGGTCTAATTGATAATTTAGATACTGCTCTAGGATCTACAAAACATTCTATGGCACCAGTAAATTAAAATATAAATATGTAGTCCATAGAGCTTACCTTGAAACTGAATAGGTGCTTCATGAAAGTCAGCTTGTTGATTATCCACTGCGACATGAATCTAATGTTGAGGTGCTCCTTGTTGATTTCTATTTCCTCTTCCAACTGATATCTATGGACATGAATTAGCATAATGCTCTCCTCCACAAATGTAGCATCCACCCTTAGGTGCTCTCTACCCTTCAGTTATTTCCCTCTGGTTGTTGTTTCAGTTGTTATAGCCACCTCTTTTGTTGCCTCCCTACTGATTTCTACCATTCCATCCTGAGAGTTATTACCTCTCTTCAAATTTCTGTTCTGCCAATTGTTATTTCCTTGATTTTTATTCTGATTATAATTTTATTGATTATTCTAAGGTCTCTTATTGGCAAACTTTGCATCTCTCTGCTTACGGTAACTGGCTACTTCTTGTAACTTCTACTCTTGTTTAATTGCTTTCTCAAAAATTGCACCCATAGTGAGTGGATTATGAATGTCTACCTCTACTCTAATCTAGGGCCTTAAGCCTAATATAAAATTCCTGATCTGAAATCTCTCATCTGTTTGGTACTGTGGAATATACTTAAGTAGATGTGAGAACCTCTCCCAATAAGTAGTTACGGACATACCTCCTTGAACCAAATTTTGAAACTCTTTCATCTTCTTGTCGAAGAAGAGCTATGGTAACCATCTTTTCCTAAAAAGTTGTAGGAAAATCTCCCAAGTTATTTCACTAGGTAACGGTTTCTTATCTACCTTCTCATTATCCCACCATGTTGTTGCTTCACCAGTCAACTAATATGATCTCCACATTGCCTTCGTGTGATCTGAAAGGTTTCAAAGCCTAAAGTATTTCTCCATTTCTATGATCCATGCTTCAACTCCATCTCCAATTATCTTTCCATCAAATTTCTGCGGTGAGACCTTGAGGTCTTTCCCTAGCTCCTCTATAATCCTTACTTGATTGTTCGCATTAACTCCAACTTCAGGAACTTGAACTTCTATCCTCATATTCTTATTTGCATTAGCACCTCCTAGGTTTTCATTAGCATTCTTCTCTCTAGGATTCCCTCTAATCTCTTGCTCAAGAGCATTCATCCTCATATCATGTTGAGTTAAGAGAGCAAGAATACGGTCCAATCTTCCATCTTGATCATTATTAGTATCTCCAAGATTCCTTGCATTATGACCACTATTTGTACCTCCATGGTTTCTTCTATTTTGGTCAATTCCTGATCCTTCACTACGATCAGCATTTCTAGTATTCATGATGAATAATATGCATCAAGTTCACAACTTAGCATAATTGTCCCAAAAAGAGGCCCTAGTGTTCAACCTAGAGCTAGAAGTAAAATGAGGTAATTAATCTGCTTAATTACAACTTCACAAGTAAAAGATAAATCTCATAAATATGAATCAATGAAAGTCATTAAATCTTACAAAATCTCGTGCTCAATACAAGTGAAAGCACTATAAAATATTATACAAAGTCCTTTGGCATTCATGTCATAATACATCCAAATAAAAGTTACAATGATCATGTACAACACGTATAAATAAATCAATACGCTCTCCAGTCGTCACGAACCAAGTGGTTCTTCTGCGAGCCGAAAGACAGGAACATGGCTCAGGCACTTTTCCACCCAACCATGAAGCAATTACACTTCCTCGGATCCCTTCATGACATGAAGGAAACCCAGCCCTACATGAAATGTCTAGCTACCTAGAATAACTGGCAGGTGGGAACACCTGATGCAACTTGATGTTTAATATGCAATTGTAAATAATGAAATGCAAATTGTCTCACAACAGGATGTGGTAGAGATATATATCAATAAGTTTGCTGGACAAAATATTCATCTTTTTAAATGACATTATTTAGATCTAAACCTTTAAAACATAGTAACCAGGCAATTCCCAAAAAGAGGAAAAGCCATCTCCGATAATCCACATTCGACATCCTAGCCCAAAAGTAACCCAATACATATTCCTAGATAAAAATCCACTTCTTTCCCCAAGAAACAAAAATAAATAAATAAAATAAAACAATCAATGTTCTAATATAATTCGTCTCTAAATCCCTTTCCCAAAACATCAATCGAGAAAACATACTTTCAAGCAAATAATTCATCATTGATCATACATTTGCATCTATAAAACTACTAAAATTGATTTAATTACCAAATCCTTATTTCATCATAATTCGTAATGTATTAAGCATTCTAAGTTATTTATTAATCTTACTGTCATATCCGTGATAGGAAGTCGAGAAACAAGAAAATAGTCTTTCTATCACAACTACAATAGGGAATGTAACAGAATTAAAAATAAAACAATAGAGTTCATAATTAGACTTGAACAAGTCTTAGAACAACATTCTAAAATAGGGAAAAATATAGCTATAGGAATCCCATACTTATCAACTAAGTGTATAGAGTTATTTGCACCTTTGTTTGATCATTAAGAAGAGGTCATTTTCTAATAAAAGACTATTTTCTAACAGTAAAAAAAAAAGATAATAGCTATGATATTTTATGTCTGGATTCACAAGGAAGCTACTGTCTAACTAGCAATAGTAATTAAGTAGGTCTGAGACAACGTTAAAATCATTAAACATAGCTACAACAGGATATCTAAATCTTATTAAAAGAGAAAAAAAACTTGTGATAGATAGTTCAGAATTAATCTGCAATGACAGGAACTTTCAACAGTTATAAACTGGTGGTCAAGTTACTTAGCACAGGTCTGATCCGCACAGAAACACAAGATCAAAGGTATAATCAGCCTAGGTTGGAGAGAAAGCAGTCCCTGCTAAACAACTAGGCGGCCAAGAGAAAGAGATCTATCTGAGGCAACGACCAAGAGAGAAATAGAATAAAAACAGAGGAATAAACCAAACTAGACAACAAGTTTAGAAATTGGCAGAGGAAGTTAGGAATAGGCAGCCTAGTCAATATCATCGTCGTGGCTAAAGAGGACCAACAGCAAGAAAAGAATAAAAGGCTGGTCGTTCAAAACAAGAGGCCAATCACCTTTAATAGTAGGTTAATTTCTTACTATGACAGGTTGGGTAGCATGCTAGCGCTCAAAGGAAATGCAGGCCATAAACAAGAAGAAACACAGGCCGATTTTACTATGCTTAAATGTTCATATACAACCATTAATTATTATACTTAAAAATTAGAAAAATACCCAGACAATTTTGTCTATAAAAAGGTCGATCCTGCCTCCCAAGTCGCTACTCTTTGCTGCCTCCTGTCACTCCAGAATCAACAAACTTTTCCTTTGCTGTAGAAAAATTGTGGTGGTTTAATTCTGCCAAGCCACTTCTCTTTTATTAAAAATCTCTCTTATTTTTGGTGTTCAAGCTTAGGTTTTAGCTTTTCTTTTTGATAACTGAAGGTTTTCTTTAGTTTGCGTGAGTTTTAAATTAGAAAAGCTCTCTAATTTTTAATTTAAAATAACTTATTAGCTTTCTGTCGCATGCATGATAGTAACTTATTTTTAATTCTCTTTATTTAAAATTCTAAATATAATAGTGATATTATTAATATAATTTAACTATTCTTAATAAAAACTCAATTACTAATACATAATTACTTTAATCAATCAAGAAGTATTTACAATAATATTAAAATTATATATTTATTGCAATTTAAATGCAATTGATTTAAGTCTATTTTAGATATTGTCTTCCAAACATCCATATTTATATAAATAGGAAACGTTTATTATTTATTATCAAATAAAATACACTATTTAAAATATGAATCAAAAAGACATTAATATTCATGAATGAATCAAGCATTCGAAGGGAACTTATTGTCACAATTAAAACACAATGTTTTCTAAGTATCTAACCATCCATCGCATTTATTATCCACATAATAATGCATATTAAACCATTCAAAATAATGCAATATGAGACTACGTGAGTGTGTGAGTGCATCAGGGTTAACCATCCCATCAGTTCTTGCCAAGTGGCTAGAACATCTCTACCTCAACCATGTTCTCGTCTTCGATGAGTACCTGCATTCATTCGCACTCAACTCGACGTCAATAGGTTAGATCCCCAAAACATAGCTGAAGCAAAACATTAGAATCACATCGATAATATTTAATATTTAAATGAATTTTTCAATTTACGAAAATATAACTTCATGATAATTACCTTCACACACGTAGAATTTACTCAAAATAAAACAATCATAGTAAATGTTCTCTAATCTAGATTTAATTATATAGTCCATAAAAATGAGACGTGACAAGTTAGAATATTGGTGCCAATAGGGGAAGTCCTTAGAATTCTTGAGCATATGGACAGGGTCTTGTCATATATCATAGCTATAAATGCATCAAAGCACCCTGCCATTATTCAAAATGATAGTGACAAAGGTAGTAAAGAGAAATAAAATAACGAAGAAACCATCAACGTTTATTTAGGAATGTCCCTAGTAAACAATCAGTCTAGCATTGATCTATTTTATACAACATTGATTATAAATGGGTAGCTATTGCACAACCGCATGCTTGATTTAGAAGCCTCTAGTAATGTTATAGCATTGGAGGTCATGAATGACTTGGGACTAAAAGTGTCGAAGTCATATGGCAAATGTCTTTCCATGGATTCTAGGGAAGTCAATGTGATTGGCCTTGTGAAAGATGTAGAGGTCCAGCTTGCTGCTTATCCTGATAAATCATTCCTGATGAACATCATCATTGTAGATTACCCTGCTAAGTGGGGTATGCTACTATCTAGAAAATGGGTGACCTCTATGGGTATTAGTATTCAGATAGACTTATCTTATCCTACCATCCTTGTGCATGGTGTAGAGGTAAAGTTATATAGGGAGAAGAAAATTGAAGATGGTATTGAGGATCGTTACAAGATAGTTGATGAAGCAAATTTCTTTGATACTGAGATTGACTACTTTATGGGATATTGTAATGAAGATGATCATGACATTGTTGTTGGTCCCTCCCATAGTGATGTCTCTGATCATGATGTGAATAACTTATGGACAATGTGCTTTAATGGAGCATGCTCTAGAGATGGATCAGGTGCAATCATTGTCTTTATATCACCAGATGGGAAACATTTTGGGATGTCCTTCAGGCTTGATTTCCAATTCACAAACAACATTGCAGAATATGAATCTCTTTTGTTGGGCTTGATTGTTGCTCATAAACATGGAATAAAATGTTTGAGAATCCAAGGAGATTCTGAATTGGTTGTGCAATAGGTCAAGAAGGTGTATACAACCAAAGATAAAAGGTTGAGGGCATACAGAAATGTAGTTTGGGATACGTTGGATCTATTTGCTGCCATTGGAATTGAATGGATAGAAAGGACAGAGAACATAGAAGATGATGCATTGGCAGTTGCAGCTTCCAGGTTTAGTTTACAATCAACATCTTATCATTTTTAGTATGTTGTTGAAATTCTTACTACACCTACTATACCTAACAACATCTACAACTGGCAAGTGTTTGATGATAGTGATCATATTTATAAATTCTTGAACTACATGGATGAATTTGACAATCAACTAATAGATTGGCAACCCCTGATAGAAATTGAGGATTGTAAACAAACCTTATTTGGTAATGAGGTAGTGCAGTTGAAAACAAACAAGTTATTCTAAAAGAATTGGTAGCACTTGAAAGAATGTGTGATAGTACAGATTGTTATAGGAAAAAGAGCAAGCTAGTTGAGGAAAATGATGTTGAGGGTGAAAATTTGGGAACTAAGGCAGCCCCCAAGATGGTGTACGTTGGTAAGAAGCTAAAATGCAATGAGAGGCAAATGCTCATTGCACTATTGAAGAAATTTAAGAAGTGTTTTTCATGCCCCTATGATGAGCTTAAGGATTATAGGGAGGATCTATTTCAACATACCATTCCTCTCTAGCATGATGCGAAGCCTTTCCGATAGAAACAAAGGCCAATCAACCCCACTCTTGCTCCTCAAATGCAAAAAGAGTTGTTGAAGCTGGAGGAAGGAGGTATAATCAAGCCTATCAGACATTTGGAGTGGGTATCTAACCTTGTTTTTGTGAGAAAGAAGAATGGAGAGATAAGGTGGTGTGTAGACTTTAGAAATTTGAACATCAAGTCTCTTAAGGACAACTACCCTCTCCCAAGCATGGACCATTTTCTGCAAAAGGTGATTGGATCAGAGTTGATGTCCATGATGGATGGATTCTCATGCTATAATTAGGTGGTATTCAAGGAGTCAAAGAAATACAAGACAACATTTACTACTTCATTGGGGTACTTATGTTTATTTAAGAATGCCATTTGGTTTGAAGAATACAAGTTCAATGTTTTAGAGAGCAATGGGTGTTGCCTTCACAGGTATTATTAATGAGATCATGGTAGTTTACCAAGATGATCTGACTGCATTCTCTAATGAAATAAAGGATCATTAAAAGCACTTAGATGTGATCTTTGAAAGATGCCTTGAGTATGGGATTTCTTTGAATCCTAAGAAGTGTCAGTTTGGAGTTGAAGAAGGAAAGTTGCTAGGGCATATTGTGTCAAAAGAAGGGGTAAGAATTGATCCAAAAAGAGTGAAGGCAATTGACCTCATTCTCTAGCCTAAATTAGTCAAAGGCATCCAATCTTTCTTTGGAAAAATTAACTTTGTAAGGAGATTTGTCCCCAACTTCGTTGAAAAGACCAAAACTATTTCCAAGATATTGAAAAAGGGACAATCAATCACATGGAACAAGGAAACAACTGAGGAATTTGCTGAGATAAAAAAAGTTCTTAAGGATACACCAGTTTTAGTGAGCCCAGACTACTCTAAGCTCTCTTATCTCTTTTCCTTTGCTTCCTTCTACATTATTTTTGTTGTCTTACTTCAAAACAACAAAGATGGATACAAACAACCCATTGGATTTTTCAACAAGTCTTTACAAGGTGCTAAACATAAGTACTCAACCATGGAGAAACACGTTTATGCCCTTGTTAAGGCTATCAAAAATTTTAGATCATATCTTGTGGGGGAAAAACTATTTCTTATGTTCTGCATTCAATAGTGAAGGATATCTATATGCAGCAAGAAGCCTTAGGTAGGAGATGTAGGTGGATAAATAAAATTTAGGAATATGATATAAAGGTGGAGGTTACTAAATTGGTTAGAGGTAAAGGTTTTGAAAAGTTGATGAAGATGATAATTTAGATGCCATAGAGATAAATGAAACAAATTTAGCCCCTATTGCTAGCCCTTGTTACCTAAAGGACTACCCATGGTATAAGGATGTTGTCTTCTACCTAAAAAACATGCATTGTCCTCCTAAGATGAGTCGCAGTCAACACAGAACACTCAAACTATGGTCACAAAGGTATGTTGATCCATAATGATTTAATGTGGAGAAATCATGAAGGGCTATTGTTAAAATGTTTGGATTAAGAGCAATCTAAAAGGGTTATTGATGAATTCCATCAAGGTATTTGTGGTGGGCACTTCAAGGCTAAGACCATTGCATATAAGATTATCACGGTAGGGTATTGGTGGCCAACACTATTCAAAAATGTTGTTGAACTCATAAGAAAATGTGATGCTTACTAGAGGTTTTCTAGTAAATTAAAGTTTGTTGGTGCTCTTCCTCTCATGACTGTCATAACTAAAGCTCCATTTCAGTAATGGGGAATTGATTTTATAGGGGAAATACAAGAGAAATCTAGCAATGGGTATAGATGGATCCTTGTGGTGACTGGTTTCTTCACCAAGTGGGTTGAGGTAGTCCCAACCTACAATGTCACATCCAAGATGGTGATGCAATTTTTGATCATCAACATAATAACTAGGTTTGGGGTCCTTGCAAGGATAATTGTTGATAATGCTATGTGTTTCAGATCCCAAGATATCTCAAATATGTGTTTTGAATATGGGATTAATCTAATCCATTCATCTTCTTATTATCCCCAAAGTAATGGATATGATAAATCCAACAACAAGAGCTTCGTGAAGATCATCAAAAGGACCATGGTTGTAAATAAGAAAAGGTGGGGTCCATGATAAAATGAAGTATGCATTATGGGATGATAGCATAACCTACAAACATGCTATTGGTAAGAGTCAATTTGAACTTGTGTATGGACTAGAAGCTAAGATGTCAATCAACCTAGAATTGCTAGTGTATAAGTTATTGTATGATTTGGATGAAGATGAAGGTGGTGTAGTCTCTCAAAGATTATTGGAACTGACAGAGTTGGATGAGAGTAGGAGATCTGCATTTGACAAGATCTTGTCATAGGGCAAGGAACCAAGCATTTTTTATATAATAAGGCATTTCAAAGAAATTTTAAGGTTGTCGATTTGATTCTCATGTGGAATGTCAGGTTAGAGGACAAAGGAAAGCACAAGAAGTTTGACCCTTTATGGTTGGGACCATATGAAGTTACCACTGAGCTTGATCACAATGTGTATCATCTCAAAGATTTGAATGGAGATTTCATGGAGCTACCAATTCATGGTCATCATTTGAAGCATTACTTCTCCTAAGTAATGAGGTATTCTTTTGTTTTGTGTGCTTTCCCTTCCTATTTTTTATTTTGTATGTATGATTGTGTTTTTTCCTGTTCCCTTTTTTATGGTATGTCCCCTGAGAGTTTTCATATTCTCGCTATACCTATTAAGCACACATCCTCAACTAGAGCCACTGTTGGGACCCTAATTTTCTAGCACCAAACTTATATGAAAAATTGCATAAGATTCTAAGTTATGTGCCCCATTTATGCTTTTCTCCTTCCCCATGCCTTGGTTGTATCCTAAAGTTTCCAAAAATCCAAAGAAAATTTAAGTTTGGTTCTTCCTTGGCCATTTTTGGGTATTTTGGATTTTCTAGTTTTGTAGGGACGAGAATGTCCCAGGCCCAAGAATTTTCTTGGCTCACAGCCTTTTGGTCCCTGGTTCCTCTAGATTCTTGATCCCTCATCACATGTTCTTTTGGGTCCGTATTTATGTAGTGACGTCAGCATTGCGATGCCAAATTTTTTTCTAAGTGTTGGCTCATTTGTATATTTTCCTGTAGGGGCCTTTCCTAGGTTTTTGGGTTTTTGAGGGTCCCTGGAACCTTGGAAACATGTCCCTGCATCCTCAAGTTCTCCGAAACCCAAAATCTCCATGCCTTCCTCTTGGTTCCAAAGTTCCAAGTTTCCCCGAAACTCTCTATTCACGTCTTCTTTTCCTTTTCGAGTTTTTGGGAACCTGAGGGTTCATGGAACCTTTGCACCTAGTTCCAAGATCCTTGAGTTCCTTGGTTCCCTAAAACCCTAGTTTCTCACTCCTTTCGTCCTTTGGTCCTAGAGTTCCAAGTTCCCCTAGAACCCTAATCCTCAATCCCTATTCCTCCCTAATTCCTGATCCTTTTCGGACCCTGGTTCCCAACCTTCTCCACCTCCCTGTCCATATGTCCATGGTTCCCCCAGAACCCCAGTCCCTAGTACCCAAGTTCTCTCGGACCCTATATTTCCGCTCTTATCCTGAGCTTCCAAGTTCTTTTAGAACCCCAGATCTCACCCCTCAGATCTTTGGTTCCACATTCCTCCTAGATCCTGAACCCCGGTCTTCCCCATGTTCCTGATCCCATGTTCTAGGTTCCTCCTGACTCCTAGTTCCCGCCCCACTTTTCCCCTTTCTCCTTGTGGGTTTCTAGATTCCCTTCGATCCTTCTCACCCTGTCCTTGTGTCCCTTGGTTCCCTAGTCTTCTAAAAACTTGAAACCCCTATAAAGTTAAAAAATGTGACAAGATGTTCAACAACTCCCAGGATCGCCATTAATGGTTCAATTCGACCCCTACAACTTCTCAAAGACCATTTTCACATCCGAGTGCATTCAATCTTCCCTAGATACAATTCCACATGTCATTCTCATGCCATGGTAAAACCACAGATTTCACAGGTTTTATTCTTCCTTGCATTCATGGAGGTTAGTGAATTCAAAGTTCTAGGTGCATAGGTGTTTCCTCCCCACGAATTATGACACATGACCATCATGGTATAAATAACAATTCTCTTTTCATCAAATGGGTTGGTCATTCTTGGAAGTTCTCTAGGCAACAAAAGTGAAGAGCTTTTTAGGGCTTCAACAAATGATAGTTCCAATTCTTCAGGAGGCAATGATACAGAGTATATAAAGGAAAAAAGTACAATCTGATATCAATGTATAAACTTCTCCACTATTTATGTGTTTTTTCAGGGAAACCCCTAAATCGCAACTAGGGTTTCCTCTTGCTACGTTTTGTAGTATGAATGTAACTACAAATTTGATGAATGTAACAGCTTCTTAAAACATTGCATGCTATGTAGTGATCATTGTTGTGTTATATGTGGATGAATGTAGTAGAGTAAAGGATTATTAAGCATATTCATTACTGGTTATCACATTTTATACATCTGGGTATTCAAAAAGGCTGTCACATTTTCTGTAGTATTATTCTCCTTTGATGAACTGAAGACTTTGTGGCCCATTTGATAGGCACTGGTTTGGGAAGTGTTTGATCACCCGTGACCCTTTAAAGTGAACATCTTTTATTTGTGAAATAGGAATAGATCCTAATTTGTATGCATCCTTTTGGTTCTGCATTTTAACCAGAGAATATCTCTAACAAACCAACCAAATTCTCATCTTATCAAACAAAACATATGCATACTTGCACCTTGACTTGTTTCCAAGATGCCATTGTCAACTTAATAAGAGGCTAATAGTGTAGTAGGTTAGTTTTTTATTCAGTAACAACCTTTGGGATCAAAATTGTCATCTGGGTACTATTGTTGTGTTATTATTTTGTGCATTTCATGTTGTAGTCAATCCCTATTGAGGGATACCTCTAAGAACACCCTCTTAAGTTTAGTTGAGCTTGAAGAGAAGAGGAGATTACCTACTCCTAACAATTGGCCCTTAATCATCCATAGCTTATTGATGAGCCCCTTTCTTGTCTCCTTGATAACACCCCTGGCCTAGGAGATTAGGAAACACTCTAGGGTTTTGGGACCCAACACCTTTGACTATTGAATAATACATTGAGTTGCTTTGGAGAGTGAGGTTTTTCTCCCAAGAGGGTTTTCTCCATGTAAATCACTATGTTATGGTATATTACTTTTGAGTTTATTTCCTTGTAACTCTATGATTAGTTTAATTTTTTGCACATACCTCCTCTCATAGATTAGTGTAGGAAGCATATTCTACACCTTTGCTTCCTTCAAAAGCAATTTTGGGAAGGGCAGACTTATAATGTCCCAATTTCTAAGTATGAGAGTGTTTGGGTCACTTTCCAGTTTTAGGCGAGGTTTCAAGTTTTCTCATGTTGTCATGCCTTTCCTTCGTCCCTTGTTTCTATTGGATTTGTGACAACAATATGAAGAAAAAAATTATCTTAAAAATCTATTTTTTCCTAAAGAGAAAAATCTGCTTTTTTTTCTAAATTTGACGGTGGTGGTTTTGTTGAAGATATTATATACCTTTGCAGCCTTGAAAGGCAAATTAATTATAATGATAGCTACGTGAAGATTTTGATTTTTCTCTGGGAAATAAGAATACCGATACTTTTCCCTATGGATGTTTCCTTGGCATATTGCTTTGGTTTTACCATGTAAATCCTCTTGTTTTTTGATGTGATCACTTATTCTATTAGTTTGTTATTCTGTTATTATCTCTATTTTCTTCGTAACTAATTTGTGCTACAATATTATATGATTTTGGAGCTTAAATTTTATCATTAAAACAAAGATTTTTCAACAGTTTCCAGAATTTCTTGATCATTTACCTTTTATGACTTTTCATGGTTTTTCTTGCCTTGATACCTTTTCCTCAGTTTCTCCATTCCTCAAACCTTCACTTTGTAAATTACTTGTTAGAATTTGGGACTTTCCCATGTTGGTGCCCTTTTCCTTCATTTCCCTCAAGTCCTCGATTCCCTAGTTCCCCATGTGTTAGCCTTCAGGTTTTTCTCTACTGGCATGCCTTTCCTTTATTCCCTGCACCCTCATAAACCTACTTCATTCTCTCCTATGGGATTTCACATTCCCCCTTCCATCCATGCTTTCAAATACTAGAGGACTTGATCTCCCTGAGTCTTGAACTTTGTTATACAGTGGGTCTATAGACTTTCCCCTACCATCATACTTGAAGGATGCCATATTGTGGATCCTCATACCCGGGAGCTCAATAGTAATGCAGCTCAGGATCCAGGGGCTTTATCAAGCTACCAGATCAAGCAACAAGAATGATTAACACAAGACAACAAAAACAAATGATTCTTTATTCATATGCAGGAGAATGGTTACAATAGGAGCACAATTGGCATTACATATGCATTGGTCTCAGCCTTACAACATCTTAGATTTAGATCAAATTGATCCTGTAATCTGGATATCCTTGTGGAAACTCCCAAAAACGTATTACAGTTTTGACCAAGGAGAGAATCTCCATCATAGTACGTTTTTCCTCAATTTATAGATCCTAGAGGCGGCCATTGACCTATTACCTGTACATGCCACGTGTCAGATCATGATTTGCCCTTGGAATGACTATACACATGATCAAGACTAACTTTTGTCGCCTTTTACGCGTTTAGCGGTAATTTCGTGTCTCGTCGAATGCGAGGTTATCACAGGTCACATGACATATGCAGAAGGCATGAATTTTAGCGCAACTTCTCTAATATATCCAGTGGGGTTTTCATGCATCACAAGATCGGTGGGGTTTTTATTGCTAAGTGGACATATCATGTGCAGTCACTTTTCAGTGGAAAACCTTCGAATGCTCTTAGCTGTGATTTCAATGATAACCGGATGGCACATATTTTGGGCATTGCTAGATATATCCGGTCGCAACTTGTTTTAGCGCAGACTTGTCTTAATGGCTTTAGCAGACCTTTTAATGTCAACCAGATAGCAGGGAAATCATGGGTTGATGGATATGTCCAGTGAAGACATCTTTTAGTGTTGGGATCTCAAAACCTTCGTAGCGGGAAATTTCAAACCAACCAAATCTGCAGAGATTTTGGGTGCCAGAGGATATGTCTGGTGGCAAGGAATTTTAGTGTTGATCTGGTGACAAGCAATTTTAGCCCAAAGTGGTTGGAAGCGCATGACGGGGAATTGAGGCATCACCGGATATGTCTGGTGCAGAGGGTTTTTAGTGCAAATTTGGTGAAGCTTGATTTTAGCGCAAAGTGGTCCAAACAGTTTGGCAGGCAAAAGGAAGGTCACAGGATATCCAGTGAAAGACAAAAACTCTGTTGAGGCATAACTTCTTCAATTTTTAGTGGATTTTCACCAAATTTGAGATGTAGATACCCATTTGGGCCTTCTTCAAGTTTAATTCATCACTTAGCCAAAATCTTTAGGAAAATTCTTTGAAATCAACTAATCAACTCCTATAGCAACTCCTACAGCAAAACAAACAACAAGAAAGTAAAGCAAATCTTCTTTTTGGTTGATGAGGATTGCACGTGAACTTGGATGCTCCTGCATCAGACATGTCGGGTAACTGAAATGTTCCATGAGTTGAAAACTCATGAACATTTGTTGATTGTATTTATTCCATTTATCATATGTAATTTGTAATTATCCCTGAGATGTACTAGTTTCACTAGTAGGGGTAATTTTAGAGTAACTGGAGGTAATTACGGAGTGACTTTTACTGTCGGCAAATGTAAAAACTCAAAGTAAATGAGAGTCGGCGTACTCCCTTGAGGAATCTACTATATTTGGCATGTATGACAATTGTCATAATGTTTGGTAAGTGAATCTATGACAGCTACAAGTTGTCATAAGATTATGTGATTCTATGACGCGTATGACGGATATGTTAGTTGTATATTTGTTATATTTAGCCCAAGGTTCCTATCTTGGAAAGATACTCTTTTGTGGAATCTATGACAGTTATGACACATCATAAGATGTTGTAAAAGGCTAGATTTAGTCTTGGGTGCCCAACCTTTTCATGGTTATTTTTGGACAAGTGGAAGGTGCTTGTAAGATGGCATTTAATGTTTACATGTTGGGGAATCTCCTAAGAGAGAAGGTGAATGCCTAAGATGACTTAGAAAACATTTCTATAAGTATTTTTCTATGTATTTGTTACTGCAATACATATTTTAGGTACTCAAGTTGCCGAAATGTTGTCAGATTGAAGACTTGTGGAGAGAGTTGTGTAGTTGATGTATTGTACAATCTTGTTGAGATTAATACAAACTTGTGCCTCTTTCCTGGTGGAGTTTTTTACCCACAAGGGTTTTCTCCACATAAACACTATGTCATTATGTTGAGTTGTTCATGTTTGACATCTTTTCTGTAGTGGGTTTTATGTTTTGTTACAATCTCCATTGTTAATGCAGACTTAAGATTACTAAAATTTATCTTAAATTAGATTTCCATTGAAGTAGTGTTGCTTTCATTTCTAACAACATTTAGGCAAGTCTAGAACTAGAATCCCAAACTTGACTAGTTCTGCAGTAGTCAGCCAAGAAGCTTCATCTGCAGCTTTGTTCTTCCATCAGACCAGATACTCCATGTAATCCTTTCCTCTGGTCTTCTTAGCCACTCGGGAGTCAATCACCTTATCCACTTCTTCCATCTTTTCAAGCAATTGATTTATCCACCCCTATGCATCAAGTGAATGTGAATGTGTACCCCCTTGTAAACTTGTCTCTCTTTCATGGAACTTATACAGATCAGCCACATTGAAAATAGGTGATATGTCTATTCTTGCTGGTAACTTGATCTCATAGGCATTGGATGAGAACTTTATCAACACCTTGCACGGACCTATCTTCTTGAATTTCAACTTATTATATGTTCCATGTGGAAACTTTTCGTTCCTCAAATGTGCCAAAACTAAGTCTCCTACCTGGAATTCTCGTTCCCGCCTATGCAC
The DNA here is from genome assembly GCA_027924645.1 of Cunninghamia lanceolata. NCBI lineage: Eukaryota > Viridiplantae > Streptophyta > Pinopsida > Cupressales > Cupressaceae > Cunninghamia > Cunninghamia lanceolata. The sequence continues at coordinate 1,402,366 of BSBN01001240.1, read as the reverse complement.
ATCAGCATACTCCTTATACTTGATGGCACTCCTCTCCAACTGTCCCTTCACCTCCTTGTGAACCTCATGAAGGTATTCTATAAGATCTTCTGCTACAACACTCTTTCTGTTCAAATCTGCACTATCTCGCAACTCATCAACGCCTCTTGGGCTGTACCCATAAACTATTTGGAATGGACTCCTTCCTGCACTTCTGTTCACTAAATTATTGCAAGCAAATTCTGCTTGTGCCAAGATAAGATCCCATTGATGTGGTTTGTTTCCCACCAAACACCTCAGTAAGTTTCCAAAACTTTTGTTCACAACCTCAATTTGTCCATCAGTCTGTGGATGATAAGCTGAACTGAATCCTAATTCAGTGCCCATTCTCTTCCATAATGTACACCAAAAATGGCCAATAAACTTCATGTCCCTATCAGAAACAATGCTCTTAGGTAATCCATGCAACCTGACTACCTCTTTGAAAAATAATGTAGCTATGTGGGATGTGTCACTAGCCTTCTGACATGGTATGAAATGAACCATCTTTGAAAATCTATCCACAACAACAAAAATGGAATCATGACCTCTCTGTGTCCGAGGCAGTACCAAAACAAAATCCATACTTATATGCTCCCATGGTCTATCGGGTATAGGCAATGGCTGATACAGTCTTGTATTCTGTCATGCTCCTTTAGCATGCTAGCAAATCCTACAGCCTTGTACCAGTCTCTTCACATCTGCACTCATCCCAAGCCAAAAATAACTTTATTCAGTTGTGCCACAATTTCTTAGATTAGGTTCTCTCTCATTGAACCTCTAGGTGTACACAATTTCTATCCTTTGAATAACAACCCATCTTGGATAAAATATTCCAACCAAGGTGTCCTATCTCCCTCTACTAGACTTTTACTAATTGTCCATGCTTCCTTAAAATCAGGATCATCTGGATACAAATCCTTCATTGCATCAAAGTTAGCAACATTAACCCTTAACTCATTCATTAATAAACATCTTATGCTAAGTGCATCGCCTTCCCTGTTTGACTTACCACTCCGATGTTTCAAGACAAAAGAATAATTTTGCAAGAACTCCACCCATTTCATATGTCTCTAGTTTTACCTACCTTGACTATTGATGTACTGCAAGGCATGATGATCAGTATACAACACAAACTCATTGGATAGAAAATAATGTCTCTACTTTTTTAAGGCCTGCACTATAGCCTAGAATTCTTGGTCATAAACTGAGTATTTCCTCTTTGTTTCATTGAGTTTCTCACTGAAGTAGGCAACATGTGTACCTTCTTAACTTAACACTCCCCCAATTGCACTACCACTAGCATCACAATCTACTTGAAAAACTTTGCCAAAGTCTGGCAATGCCAACACTGGTTGTTCTGTCACCTTCTTCAACTACTAAAAAGTCTTTTCTGCTACAATTGTTCATTAGAACTCTTTCCTAAAACCCTTCATTGTTTCGGTGATTGGTGCACATATTCCACTAAAATTTCTGATGAAATTCCTATAGAAGCTTTCCAAGCCATGAAAAATTTTGGCCTCAAACATGTTTCTAGGTGAAGGCCAATATAGTATTGCCTTAACCTTCTCAGGGTCCATCTTCAACCCCTCTTTAGACACTACAAAACCCAAATATATGAGTTTTTTTCTGGATAAAACTGCACTTATCCATGTTCACCAGCAACTTCTCTTCTTTTAACCTCTGCAAGACTACCCTAAGATGCAACAGATGCTCCTCCTTTGTTTTGCTAAAAACCAAAATGTCATCCAAATAAACTATGACAAATTTTCTGAGGAACGGCTTCATTACCTCATTAAGGGTCCTGGGTGCATTTGTCAACCCAAATGGCATCACTAACCACTCATACAGTCCATCCTTGGTTTTGAATGTTGTCTTCCATTCATCCCCTTCTCTAATTATAATTTGGTGGTATCCACTCTTCAAATCAATCTTGTTGAAGTACTTGGCTCCACTCAAGCAATCCATCAATTCCCATACGAGGCAATGGAAACCTATACTTAATGGTTATCTTGTTTATAGCCCTTGAATCAATGCACATCTGCCATTTCCCATCTTTCTTAGGTGCCAGTACTACAGGTACAACACACAGACTGAGGCTTTTCCTAATCAGTCCCTTATCCAATAATTTTTGCACTTGTCTATTTGCCTCCTCATTTTTCATAGGTGTCATCCTATATGGTACCTTGTTTGGTAGGCTTGCTCCCAGTATCAAATCCATGCAGTGAGTTATGCTTCTAGTTGGAGGTAATCCACCAGGTAATTCCTTCATTAATATGTCATCGAACTCACTCAAAATTTATTGGACCTCAGTGGGAACTTCTACCCTTTTCTCATCTATCATGCTTTCTATAATTTGAGGTAGGAAGGCATATCATACCTTCTCCTTTCTGATTTCCCTTAGGAACTATTTTCCACTCACTAAACAAACCCTATTGGTTCTCTCAACATCCTCATCCTTATCCTTCAAAGGATTCAACACATACTCAACCCCATCCTTATTGAGTGTAATGCAATTACACTTGCCATCATGAATGGCCTTCCTGTCATATTGCCAAGGTCTACCCAATAGAAGGTGGCATGCATCCATTGGCATAACATCACACATTATCTCATCTTTGTAATTTCCAATATAAAATTTGACAAGGCATGTTCACTTACCAATAAATAATGTCCCTTTTGCATCCAAGAGACTTTGTAAGGAGTGGGGTGTTTCAACCGTTTCAGATTTAACTTCTCCACCATTTCTTCTGACACTAAATTGTCAGTACTGTCGCTGTCCACAATGACCTTGCAGCATTTCCCTCCATACTTACATCTAGTTCTAAATAGACTTCTTCACTGTTCTGGTTCCTCTTGTACCTTCTCTTGTGCTAGAAGAACTTTCCTCATCATCAAGGATTCTCCATCCTCGGCATATTCTCCAAGCTTTGATGAGGCTGCAATGGCCACACTCTCCTCCTCAGCTTGTGCTATATGGACTCTAGTCTCTTTTCCCTTGCCAAAACTCTGTTATACTTGAGGACATTCAAATGCCCTATGTCCATCTTGTCCACACTAGAAACATGTTCCACTGAACCCTCTTCCTCTTCCAAAATTTCGTCTACATCGAGGGTAATCACCCCTTCCTCTACCTCCTTGGGTATTGGCATGTGAAGAACTTGTTTCTCCTTGCTTATCCTGAGATCCACGTCCAAGATTCGACTGCCCTCTTCCTTTGGAGGATTTATCTCTTCCTCTAGAGTTATTCTGCCTTCTAGAGATCTTTTCTTCTGCCTTCAATGCAAATTGATAGGCTTCCTCTATGCTGGTAATTCTGACCATGCTAATTTCATCTTGGATCGAACAATGCGACCCATAAATATGTACCTAGAAATCTTCTCAGCATCATCTTTAATGTGACCGACCCTAATGTTCAATCTATAAAACTCTTCAATATAGTCTTGCACACTTTTCTCCCTCTACGTTGTGTTCTCTCCATTGCATCCAGCCTAGCTGTGATGCCTCTCAACATCTCTACCAATGCTGCATCTTCACATCTTGGAGGTGGTCCTCTCCTTCCTCTTACTCAATGTGCCATGACTACAGATCCTCTACAGTTGCAGGTTTCACTTAGCCTACAACAATCTTCTTAGGATCCCTTATGTAGTAATCCCACGGCCTCAAGGAATACAAAACCTTGCTCTGATACCACTTAATGCAGCTCAGGATCTAGGGGCTTTATCAAGCTACCAGATCAAGTAGCAAGAATGATTAACACAAGACAACAAAAACAAATGATTCTTTATTCATATGCAGGAGAATGGTTACAACAAGAGCACAATTGACATTACATATGCATTGGCCTCAGCCTTACAACATCTCATATTCAGATCAAACTAATCCTGCGATCTGGAAATCCTTCTGGAAACTCCCAAAAACGTATTACAGCTTTGACCAAGGAGAGAATCTCCATCATAGTATGTTTTTCCTCAATTTATAGATCCCAGAGGCGGCCACCGACCTTATTACCTATACATGCCACATGTCATATCGTGATTTTCCATTGGAATGACCATACACATGATTAGAACTAACTTTTGTCACCTTTTGCACATTTAGCGGCAATTTCATGCCTCATCAGATGCAAGGTTATCGCAGGTCACAGGACATATGTAGAAGGCATGAATTTTAACGCAACTTCTCTAATAACTCCAATGGGGTTTTCATGCATCACAAGATCGGCAAGGTTTTTATCGCTAAGTGGACATATCATGTGCATTCACTTTTAGTGCAAAACCTTTGAATACTCTTAGTGGCGATTTCAATGATAACCAGATAACGCAAATTTTGGGCATTGTCGGATATATCTGGGTGCAACTTGTTTTAGTGTAGACTTGTCTTAATGGCTTTAGTAGACCTTTTAATGTCAACTGGATAGCGAAGAAATCATGGGTTGATGGATATGTCTAGTGAAGACATCTTTTAGCGCTGGGGTCTCAAAACCTTCTTAGCGGGGAATTTCAAACCAACCAGATCTGTAGAGATTTTGGGTGCCAGAGGATATGTCTGGTGAGAAGGAATTTTAGCGCTGATTCGGTGACAAGCAATTTAGCACAAAGTGGTTGGAAGTGTCCGGTGAGGAATTAAGGCATCACTAGATATGTCCAATGCAGAGGGTTTTTAGTGTAAATCCAATGAAGCCTGATTTTAGCGCAAAGCAATCCAAACAGCTTGACAGGGAAAAGGAAGGTCACATGATATCTAGTGATAGGCAAAAACTCCGTTGAGGCATAACTTCTTCAATTTTTAGCAGATTTTTACCAAATCTGAGATGCAAATACCCATTTGAGCCTTCTTCAAGATCAATTCATCACTTGGCCAAAATCTTAAGGAAAATTCTCTGAAATTGACCAATCAACTCCTGTAGCAAGTCATGCAGTAAAACAAACAACAAGAAAGTAAAGCAAATCTTTTTTTTGGTTGATGAGGATTGCACGTGAACCCGGATGCTCCTGCATCAAATGGGCTTTCAAGTTACCCTTCTCTTTCCTATATCAGGTATATTTGAGTCTCGATCCCCACTCCCTCTATATTGGGCTCTGAATCTTGATCTCCACTCCCTCCTGGATCAAGTCTCACCAAACATCAATCCCCGCTCCTTCTTGCATTGAGTATTGTTGAATCCCAATCTTTGCTCCTTCTTGCATGGGGTATCACCAAACATCAATCCCCACTCCTTCCTCCATCGAGTATTGTCAAATCCCAATCTTCACTCCTTCCTACATTGGATATCACCAAACCCCAATCCCCACTCATTTTTGCATTAGGTACCTTCAAATCTCGTTCATTTTCATCCCCCCCTTCCTGGGCCCATGAACCTTTCCTTGCCCTTGCATCCTAACATTCTTGCATCCCATTCCTTGAACCCCAAACTTTAGACCTTTAGAAATCTTAATGTTAGTGTACCAAGTGAGAATAATCTAAATGGCATCCCAACTCTTGGTTCCTTGGTCCCTATTGCAAATGCACTTTTCAACATGTGAATCCCTAAACCCTTGTTGTATTGCATCCTTTGGCATGCAAATCCTTGAACCCCCATCATTTGAACCTAAAACTCTATCTACCGCCCTCCACAACCTAGGATACCATTAACGGCCTCAATTGAATACAGTAAGAATGAGGAAGACTTTGAAATTCCTATCAACACGTGTGGGCCCCATGCTAGGCCTTCAATCTCTATATAATGTAAGCAACTTCAGTAATTTTTATCTTTTGTCATCTTATCAAACAAACTCTAACCTTAATTTGCATAGTTTAAGCACTTGTGTTTATCTATTAGATCTAAGGACGAAACCCCTTGGGTTCTAGAGATTAGTGGATGAAACTCCATTGGTTATCTAGAGTTTGGAGGACAAAACCCCTTTGAATTCCTTAGGGCAACTTCGTATGGAGGTTACATTTGCACTTCAAGTTTTGAGGATTTCAACATATTGGGTATTTTGAAGAAACATTTGTAATTGCAATAGTTTTTGTAATTCTGAAGATTCAAAATTTTGGGAAAAAAATCTTATAATCATTTAGTATTTCATGAATATATATCTACTCCAATATTTTGGTGAATTTCTAGTTTTACCTTGCAAAACCTAAGATTTACCTTCCACAAGAGAAAAAAGAAAAGAGGAATAACTTGCACAATATTAGATGAATTGATGAAATGGATTTAAAAATTACATGTGAGAACTTGATTTTATATTTGCAAGTTAGAAAAAAAACCCTAATATGACTTAAGAATAACCTAAGACTAAAATTAGCCCTAAGTAAACTTAATAAAGTGTAATTAAATATTTAATTACACCAACAAGGATCACCCTGCTCTAATTTAAAGTATTTCGGTATACAAATTGATGGGTAACAATCAAATTATCTGAAAGATTTGGCTTGAAAAAATAGGAAAAAAGATTTGAATTAGGAGGACAAGGTTGTAAGGATGAATCTTTTTAAGGGACAAATCCATGTCTACAATTAAATCCAAAGTATAAAAATCATTGTAGAAAGGATTGGCCTAACCATTTAGGATTAGAAATGGCTAGTAGGCTAAATGCTTCCAAATTTTGGATCAGCTCATATACAAAAACATGTCAAATTAAATGTTAACAATATATTTACAACATAATATAAAATTATTAAAAATTATATATACACACTTTTCACTACACATGTAACTATATTACTTTTTTTATATCAAACAAGCAATGCTAGTGGACACTTTTAGTGACTATAAACAAAAGACTGGGCTTAAAAGCACTAAACAAATGAAACATCAAACTTGGATGTAGTTTATCATGTTAAGCCATAAGGAGTAAATAATGAGTCAATGTTTATTGCATATTATGTTTCATCAATGGGTTCTTGTAAGTTAGATTCTTTATACATAAGATAATTTTGTCATTCGAGATTTTAATAATTTTCTGTAAGATGAATTTTTGGGAGCATTGTTCAAATTTAGGGAAGATATTTAAGGGTGAAACATAGGATAGAGTTTATGGGTCTATAACTGGTTGTGCCAAAATTTGATCTTAAATTTAGAAAATCTTATAGGAAAATGGATTAAGATTTAAAATATTGACCTAAGAAGATTACTCCAGAGACAATGAGGTAAACTTCAAATTGAAAATCTCAGAGCATGAATGGCCAATTGTAAACTCTAATCACCACGAGTTCTCTTCAGCTCTGTCTTAGTCTATGTTGTTTCCAGCTCATTAATTCTGTATACCTATGTAGCAGCCTTGGTCATGTTCTCAGTTTTAAAAACTATGACAGGTCTGTGACTGTCTCTTCTTCAGCTAATGAACAATAGTGTCTGTTTCAGTAGTTATATTTTTACTCTATGTTCGTTGCTCAAGATATTTCAGCGATTGTTTATGACTGTCAATCATTAACCAGATGTGATTGTTTATTTTCGACTGTAAGTCTGTAATCTACTAGTCTCTAGTTTTCTATATGTACTCTTTTATATGCTTACTACAATCTATTGAAAAAAAGTAATTTAAAGCTAAACAAAATAGTCTAATAGACCATTCTTCGAATCATTAAGATCATTACCAGATAATTCTAAAGGACTTAAACAAGACCATTATGGACGCATCTGGTCTCTTGAGTTTCACAACAAGGCTTTATCCTCTTGCCCTCTGCTCTGTAATATCCCTCTTAATTTTTTTTTTTTTGGGTGAATATACTAAACCCTACTTCACAATTATAATAATTTGCTCAATTAAATATAAGTATGAAATCCTTTTTTTTCTTTGATGAGATTGATTCAGAAATTACAGTTAATAGTTATTCTGTAAATCAGATGAGATTGATTCAGAAATTATATTTAATATTTTATTCTGTAAATCAGATTTAATGCTTAGAAAATAGTTCAGAATGACCAAATTAATTCCTTTTCAGTGGCTGTTAATCTGTCCCAATTCTACAGCATTTATTACCAAGTGAAGTGCCCTTTTTCTGCCTTTGGAATGCCTCTAAATATGCTTGATAGTCGTTCCTAGAATGCCACTAACCGCTGCAAGTTGTACGTTGTAAGGTTATTTTAATTCAAACTGAGATATATCAAATTTGCACAATGGTGAAATCACTCTATGGAATTGTGAGTTTTCATCCCCAGTTCCAAATATAGAGAGGTTTCATCTTCAGGTTAATTGAACCATAGTTCATTGTTCCATAAGGAGTAAAATCATAAATGTTTTTCAATTATGATAATCTTCTTTACTTAGCCTCCTTTAAATAGAACTTTTCCCCAATAGATGTACCTCTTCAAATGCTCCTTTGATTACAATAAACTTTAATTATAATTTCATTTAAAGTATTATGTAATCTCTTTTGGAAGCCGTTGTCTTTAATTTCTACAATTCCTTTCACTCTTCGATGTCCTTTTGTCTTCTTACGCTTAGGATAAAAAGCTGCAACTATTTTGCCTTTTTTATTTTATTGCTAATCTGGCTTTGTCTTATTCAATACCTTTTATCCCCTTTGGTGGCTACTAGAACCAACAATGACTAGAGGTAAATCTTCCTTTGTCCTATTGTGGTTGGTCACAGCTACATCCCCTTAGAATACCTTACAACAGCTAGAGGTAAATCTTCCTTTGTCCTATCATGGCTGGTCATAACTACATCCCCTTACACTACTTAAAAAAAATATTAATGTTCTTGAATATTTTAATCTCAATGCTGAATTCAATGAAGCACACTTGTAATCCTTGAATAGGATTACCAAATGATTTGGAGGGTTTAATCTTGGTTTGGTTTCAAAGAGGGAACATTATATTCTCGTAGCTATAGGGAGGCGCTTTTTGTCTCACATGATGTTTGCTCAACATCAATGGCAAATTCAACTAGAGAATGACTCACATTTATTATCATTTTTGGTGCAGATGGAGTTAGAGTTGAGAGTGAACCTCCCAAAATGTGCATTCCAGTTGTTATTAGGCCCGCCAATCTTCCCCTATACCCTTTCAATGATCTTTATCCAGTGTGGTTTTAGGCTCTACAAACAGGGATGGGGGCTCGGGCATCCCGAATGGTTTCTTCTTGAAACCTAAGAACACAAAACCCTAATTCATCTGAGTCTTCCATTTTTGCTCCTACTTTTCACCCTTTTACTCACATTCTATAAGTTTGCATGGATGAGGAGGTTGTCGAGTGTGAAATATAATTATAGGAGCATGCATTAATGTGCAAATTTTCAAATTTTGGCCCAAGATGTATGATCTTCACTCATGGATCAAGGAGCAATGGAAATTTTTGACAAAGGATGATATCTACATCCACCCTTACGCTAGAGGGGGTTTTCATCCTTGAATTTGAATCTCTCAAGGATCAAGCGATGGTGCTAAAATCGGGACGTTAGATTTTCAAGGGCAATTTCCTCTACATCAAACCATTTGTTTCCCACCTTTGATCTCCGAACAGACTCAATCTCTTCTATTCTTTTGTCCATTTGATTGCCTTATTTGCTTTTGTAATTATCAAAGATAATGGGTCTAAAATCATTTGGCAATGGGCTAGGCAAGTTCCATGATGTGTTTGAGGAGATTGTTAATTATTCTTGTTCTACTTATGCATGTATTCTTGTACAAATTGACTTAACCAAGAGACTCCCCATTGAAATATCTTTAAAGGTGGCAGAAAAAAATGGAGGCAACTAGTTGATCATGAGAAGATTGCCTTCAAATGTAGAAAATGTTTATCAATTAAGCACTATACCTCCCATTTCCATATAAAGATCAACTCAAATTTAGATAGACCGTTGATATGAGTAAAACCCACATGGTGCATTAGCACAAAGATTCAACACTTTGTAGTTGACACTAGTGAATTTCCTAGGAATGAAATCCCCAAGTAACTTCATAAGGGTTTCCCACAACTGCTACTTCATTTGCTTCACTTCATCCTCATGTTGATGCTTAGGTACATTAGACTCTGTAGAGCTTATGATAGTATTTGTGACAAAATCCCCAAAGTTTGCCTCAAAATCTTGGGACTCAACATGATTGGAAGCTAAGTTTGGAGACTTTGAGGGGCAATGTGATGTATATAAAAGTTGTCAAGATTATTCAACACACTCCATCTTTGTTAGGTCAAAATTGGATAGAAGTAAAAAAAAAGAAAGGTGTCTACGCAGAATAAGGTGAAGCTTCAGATCTCTATGATCATCTAAGAAGGGCACAAATGGAAAGTCTTAGTTAGAATTTGAAGAAGTTTTCTCTACAAGAGTCTTATGTTCTTTTTAGCTATCCACCACCCTTACTGAAAAAATTTTAACTTTTTTGTTTAAATTAAAAGTGCACCTATTCAAGGATCTCCACACAAAATTATGTATGCCCATCAAATATATGTAATATCATCATGCATGCATCCATATCATGTATGATCAGTCAAAACCAGTTAAAATATCATTTACTTTCAAATAAATGTGTCACTATAGTTAGAAGCATCTCTGCCCATGCAACATAGTTGGTTGACACATGTACTAATAAAATGCATGTCATTGGTTTGATTTATTTGCATAATGGTGTGTTGTGTTGGGATCCGGTTTTAAAAATGAAAAATTATCCAAGTCTAGTGCCCCCTTTGTTGCCTTAGACTATATTTTTCTCATCATTTATAACCGATCTAAAAAAACTTTCAATGGGCCCTCCCTTGGTCAAATTTTGTCTTAATGTGGTCCCTAGAAATCCTCCACGCTTCCATCATATGCTAGAAGTTGCAAAAATTCAAAAAAAGTGATAAGTTTGGGAGTTTTTATCTACTTTCTAGTCATTTTACGAAGTTGTAGAGTTCCTAGGGACCTGTGGACTTCTTCCACATTCCCTTTGCTTTCCTCTTTTCCTTTAATTTCCTTCATTTCCTTCTATTTTGTAGGTTTGTAGACTTTTGACAAACTTATGGATTCCTACCATTTTCACCAAAAGTCCCAAACTCCTTCAAATCCCTGCAAATTTATCTCTCCCTTCTCGCACTATTTTCTTCCATCTTTGAAAACATCTAGTGGACTTATGCCACTTAGCACTTTTTGTCTAAAGTCCAAATGTTTGGTTGAATTCTAGATTTTCATAACGAATTTAGAAAACTCATTTTACGGGTTTTCGACAAACTTCAACCACTTTTCCAAAGTTCTTGAAATCTAGTTCTCCCTTCCATTTCTGCATTCCTCCATTGACCCGAAAGAATATGTTTTGTGGAATTTTGAAGGAATTCTACCACTTTTCCAAATATCCAAAAATCCTGACCTCCCTTCCACCTCCACATTTATTTTACAACTCACCCCATTTGTATTCCTCTCTTTGTGGAATTTTGATGGACTTTCAGACATTTTTCACTTCTAGTTCCCCTTCATTTTCCTACTTCCCTTTTCACTCCATTTGTGGGATTTCCTTGGACTAGTGGACTTCTTCCACTCTTCCTTCCAACATCGAAAGTCCAGATTTCTAGTCCTTCCCCACATTTATGCATTTCATTCCTTTTTCCATCCCTATCAATTTGTTCACTTCCTCTATGGGATTTCCCTAGACTAATGGGCTTCTTCCACTCATCATTACAACTTCCAATGTCCATTCCCACTCCAAATTCCTACAAATTCTTAAGGTGCCTCAACTACTTCCCAAAACACTTCAACAACTCTCTAGGATGTCATTAATGGTTAGATTTGACACTCTACAACTATTCACTTGTGTTTTTCTCACCAACATCAACATTAATCATCCCAAGGGAGTGGATCCACTTACACATTTCAATGGAGGAAGATGGTGATGAAGTCACCATTAATGTTGAAGTTGAAACCTAGCTACCAATGGCTTACACATGGGTTCCAGATCATTCATTTTGAGTGGGAAAACTAGTTTTACTCCTACTAGCTTGCCCTACACATGGCTCAAGGTGGATTTCCTAGGATTTGGTGCACTTTCTTATGTTTAATGTTAGATTTGCAAAGGATCTTGTGAATCTTGAATATTGCAAGTGACATAGATTTGAAATGTTATAAATAGAACCTAAAAAGGGTTGATCATTCTTTGTTCTCCAGGAATCTATAAGTTTCTAATGTCATCTAGGGTTTTAATTTTTGCAAGTCTTGTTTGTAAACGTAGCAACATGTTTTGTAAATCACAAAGGGGTTTTACTATGAAAATGGTGTATGTAATTGAATGTCTCCATAGTAGTTTGTGAATCTTTAGAGAAACCTTCGAACTTAGCAAGGGTTTCCTCTTGCCACATTTGTTGGTATGGATGTAATAGGGATTTGATGAATGTTATAACATTTTAAGTCATTACAAATATTTTGTAATGGCCATTTCGTTGTTTCATATGGATTTTTGTAGTATGACAATGGATTACTAAGTATGCTTAGTTATATGATACCATATATTTGATGTATGTTTGTGCATAGATCTATTTTAGTTGTGATCTGTAGGTTTGTTTTTTCTCTTTGCAAACTTGGACTCTATTAGCCTTTGGAATAGCCACCAATCCTGGAGGTTGATGGTCAGTCACAATCCTAAATAGTAAAACATCTTTCGCCAGTAGTTTAGGAGTAGATTAAGGTCCTACATGATTTTATGATTTAGTGTTTATAAATTAGGGAACATTCTAAGTGACCTCAGAAAAATTAGATTGTTAGAGAATCATGTCATGCATGCCTACACATTGCACTTATGTATGAAATGTTAAGTGGATTCACTTGTGGGGATATAATATTGTTTTTATGTATAGGTGCATATGCAATGTTGTAGTTATCAACTTAATGAGAGGTTTTATACACAATTGGTTAGTCTTTAACCTAGTGACAAATTTTGGGGTCAAGCATACATTGGGTACAACTACATAGTTTGTTTTGTTCATCATTATTTTCTATCAATCCTATTGAGGATACCTCTAGGAACACCTTCTTGGTCTAGGTGAGCCCAAAGCAAAGGAGAGCATACTCACTTTCGGCAGTCGACTATTAACCATTCACAACCTATTGATGAGCATGTGTCCTACCCTCCTAATGAAAAGTAACTAGCCCTAAGGATAAGACAACACTCTAGAATTGTGGAGCTGTGGTTTCAAGACCTAATAGAATGGCACAGTTTCCAGATATTCAAAGGTAATTAAGTTGATGAGATGCTAAGAATTATTCCTACCTTGGGTTATGAAGAAGATGAAGGCTCTATTGGTGAATGGACCCAGAAGAATTTATCACCTTAGTGATGCTATCTACTACAAGGATTTCCTCATTCTATGAGGTGGTGACTATGTTGTCATAAAATTAAAGTTTCTCCTATTGGTACATGTTTGTTGGTGGTGGAACAATTCATGTTTTATGTTGGTATAGTAGTAGGTTAAGGTACATAAAATGTTTCTTCTTTTCCTTTTGTGAAACAAGTTTTGTAATGTAAAGAAATATCTTTAGAAAAAGAGGTGTAGTCCTATTTCACCGTGTTATGAATTTGTAATCATGGCCTTTAGGTCTAAGGATCACCTTAGGGCCACTCCATATATGCTTGCTTATGATTCAAACCCTAGGTGTTATGTTGATGAGTATGACTCAAACTAGTATAGTGATACATATTATTCTACTTCTAGTAGTCATACTCCATCTCTAATCTATTCCCAAAACTTGCAAGTATCTTTGTTAGAGAAAAATGAGCTAGTTAGGTGACAAAAAGAAATTGAAAGCCAAATCAAATTGCTTGAGTCTAGGTTGTAATCTAATGCTCATCTTGCTACCATAGAAGGCCAAGTTTTTCAGTCTATCACTCCCCTTGCACCACCTACAAACAATTTGATATCTCTTGGGTTATTATGAAATGCATGCCACCACAAACATGGTGTTAAGTTAGATGCCTTTGTTTGATGGGTGTGATAGTATAGATGGAGATACTCATGTGAATGTGTTTGCAAACTTTATGAATGAGTTCCAATTTTGTGTTGAGTGTTGTAACCTATCATAACATGCCCCTATTTTATCATCAAAATTGGAGACCCTTAATTTCTTTTGATCTTTCACCTCTTATGGCACTTTGATTTTTGAGATTTGTTGAATTTTTCTTGTTATTCATCTTTTGGATGGACAAAGTGTCATATAAAATTATTCATGAAGTTTTCGAGTCATTGTCTTTGCTGAAATTCTCTAAAAGCCAAGGGGTTTTATTTTTCTGTAAATTACATACTGGGCCAAAGCTCTGGTTTGCAGGTTACAAATTGGGCTTGAACTCTGGTTTGCAACTTTGCCTTATCTACATTCTTTTTCATGTGCTTTATGTTTTTAGCAGTGGTGTTTCATTTTCCCACCCCTTGGTCTTCATTTTGGCATTTCGTTTGCCATTTTTCACCTGTGCAAGTCAGGTTTTCCTAAAAACATTATTGTGCAGGATCATGATCTTCTTTTAGGTTGGTTTGTGTGATTCATTTTTAGGATTTGAATCCTCTTTTTTCTCCTTCGGTAAGAGTTTCTAAGTTCATGTGTTTGCAAAAGTTTCATTTTCTTTGAAGGGCTTATATTTTGAGGGCATGTTCTAAGTTCATGGTTTTTATTTTATTGTTTTTATGGTTTTATTAGTTGTTTTTGGGATTTTGGATTGATTTGTTGAAAATTTGTTTAATTTTTATATTCCCAAAACTTCGTACAATTTACAAGTTTTACATGTTGCAAGTCGATTCTAAAGTCCAGTCATATTTTACACTCTACTTAAAAATTGTAGTTATTAGAAAATTGCAACTAGAGTCTAGACCTGGCCACAGTCTACATTTCCAAAACATTTTGTAGTTTGCAACTTTTTATAAATTACATTCAAACTCTAAAGCCTAGTTGTAGCCAAGAAACCCAAAAGTTTTCACAGTTTGCAAGTAACTGCTTGTTACAAATGGAACCCAAAGTCCAGTTGGATTACGTAGTTTACTTGTAATTTGAAGTTTTTATAAAATGCAGTTGGAGTTCAAACTCTGGTCATAGTTCACACCTCATTTGTTCTTTGCAGTTGTAGTAAATGTTGCAAATTACAAACTAAACTTGATTTATGGTTTGCAACTTGCATTTTTATAGTGAAGTCTAAAAATCCCCCAAGTGGTTCCAAGTACATAAAAATATCAGGAAAAGGGATTTTTATTCATTAACCTACTTGTGGATACAATTTGGTGATTTGTGAACAATTTCAGCATTAATTACATCTGTGATAAATGATGATTTATTTTGATTCTAAAGAGTGTCTAGTTGTGGCAGGGACCCTAACTAGGAATGCCTTCACCAACAAGAATGAAGTATGAATACAAGGGCATGGTATCACCTTTTAAGTTGGTATCTAAGATGGATAATATCTCTAATACATATTTTGGACATGTGGGACTAGAGGAGTTTCACAAAAGATTGTTGAAGAGTAAGAAGACCAAAATGTTGTAAAACATCAAATTAAGTGGACTCATGGAGGTTTCTTTCTTTCTCTAGTATCACTTCAATCTCTAGATCTAGTTTTAACATGTGCAATGTTTTATAATAAAAAGGACGAGGCTGTTAGAATGATTGATGGCAAGGTGATTATGCAAATTCAACCACCCTATATTGAAGAGATGTTGAATCTTCCAATAAGAGAGGCCTTTGTTAAGTTGTCTACAGAATATTCTAGAGAATATTCTGAAGCTCATGCTAACTAGTGTACAAACATCATTAGTAAGAATTGGTTAGTCAAGCCAAGAGCAACAATTTTCATGTTGTCAAAGTAGTTATTTTACAATGAGTTTAAGGAACAAATCAATGATGCAATTATTCTCTTAAGTTGAGTCGTGGGACTTGACATTGCTAAATAATTTCATCCTGGATGTTTCAATTTATTTCTAAAGTCATTTTCGGCAAAGAGTTCATTGATTTGGTGACCCTCATAAGTGATAATCTTCACAAGCAATTGAGTGAAATAATTCAATCTTAGTTTTATATGACTTCATATTTGGTATATGCCATGGAAAGAAGGTAGCAATTCGTTGGACTCGAGCATATTGGTGTTATGGGTTTAGGTAGATAATTGGTGTATTAATACTATCCTCAGTTGGAGATGAAGAGAAGTCTCAAGCATTTCAGAAGGGTAAATGATGCATTCATATTTTATATCATAAGAAGTCTTGAGAATGATAGAGCAAAGAGAATATCTCCAGAAGCCATAAAACAAATTTAGAAATGGGGAAATTGGTACTATCAGTTCACTACCTTTACTTATATCAGAATTGCAGGATTCACAAAGTGCCATTAAAACATCCTACTTATGATAGTGATCAAGTAGCTTTTCTAGAGGTATGCAAACAAGGCACTAAAGTTCATAAGATTTGGGTTGAGAAAAAGGTAAAAGGTCATCATTTCCCTTTCTCAATTAGAAGGTATATGTGTATAACAATGCAAGTAGCTAGAAATGTAGACGCAGAATTTTCTCTCATGACACTAAGACCATATGAATCAAGGCCTTCTTTCAACCCTAGTAAATGCATGGAAGGGTTGAAATCCACTATTATGCATAAACCCCATCTTGAGAACTATTGGGAAAATTGTGTCAATGATATAGAGGTTTGTAAGAGGTCTATTTGCATATCACAACACTACAAATGAGAATGTATCAGGTAGCTATGGGGTGTGTGCATGAAGATGGGGGACCAAAAAGTGGCCACCCCACTTTTTGGTCCTAGAAAACTAAAACATGATTGCATTTAGTCTTGGTATTACTGAGCCTAAAACATGATCGTGTTATAACACGATCACGTTTTTTACTACTACACATAAAAAAACACAAATCCATGACTTCCCATTTTTCATTTGCATTTTAGAGGTGTGAAAACATGACAGATGTTATTTCGTTAGCATGTTTTGAGGAGATTGAGGGAGAAAGCACACAAACACAATGTCGCGTTGTCGTTCTCATCATGCATGAGCTCAACAAAGATGATGAACTCAAGAAGGTAGGGTTTTCATCTTTTCTCTACACTTGAAAATGAATTGAATTTTTTTTCATTGTTTTGATCGAATTTCTATTTTAATTTTTAGCCAATCAATCACCCCAAAACCCTAATCCAAGAGATGTGATTCCAGTTGAAGAGGAGGCTCAAAACCCTCCTCAAACTTCACCTTCACTTCCTCGCCATCCACGTGACACACAAGAAAACTATCTAGGGCAGATCCAAGAGAATAAAAAACAACTTGAAACCTTAATTTAAAAATTAAAAATTTTAAATGTAAGCAACGATCACAAGAGATCCCTTTCCAGTTCATTAGAGTCCATTATTTCTCACATTGACTCTGTGACAAACCAAATCAACCAATGGGTAGACTATAGAGATAAATGTCGGCAATTCTATGTAGACAAATTATCATACAAATAGGTTAAAGATAGGAAAATTTTGAAAACCGATCTATGTGCAATTTTTATCAATCCTAGAACAAATCAACCATTACATGATAGTTGCAAATGATTCCCCATTTATTGGTGTGTGTACGATGGAATATCCCAAAACTTTTGGGATAGATGATATATGGTTTTTGACGACCTACCCTATAATAATAGTGAGGTCCCGCAGTATTTCTTGAGGAAACTCTATTGTGAGTTTAAACTCAATGAGATTCCAAACTACTTTGACATCTAGGATTTCTAGGGCAGAGGCGGTGGCTTTGCATGGGATAGAGAGGGGGCACATCGTACCCAGAACCGTCCACCTAGACCCCTGTGAGGCCACAACATATCTCACTCCCTTTTACTTTGAAGGAAAGTGTTGAGGTGGAGACACCACTCTCTCAATTCCCTCACCCAGTCTTTAGCATGACATGGCAGTGATCTTTCCCACGATAGTGAGGGTGATAGCGGTAGGTGTCATCGGTGCCCCCCCATCTTTGTCGATCATGTGGAGCTTTGTGTGATTGTGGGGCTAAGGACGCTCCACATGCAGACATTAGAGATGATGCTCCAAATTTTTAGGACTATGCAACATAGGGGTAGCAGTAGGTGTAGGACACATCCATATGGATGATATCGTATTGATAGATGACTTGTTGCACGATACGTTTGGTATTAATTCCCAGGTAAATTTTTATAAGGTTCTACAATTTATTATATCTATATTTGAAATCTCTAATTAATTATATTAATAGATATTATGGGTCAAAATTAGTGTAGGTAATTGTATGCACTATGAAATTCTAGGTTCAAAGTATTAATCCTGCATCTATCAACCGTCCACTACAAGGTTATGAGAGGAGGACAATTCGACAGGTATGTAATTTGTCACTAGATCATAAATATAGTACATGTAAACTTTTTGTCATATATCAATGGTTAATCTTATTTAGTGACAATTTGATGATGAACAGGTGGATGTTGGAGCTTAACCATTAGGAGGATTTCCTTGGGTCAGTCACAGAGGTAGTTTCACTGAGGTAAATTTTACCATTTCTAATCATTATGCATTTAAATAATGTTATGTATCTATTTTGGTCAAATAACCTTAAACTCTATTTTCAGATGATAACAAATTTGGAGATTCCTCCTCATCTTCCTCAGTCAATGGAGGTGGGCATTGCTACAGCTATTTTTTCTACAAATCTTTTGACCGAGGTATGAGCCAGTAACATGTAAATGTCATTTTGTATTTCTTGGTTTATCTCACATCATTTAATGTACATAAATGATATTCATGTTTAATCAAATTTGCTTCTTCATGCTTCTCACAGGTCGTCATAACTTCTACTCGTCCAGCTACAAAAGAAGAGAGACAACAAATGATCGAGAGGGATCACCACTTGCTAGTAAGTGATTGATTACTTATGTCATGTTGTATATCTTATGTTTTCTATATTAATGTGGATATTGTTTGATTGTATTAATAGGTGGAGCTTCAAAAATTGCTATTAAGGAGGTCTAGTCAACGGACAAGAGAGGACGAGTCATTGACTGATTCTACATCTTCACGGCTAAGCAAGGGTCGTCGATTATCTGATAGCACTCCCTAGGAAATTTGATTTTGGGACATTTTGTTGTATGCCTATGTGGCTTTGTAAACATACTTTGAACTATCTTACCGATGTATATCGTTGTATATTCATATATGGCTTTGTTTGTACATGCCTATATGGCTTTATATATATACACTATATGTGATTTTCATGACATTGTATATATGAGATTTTACATTATATATATGATGATCAATTATGGTTACAGGATAGATAATGTATCATGCTTAAAAGTTTTGATATTGCATACATGTTCTTCAATATTTCCATGAAATAATATTTTTTTCTAGACTATAGGAATCAGCATACCCACCTATAACCTGCAGTGCGTCGGGTAAACTTTTTAACTTGACTGGTGGCGTTGGCACGACACACCCTTTGGTACATGGGCAGGGGGATTGGACCTCGTGACCTCTTGCCTCTAACAAGATGCTCTAGCCAATTGAGCTAGGGTCCCCGCCCTCCATGAAATGATATTACGTTGAATTATGGTTTAATATATTTTCTAGTGTTTGATTAATTCAAATATTCTAACAACATCCTTGAAAAATATATTTTGTGCATATCCTGCAATCATGTCAAATAGTTCATGTGCCTTGTATATGCTTCCACACTTTGCATACATATCTCCTAGGGAAGTTGCAACTACAACATCTGACAAAATTCCCATATCCGTTATGCTTTGATGGATGCCCATACCCTATTCTGAAGATCCCATTTTGGCATAGGCAAGGAGGATACTGGCAAAGGTTGTGGAATTTGGATTTACACCCGCCAATTACATTTACTTGAAAGTTTATAAAGCCTTATCATGAAATCCATTTTGTGCATATCTTGCAATCATTGCATTCCATGAGACAACATTTCTTTGAGGCATCATGTCAAACAGTTCACGTGCCTTGTCTATGCTTCCACACTTTGCATACATGTCTCACAGGGCAGTTGCAACTACAACATCTGACAAATTTCCCATATCTTTTATGCTTTGATGGATAACCATACCCTGTTTGAAAGATCCCATTTTGACATAGGCAAGGAGGATGTTGGCTAAGGTTGTGGAATTTATCTTTACACCCACCAATTGCATTTGCTTGAAAGTTTCTAAAGCCTTATCAAAAATCCATTTTGTGCATATCTTCCAATCATTGCATTCCATGAGACAACATTTCTTTGAGGCATCATGTCAAACAATTCATATGCCTTGTCTATGCTTCCACACTTTGCATACATGTCTCCCATGGCAGTTGCAACTACAACATCTGATGAAATTCCCATATCCTTTATGCTTTGATGGATGTCCATACCCTATTCTGAAGATCCCATTTTGGCATAGGCAAGGAAGACATTGGCAAAGGTTGTGGAATTTTGCTTTACACCCGCCAATTGCATTTGCTTGAAAGTTTCTAAAGCCTTATCAAAAAATCTATTTTGTGCATATCTTGCAATCATTGCATTCCATGAGACAAAATTTCTTTGAGGCATAATGCCAAACAATTCATGTGCCTTGTCTATGCTTCCACACTTTGCATACATGGCAGTTGCAACTATAGCATCTAATGAAATTCCCATATCCTTTATGCTTTGATGGATGTCCATACCCTGTTTCAAATATCCCATTTTGGCATAGGCAAGGAGGATGCTAGCAAAGGTTGTGGAATTTGGGTTTACACTCGTCAATTTCATTTGCTTGAAAGTTTCTAAAGCCTTATCAAAAATCCATTTTGTGCATATCTTACCATCATTGCATTCCATGAGACAACATTTCTTTGAGGAATCATGTCAAACAATTTACGTGCCTTACCTATGCTTCCACACTTTGCATACATGTCTCCCAGGGCAGTTGCAACTACAACATCTGATGAAATTCCCATATCCTTTATGCTTTGATGGATGTCCATACCTTGTTCCAAAGATCCCATTTTGGCATACATGTCTCCTAGGGCAGTTGCAACTAAAACATTGCCAAGGGAAATGGATGTACACAAAATCTAAATGGGTTAAATATTCATATTGATTAAAATTAGTCTATAGATAAATTATAAGGATTTTAATCATGAACCTAATAATATTATTAGTAGTATTTTATTTTGTAAGAAGTTTAGATTATGGAGTGTTATTTTATAATGACAAGAAATGGACAAAGTATAAAGTGACAAACTCAAGTATTAATGATTTTAATCATGAAACTATCCTCTAAGTTTGGCTTTTGGTTCCAATTTATTGAGTATGAGAATACTCCCTTTGTTTGCTTCTAATGTCATAAATCTAGCCATTTTACTAAAAACTACCCTACCAAAAGTCTTAGTAAAAAGGAAGTTATTCTAATAATCAATCAAAACAAGTAACAAAAAATCAAATAGTCGATCAAAACAAGTAACAAAAAAGATCTCCTTCAAGTCACGTTTATCCTAGGGTTTGGTGAGTTACCATTAGCAACCAAACCTTAGGTCTTCATTACACCATATTAGCTTGATTTTGGCAAGAAAACTTGATATGCATCCTTGAATTCACTCATAATTCATAAATTTATCATGTCAATCTTGCTAACTGTTTGAGAGGAAGTCTGAAACAAGAAGATCCATGATACATTTAAGCTCTACCATGCATGAAAATTGTTATGATAGTCAAAACAACACTTTCACCCATTTTCCCTTTGCCTATATCATAATGTGAAAGTTGATCTAAATCATAAAAAGTGAATATTATATAGTTTTATGCACCCTCCCAAATGTGTGGGCCCAGGATAAGGAGTTTGGGCATGAAAATTAGCTTTATAATAGTTTATAGGAAAAGGCAATCTTATAATGATAAACCCAACAACGTTTAACACCTTTTCATATAATTTAACACTTTTGAGGCTTAAGGACCTCTTGTCCATACGGTTACTTATGTGGGCCCCATTAGTGATCTCATAATATTAGTGGAAAGTAATGCCCAATTAGAAATTTAAACATTTTCCCCTCCCTTTTCAATTCAAATTTTGGCACCCAAATGACTTGTGAATGGTTTCAAGGATTAATTAAGGGTTATGTGACTGTTTTAAGACTCTTATGCAAAGGTTTGAAGGATTTAAATAGTCGAACAATGATAAAGAGAGGAAGAGAGAGAGAGACACAGGTCTAGTATACCCTCATTTCACCTTATATAGGTCTAGCATACCCTCATTTCACCTTCTATAGGTCTAACATACCCTAATTTTACCTTCTATATGGGTTACAGACACAACATAATGAGGAAGAGAGGAAGAGAGAGAGACACACACACACACATTTGGCATGATTCGCATATCTTCACTTCACCTTCTATATGGCTTCTATGCTTTCCATATCCTCATTTCACTTTTCTACATTTGCTTTATACCCGCCAATTGTATTTGCTTGAAATTTTCTAAATCCTTATCAAAAAATCCATTTTGTGCATATCCTACAATCATTGCTTTTTGCAAAGCATTGTTATAATACACTAATGCCACAAGAAGGGAAGAGAGAAAGAGGAGGGAGAAAAAGTGGGGGCTCAAAAGATACCTAAATAGTGTTGGTGTACAAATAGAAGACATGGTTCTCCTATTTATAAGACTCGTGTTAATATATTAGGGAATATGTTTTTAATCCTATGTGTACCTACACCACCATTTGGCGCACATATGTCTTTCAAGGGCCATCACATAAGCTTGGTAACTTGCGGAAAAATAAAATCACATATTAATCTAACCTTAACAAGTTAGGATTACAAAGTGGTGTTTCTATGCAACAACATTTGGGCCCCTCAATCCTAATTTTGCAAAAGCCACAATATATCTCCAAATTCAATAAGTGTGGTAATTTTAGAGTTGTAAATTATCCAAACCATTCAATGCATCCATCATTATCACCTATTATTATTGAATTGTCATGGAATTGTCCATATATCAATTGGATCCAACCTTATGCCAAAAAGTGTGAATTTCTAAACTCATTCCTCTGGGATCCAAATTTGTTAACTGAAGGAATTTAAAGAAGAAATGCAAAAATGTCAAGGTCTATTACAAGAAACTATAGATTTGAAATTCAAATAAATCCATCCATAGAAACAAAGTGTTTGATTTATCAATCATATACAAAACCTATTGGTATTTCAAACATTAGCTACAACAGTTGTTGGAAAGTCAAGAGGTGCAACACTTTTCAACAACTCAATTGTCACCATTAATGTTTGAGGTGCAATAATTTCAGTAATTTGAATCAAATATCATCTTAAAGAAGGCCCAAGGATAGCAAGAGGAACATGGCTATCCACAAAAAATTAAGGTGACTACTAATCAAGAACTTCACACTTAAAAAATAAACATGTGAATCTTTCAAGCATAAGGAGTCCATTATGATAAAATGGTAACTTGTCAACTAATGGAATGAGAGTATGCTATAAGAGAAATAATTTCCCCCATAGCAAGAGAAAATTTGAAGTCAACACTATACAAATTGACATCCATACAAAATAAAGCATAGAATGATCATCTTGACCTTCAATCCGGCTAGAAGAAGGATCGTCAATGACATAGATCAAGAGGCATCATTATTGGCATCGATATGAACATGGATTATCTCCTTAATTAAGCATAGGAAGAGCTCCCTGGTCTACCTTATGTTTATCCAAAGCCAATATGTGTGACAATTGTTGAGCTCTAATCATGTGGTTTCCACTTCTTGAAGTGTTAAAACTTATATTAAGGTTGAGATTGCCTTTTCTCTCTATTATGTCTTAGGGTCCCTCAATGCACTCAATGATATATTGATTTTTGATATTAAAAAAATTGATGGATCTTAGTTGAAGATGAGTGAAGCATTGCTAGTAGCTTCTCTCCATAAATGAATCAAGTTGACACTACTATTCTCAATAGAAGTGGCAAGTCTTTTATAAACATAAATCAATTTGAAACTAATTATTTTCAAAAGAAGTGGAAAGTGATGGTCATTCTTAAGGAATAAAAACTATAATGCACACATCTAAAATAAACATGTGATTATTCACCTAATAACCTAAAGCAACTCTTTGAAGTGAAAAAAGTAGGCTCAATTGATCAATATTATATTGGTCCTACTTATTAAATTCTTTTATATATCACATCTAGCGCATCCATTTGGAACAATTACTCTTTGTGTGCTTCATAATTTTTTTAAATGTGGTAGAATTACAAAAATTCCCAAGATTTTTAAAATTGCCAATTACATCCATAGGTAATCACATCTTGAATATAAAAACAATCATCATCTAAACCATGGGTCGCAGCATCAATAATATCATTCAAATGGATTATCAACATGCTTTATTTTCATTTTCTAGTAAAGTGACTTCTCTGACCCTTTTCAAAAATTATTCATAAATAGATTTGATTTGTTTCATGATGCCACCAACAACATCTTGTCTTTCCATTGTTTCATCTTTCTTGACTAATATATGAAGTGTGGTGATTTCATCATTAGTTGAATTGTGTACTTCATGCATTTAAACACAAGGCATCATGGGCTTTGCAAAATTTTCAAGGATTATTCTAAATTAGCAATTCGCTTAGGACATTTCCATGGTTGTGCTTTGTCTCTTTGTGATACCTAAACTTCATTGACACTTTGTTATTAGTTTTCTTAAGCACTTTTTTTAAGTGCTACTAAAAAGCAACTGCTACTTTTAGGTATTTTTTCTTCTAAAGCACTTTCAAAAAGTAATTGCTACTTTTCTTTATCTTAGATCAAAGGGATCCAAGAAGATTCCTTTGTTTTGAAAAACAAACATGGAGGATAATTCGTCCTTGTAACCTAGTTTTACTATAAGGTCCCTTAATCAAGGGAGCTACTCATTTGAGAATGAAAAATGATAGAAATAGCTTCATTTATTGTAGTCCCTTCTGATAAGCAAACTACATATGCACAACTTTGTATCCCTTGAATCTTGGCCTCCTATGTTGCCAACAATCTCACACATGAACCTTGTTGTGTGATTCCCTCTCTAAAGTGTATAGCTCCACACTTCACCAAAACCCTTTGTTGTATTCCACACACACTTTTGCCACACCAAACGAGCATCTTTGGCTTATTCAACAATACCCTATACTTACACGTCTCCAATCTCCTCTCAACTTGAGTCACACCCAAATGCCTTCACCTTCTCCTTTCCCCTATGTGTTTACAAACCCCCACTATCAGCCCTCTACTTTTGTATCATCCATGAATGACGAAGCTATCATTACCAATATTCATTCTAAACAAACAATGATGCTAAAACAACACCATCACAAACTTTAGCATCTTTGGCTTATTCAACAATACCCTATACTTGCACGCCTCCAACCAGGGCTTAAATTTGGCAGTCGACCTTGCTTGTCAAGCAATTTTTTAATGACAGTTATCTATTCAATGTTGCCTTTAAAATACTATGACATATCTTAGTATAAGTAGATTATATAAAAACTAAATATATATATCAGCATAATCCTATGTAAATTTTGATAGTTTGTCCAAAATCTTTCCTTTCATATGATAGTCTTTTTAAAATTTTGATTGTATTTTACAGCAAAAATGACTAAATACGGCTATACAACTGTCAAATTTAAGCCCTGCCTCCAACCTCCTCTTCACTTAATTCACACCTAAATGCCTTCACCTCCTTCTTTCCCCTATGTATTTACAAACCACCAATCTTAGCCCTATACTTTTGCATCATCCATGAATAATGAAACTATCGCTACCAATATTCATTCTAAACAAACAATGTTGCTAAAACAAAGCCATCACAATCATAATTGCTACAATTGCACTTAAAAACATAATCAAAGTCAAGCCCCAAGAAATATTCCAAAAATCCCTTGAATTTGAATATTTGAGTGTGAAATTGAAGGATCGAAGAGCAAAACTGCAATAAATATAAATTATATGTCATGTTCCCTATAAATCGATTTTTACTCATTCAAATTAAAGATTTGTATGAGAAATCAAGTAACGACAGATCTCATTGGACATTACAACCTGATACCCCGGGTTGATTATATCAAACATTGAAGAGTTACAAGGAGCACCATGATATATACATATATCCATGCCAATATATTAACCAAGCACCCATCGAAAGAAGAGAAATCACTTCCATTCGGTGGAGAAGTGATACGTAGTAAAGTGGGCAATAAGCAATGAACAGATGACTATATTCAAGGTGCGAAGTTTGCAAGCCAGCTCCAACGTAACCGACCAAGTCCAGAATGAGGCCGGTCTCCTATGAGGATCGCTAGAAGTAATATTTAATTAAAGCAATAACATGACGCGATGTTGGAGTATAAAGAATTGTCGAGTTCTATGATATATGATGTGGTTCAAAGTGACACACACGATTTATGACAAGGTCGTTGATTACCGTCTTATTTAAGGCATTGATTTTATCGTGTTTAAATATTAAGTGATAATAGTCAAGAGGGAGCCGCCCATAGGATATGATCTATTAAAATAATGAACAACGGTGGATAAGATTAAAGTAATATTAGCGCTTACTAAATCAGCGACGATCCATGAAGAGAGGCGGCGTATCATAAGATGCAACTATTCGACTATATAAGAACAAGCTTTGAGCATTGGTCAGAATCATCAATCAACTCACCATCCAATCGAGGCAATTGTATTACTCATAAAATAGAGCGCAGCATAGCTATTAAATCTGCATCAGCGATTACCATACTCAGACTTTGACAGCGAATTGATCAACAGGTAACTAAGGTAAATCTATCCCGTATATCAACTATGCACTGCTAATGGGATTTATCCCATAATGAAATAGTATAACCATGCATGGATAACAGAGGCCTGAAAGATATGTATATAAAAAATTGCATGATCATATGAATAGCATCATATAGATAAGATGACATAGGTTACAGCATATTGTAGATAAGATAAGCATATGAATAACATATAGATAGCCTAATCACCTATGCTAAGTACATGAAATGAATAATATGATCATGGATGAATATCATGACTAAATATACATAAAGACTCCCTCATTATGTGATTAAGTCCAAACAAGGAATGACTATACTTGATCTATAAGGATTCATAAGAATATAAAGGCAAGGTCCATAAAAATGAGCTCATGATATACTAGGGTCTAAAGGTCTCAAATTATAACATTGATCTATCAATCACCCGTGAGAGTATGGGTTGGACTAGGGAAGAGCGGTGTATAAGTCTCACACGGTAAGTGACTCTCAAGTTTAGCGAGGGACCGCCGGGCGTGTGGCGAAGCTAACGGTCCAAACAGTGAGGGACCATCAGGTGTGTGGCGAAGCCTTTGGGCCTACGACAGTGGAGATAGGCTTTACTCAAGTGGGTGAGGGATCACTGGGTGTGTGAAGAAGCCCCTTGAGCCAAGTGGTGAGGGATCGCCAGGGGTGCAAAGAAACCCTTGGGCCAAATGTTATTAACTCGTGCCCTATATCTATACCCCATCTGCAGTAGGATTTATAAATGGCTAAGATTAACACATAGTGGACAACCCTAAGTATATCATGAGATTCAAATGGAATGATTAAGAATTGAATTAAGAAAATGAATATTTGACTTATTGATTTATGATGATATTGATTATGTAGTTACTAACCCTAATTTAGATATTTTAATATAATTTATTGATCTTATTTATTACTAATGTTTCCTTTAAGAAGTCATTTTTGTGTGCAAGGTTAAAAATAAGAATCAACTTATAAAGGACATTACATTATATCACTTCACATTCAAGTTTCTACATAAATTCCAAATGTATAAACATATTTAAAATTTGTGTTAAGTTCATTGAGAAACACAACCCCTTAATCAGTGTCACATGTGAAGAGCTATAAGCCATCCAAAAAAATCTAAAAATTTGGCCATAAAAATTGACCACAAACTATAACAATTGAAAAATTGCTCTAAATTGCCATCAGTTTCCTTTAAGAAGTCATTGTTGTGTGCAAGGTTAAAAATAAGAATCTTCTTATAAAGGACATTACATTATATCACTTCACATCCAAGTTTCTACATAAATTCCAAATGTATAAACATATTTGAAATTTGTGTTAAAGTTTATTGAGAAACACAACCCCTTAATCAGTGTCACATGTGAAGAGCTATAAGCCATCCAAAAAAATCTAAAAAATTGGCCATAAAAATTGACCACAAACTATAACAATTGAAAAATTGCTCTAACTTGCCATCAGTTCCCCTAGCACTCCTAGCTGGATAAAGCACTCCAAAACATTTTGAAACCTTAGACGATTAGCCTTGCTGCTGGGTCTTCGGGCTGCTGGGTCTCGATTTGGGAATGAAGAAAGGGCTGGGTCTTGATCTCAATATGGAAGGAATGCTCGTTCTGGAATAGGCTCTACTCCTTCCTTCGCTACAAGAACTGCTGCTGGTATATATGCAGAGAGTACTGGATCTACTGCTTATACCGCTACTTAAACTACTACTGCCTCCCCTGTCTTTGCTACAGGTGCTTCAAATGGATCCGAAGCTAGAACTGGAGAATCGTAGACTGATGCTATGGGTCTTGATTTGGACCTAGCACTACGACTGGCTATGGCTTAGGATGGCTTTCGAGAAGGTGAGAACGGATCGACTATCTTTACTACGCCTGCCTCTGCCTTTGCTGGTGCCTCCACCTCGCCTATTAATGCCTCTACCCCAGTTGCTTTTACAACTCGGTCAATGAGATCTGTTGTCCCTAGGTTCCAATCTTGATCCGCTGCTCTTATTGCTCTCATTTATTCCTCTGTCTCTGCCTTTCCTCCTACTTTTTGGTTCCCTGATGGCTAGAACCCCCAATTATATATATATATATATATATATATATATATATATATATATATATATATATATATATATATATATATATATATATATATATTCCCCCCCGGGAGGCAATATATTAACTATACTAGCAGCCGGGCTTCAACTATACTAGCAGTCGGGCTTCAATTATTGTCGTTTAGTTGAGGTAGATGCCTAAATAAGGGATGGGTGGGAGGGCCCCCCAATGAATCGGGTGGGTGGGTGGATGATAGTTGGGTGGGGGGTGGAATTGAGTTGCCGAGGGAGGTAGAAACGTTGGGATGGGTGGGGGGGCAATATAGTCTCCCACCCATCCCGATTAGTGACGGGAGGTAGATGCCTTTATAAGGGTGGGAGGGAGAACTATATAGAGGTGGGGGGCTAATGTTCCTCGGATATAGTTGCCCCCCCCAACAATGATTATTGTTGTTGTTGTTGGGTGGGCAATATAGCCTCCCACCCACCCCGATGCCGTTTAGTTCGGGAATCATAGTTGGTGGGGATTGTGCATTGGATCTAGGCATGAAACTGCCAACTATTCTAGTTGGGCAACGCGGAACTAGAATTGTGTTCCCCCAACGATCACTGATGCCATGCTGCAACTGAGGCATCGCTTCCCACCAAACATTTTGAAACCTTAGACGATTAGCCTTGATGCTCTAGTAATGTGCTTAACCATTTGAATGGTCATTGAAAAAGAAGCAAAATCTCAAAATGGCGACACAAAATGATACTAATATATTACTTATGTATAAATGTAACGCACAACTCCATATTTATAAAACCCCTCATAGGGTAGAACTAAAGTGATTAACCATCATAAGGTAGGACCCTTAAGTATTGGGGAACATTTATATTTTAGGTTACGTAGACATACATTGGGGAACATTTATAGGCCTACAAGTACACACTTGCCAATTTGGTGCACACTTGTTTTCCAGCAACTACATTAACGTACAAGCTTAGGGCCCCGTACGAAAATAAAGTCGTGCTAAAACTGAGAAGCCGAGATTACGAAATGGGTAACTTTATTTAGCACTCATAAAGCCAAATTGAAAAATAAAAATAATATTCTTCACTATTTATCAATAGTATATGCCAAAACTACGTTAATGAGCTTGAAGAAAGGCAAATGAGGATATATTTAATAATTGTTCTCCATTTTCCCGATCATTCATCTCAAGGCGGTGTACAGATAAAGGTATATCTACCTTTCCAAATTGCTTACGACATTTTAAAATCACAAAGGAACAACCAAATAAGAATATGAGGCCCCACTATACACCTGAATCCACCTCCATACGAATACAAATTGAGTTGTTAAAGCCCTTGATCAACAAAACCTTAAAAAATCATAAAATTCCATGAAAGGGCGAGATTTGGAAAGACGCCACCGTTAAACTATGCTAATGAGCTTGAAGAGAGGCAAACGAGAAGATGGTTAAGGATTACGAGCTAACATAAGAAAAGATGGGTCCAAATCCTAACAAAACTTATCATGAATGATTTACAAACCTGTTCTAAGAGATGATTTCAACAATATTAAGATCAAGAAACTACAGTAGGAAATAGTGGAAATGCTTCAGGATGTTTATTATAAGTTAATTTAACCAGTAAGAAATGAAAATATCACGTACCCTCTATGTTTGATATTATGGACTTGGATATCTCTCGTCAGTGAGATCAATCAACATAAACCATGAAAGAGAAAGAAGATCGAACCAAAAAATCCAGTCTCCGAAAGTTGATTTTAAATCCACCTGTAATTTCTAATTTATAAATCTATGTTTAAACAATGAAGTTGGCCAGTTATTTACTCGAAGCACCTTCATGAATAACACACTAGAAAACACCATAGTCAAGCAATGCATAAGGGCAGTTGAATAAAATAGTTACCTGCAATAGACTTCAACAATTGTGCTATTCTCATCAGCGAATTTGCCCGTTGTTGAGTTACGGGCCTCTATTAAACCAAAAATGCTATTTTTTGTTTATATAATATTCATTAAAAAAATGCGTTCTTTTTTGTTTATATAAGGCATCAACATGAATGGAATGATTTTTGACATTTACATGCAACAGATTTCATCTACTGGTACTAGTGGTGAATTAGGTGAAACGATTTTCAATCTTTATAAAGTAAGACATCAAAATGAAAGAACTGAGTTTTTTCAATCTTTATAAATAAGGCAGCTACATGAAGGGAAAATTTTCCAGTAACGCTTAAGTGCAATAGACCTCGTCTGCTGATATCGGTAAATGAATAATGTCAGAATAATAGTTAAATTAACCAATTATAAATATGAGAAGTCACTATCAGTCATTATATACTCTATTCATAGGTAATATGCTCTATGGCCATTACTGTCCCTTCCTGGCAATTGCATACATTTTTATGCATAACTACTACAGAATGGATTGTGAATTGGTTAGGCAGCAATTGTTCAGTTCTTGCATAGCTCCAAGGCATAGTGAATAGCTTACAAAATTACAAATAAGAGGCATCACAGTATCTTATGCAGTCATGGTCAATAATTTATGCTCGCTGCTTGTTGGAAATGGAATGATATCTATATAATGCACACTCATGAACTCAATATAAGCTTAGTTTCCAAGAATAGTAATAATAATATATTTTGAAATAACATTAATTAAGTTTACTTAATAAATACCCCATAACAAGTCCCTTGTGATTTTTCATAAACCTAAATTGCCACTTATGAACTCATTATAAGCTTAGTTTTCAAGAGTAGGAATAATAATATATTTTGAAATAACATTAATTAAGTTAAATAAATTACCCCAAAAAAGACTTTGATTTTTCATAAACCTAAAACAAATTGAGAATAAGGCCCGCATTATTTAAATCATCAGACTATTGTAGGTACCCTTGACAACCTGTTTGCACACAAAAGGAAGCAGCATAAAGCCTTGATATCCACAGCAACAAGGAGTATAGTCCAGCAATGGGCGTTCCAAATATCTGTAAGATTGGGCATCCTGAAGATCTTTTGAATGGCAAGCAAAACACATACGTGTCCATACGGCAATAAAGGTAGCGTACAGAAGGAACTGCAACATGGGAACCAACACCCTTTTATGTTCCTTATTAACTAGAAACCAGCTTGACTTCAAATTTCTCTATTAAACTAGAGAATATCCTAGGAGCCTTTACTATCAGGATAATGTTATAGTGTCATTGATAAATATTCCAGACAGTGCATCTCTTAAATATGTAAAATTTATACATCCTCAAACTTTGAACATATTACAAAGGAAAGTTGTCAAAGTGGTGTAAGAATGCGGCACATAACAGATTCTGTGGTGTTTGAATAGGTTATTGTTTTCATGGATAAGACTGCTTGAATGAATACTTTGCCACTGAAAATGTTTCAATTCTCAGTGAGAAAATTTCATCCTCTCACATACAAATTACGAGCATTTCTTTATAAAGTCAAAATGGTTGAACACAAATGTTTTACCAAGGTCAGAAGAACCATAGGTAAGAAACAAGAAAGTCGTGTTTTCATAATGCATGTCAAAGTTCATTCATTTGACTGTCAACAGATATTAATTGCCAACAGCGTCCCACACTACAGCACAGAATTAAAGTCTTCTCAGAATAAATTATTGATGTGAATTCCATAACATATTGCTATCATTTGTACTGACATGCAATTCAAGTGATTCAAACAAATAGGACATGATAAGTTCAAGTAAAAGTTCACTGGCTCAAATAGGTATCTAGACAATGGCTCATAAGGCTGCTGTTAAGAACAGAGAAAAATGTAATGCCTGAATCATAAAAGCAAAATCCATGGTGAAAAAAGCAGTTACAAAATGGTAAAAGATTCAACAATATAAAATTATCAGCGTCTAGATCATTGATATATCCATCAATCCAAGTTCGTAACATCAGATTTATGACTCTCTAGGAGCGTGGGATTTTTTTGCAGCTTCAGCTGCTGCTTTCTCTGCTTCAACTTCTGCTACAATAGCCTCAACTTCTGATTCCTCAAGTTGTCGCAAACCCTTATCCTGTGTCATCACAGCAATCTCTATGTTGTTTCCTTTACTCTCCACAACCTGAAGAAAGCACAAATAGATATCAAAGATGAGAACACAGGCATTAAAATGCACCGATTGGTTCCTGCAAAAGAATACCTTGCTCTCAGAAAAGGGCATTTAAGTCACTATTCTTAATAAATTGGAATTTGAACCAGTTTTCAAGAAAATAAACATGGTATATGAAAATAAGTTACAACAGTGCAGTACAAAATAGGAACCACATATATGTTTTCAAAATATCAAGCACACCAGTTAAAAACTTATTAAGACTTCAAGGCTGAGCAGGATGGGTGATACCTGCATTGCAAAGATCTGCATAAAAGTGACCCAGAAAAGAGCTCCCTAAAAGAATTGAATGCATACTTAAGGCATTGAAACACAAACCAGTTGTCAAAAAAACAGACATGGTATATGGAATTAACATTGCAGTACATAATAGGAACCACGGAAGTTTCAAAGAATCAAGAACAGAAGTGGAAAAGTTAATAGGACTTAAAAAGCTGGGCAGCATTGGTAGTACCAGCATTGCAAAGGTCTACATAAAAGTGATACAGAAAAGGAGTTCACAAAAAGTTTTGGAAGCATACACACATTGAAAATATGCATAAGTGTTCAACTTCAGCACACACAGATAAATATTAATTGTATTACATCAGTAGCCAAACGAAGAAGAGAAATAAGGGGATAAAGTTGACCACATATTCCATCGTATTGCAAACCACCTAACCAAAAGTCAAAGGCCTCTGAAAACTTGACCAAAATAAGAACTTGTTATCCTCGAATTTAGTTGACTCAATTCGTGGGATAGCCCCTACAAAACTTGTCCGTTTCGTAGCCCACGAACTCTAGGCAAGTGAAACGAGGCAAAATTGAATTCGCCTCATGCGTAGTTAAACGCCTCAAAAAGTCATTTTGAGTCGCGTTGAGTCTGCCCCTTTCAAAAAAGCAAATCACGTTTTTGTCATACTTAGCCTTTTTCCTTGACATGCAAAGTCGCATTTTTTCTCCGACATTGCATTTTTGAAATTTCAGTCATATGTAGTTGCGGAGAATTTCCCTGCTCCTACATATGCAGGAGCGGAGAATTTCTCCGCACCTGCATCCCAGGTCGACACGGGTGGCATTAATGGCAATTAAATGTA
This sequence comes from Cunninghamia lanceolata, assembly GCA_027924645.1. Lineage (NCBI taxonomy): Eukaryota > Viridiplantae > Streptophyta > Pinopsida > Cupressales > Cupressaceae > Cunninghamia > Cunninghamia lanceolata. Next base: position 1,368,312 of record BSBN01001240.1, on the reverse strand, counting down.
GGTTTTATATATATAATTACCTCTTTTAGTTTCATTTTAACCTTCACTTTTAACCGTTTTTCCTCGCCGTTTTCAAGCTTGTTTGCATCCCTCCCTTCGTTGTTATGATGCACGTGGTTGTTCATGGATTTTTCACTGTTTTCGACCATCATCATTTATCCCAGGTTTAGTTTTCATTCCTATTTCGTTTCCTTTGCATATTGCTTGTTGTATTGTTTGCTTTTTGCTCTATTTGTTTCTATGTTTTAAACCCTAGGTTTTTAATCTTTTGGTCGGTCATCGTTTGAGCACAATCGGGGGTTTCAGAAAATCCTCTCTGACCCCCAAGAGTAACACTCATAGGTGTTGCTCGGAGAATAATCTCCGAGCAACAAACACTTGTTATCATTCTTAAAACCTCATATACAATATGTTTTGAGCCCTGTACACTTTGTAATAGCGTTGTTTGGAGAAAATTCACCGGTTATTGAAAGCGGGGTTGTTTGGAGAATTTTCTCCAAACAACACCTAACCTAAACATTGGTCTAAGTTGAAAAGTAACAAAAAAAATGACTTTAGGAGAAAATTCTCCAAAAGTCATAACTTAAGCATTACCCAAAAAATGAATTTCAAAGAATTTTCTCCGAAGTGCATAACAAAGTGATGTTTATGTCCCTACACTCTGTTTTATATCTACCCAATGTAGTTCAGAGAATTTTCTCCGAACTTGTAATGTCCCTTACCTAATTTGCCCTAGAAAATTCAAATGCCACAAGTTAGGGTTAGGGTTTCGAAATTACCATTTAGACTATCTTCAAACTGCATAATTCTTGTGCTCTAATTGTGCAATCATGACATAGGAAAACACATATACAAAATATAGATATACAAATATACCTCTTGAAATATTAGTGTTAGATAAGATTTTCCTTGCATTCAAATTCATAAACAATATTCATATAGAAAGATCGTCTATTTATTACTATGTAGTTAACTCAGTTTATTCACTCAACTCAGTCATAGAAGGGAGGCATGGCAGGGTGTTGCTCAGTTCTCCCTCCAAATAGTCCCTAGGGAGGCTTGGCAGGATATAGGCTATCAACAAGGCCTCCATATAGTCCCCTCGGCATGGCAGGGGTGCTGATTAGTCCTTCCTCCAAACAGGCCCTTAGGGAGGCATAGCAGGGTTCCCTCCACATTGTCCCCTCACCATTCTTTTAGGACTGGTGAGTCTTATGATATATATATATATGACAGTGATATAAATAAACCAGTCAATAGTCAATGATCTGACCTGTTATATTTATCCAATAATGTTTATGATATATCCTTTGCTGTCTTAACAGTCTATATGACTGTGTAAATAGATAATTTTCTGCAGATCCAATGTCTGCTCTCAATTCAATGACTATTATTCTTTATGCTTGATCAATGGATAGATCTGATTGCTGTTGTTGTGCTTGATCGATTGCTGGCCGATCATTGATCGATTGATGGTTGACTCATAACTTATACCCCATCCAAGAGAGGTGAACTACTAGAAGACACACCTCATTAATTGAATGGATATAACCCTTGCTGATTGTGGCTCCTCATAGAACTTGCCTTTTCTATTATGGACCACACCTTGTCTTTTGTGGATAATAAGACAAATTAGTTTGTCTTTTGTCTCATCTATTTTGTCTTATCTGCCTTTGTGGACAGCGTTACTCCTCTAGAATGCAAATTGTTTATCCTTACAACATTTAGCTATTGCTGTAGCTTTTCTTCATGGTCGGGCTAGGACAGTTTCTTCACTTATAACGTTGCCCTTGTACCATCCAAGTCTCACTATTAAGAAAATCTCATAAGATCACTTCATACAAATCTTACCAATAAGAGTGTTGATCGCTGCACTTGTATATTCAAATCATATCACCTTATTGTGTTTATTGTTACTATTAATTTTGTCTTATTAGATGTGGCACTCATTTAAAGGGAGGTCGGCCATATAACTTATAAATTTATGTTAAGTTAAAACTCCAAGCAAGTGCTAATATGGAATCGGTCCTTTATATTATGTTTTAAATCTTTAAATCTGACTTCTTCAAAATGATGATAGTCGGCCTATAGGAGAGGGGATATGACAGAACTACACAAAACTTGATCTACCTCATGTAATGCAAAGAATTTTCTCCGAACTACACCAATTGTTGTTCAAATGCAGAAGTGCAGTTTTTCTCTGAAATTGCATATTTCTTGTCAAGTGAAAATATGCTAGTTCTGGAGAGTTTCAACATCATCTTGCAGTTTCTAAGCAAATGTCAGAAGCATCTCCTATGAAGAAGAACATGAAGTTCAAATATCAAGGGGTGGTTCCGATGTCTTCTATGGAATCGAATGTGGATAACATCAGGAACACCGAAATTGGCCATGTGGATATGGCTGAATTTCTGGAAAGGTTGAACAAGCAGCCAGTTCCACCTCACCTGCAGGTTGTTCTTGACAGTAATATTCCCCTGGCATCTACTTTCCCAGTGTCGGCACATAATCCAGTATTTGTCTTGGTGGCAGCTGCTCACTTTAACCAAGAGAGCAAGTCTATAAAGGATGCCGATGGTAAAGTAGTGATTCAACTTGATGAAGAATTCTTTGACAAGATTTTCAATAGCCCAGATATTGAAGAGTACTCAGATGTTACCATGGAATCAGCTAAGGATTATTATGACACGAACATGGAGAGGTGCAAGAAAAATATTAACTCTTGGTGGCTCAAGACTCCCAGGCATATCTTAAGAAGGAAATTTCAAGCCTAGATCTGTGCACTTGGATTCTAAGGATCTGGGAATTGGCCAAGGAGATTGGAAAGGCTCCTTATGTAGGAATAAGGGAATCCATGAGTAAACTGTTCTTGCACCTGGGTCAATCTCTGGAAAGCAGGTTTGTTTTTGATGGGGCCCAAGCCTTGAGCTATGCCTTCATCTTATTGAATGCTGCTAGTACCTACTTTCTTCACAACATTGAGGAAGTGGAAAGAAAGGTTGAGGCTTTTTTGGCTGTTGCATCCTAAACGATTGGCAAGAGCGTATGCATAAAATCCTGAAGGAGATCGCCAACGTGATTAAGATTAATCTTTCTCTTGATACTAAGTTGGATGATTTTGTCTATCATGAGAATGAAGATGAGGTGGATTTCACTAAAATCCCTCCTCCAGTCAAATACGAGAAATGTAATAAGTGTAGAGGAACTGTTGGGGTTCTACAGGGCCTGTGTAATTTGCCCCACCACCCCGAGCTAAGATTTTCTTTTCATGCATTAGGACTGCTACTGTGAATGCTATGGGGTGCGGGCCATTGCAATTTGACCTCCCCTCCACATGTTTTAAGTCATAGTGAAGGGTTAGGGTCCATGTAGAGTCAGATTGTCACTTTTTGAAGATGCACAGTAGGTAACACGACGCTTAAGGTTTTGTAATTATGGCAAGCTTATATGGTTCAGACTATACAGTGAATAATAGGACAGTTTTTCATGAGAATGTTCTGTGGGTTTCTTTATTCAAGCTCTGCAGCAACCCCCTTATAAATGCCAGTAGTCTGGTGTCTGTTTTGACGGTCTTTTTTGGAAAATAATCTGTGCCCTTGAAGTTGAATATTCATTGGCGTTTCTCGGATGTTAAAACTGTGATGGATAAATGTAGTCTAGATTGATTTGGTGAACTCACTGTTACCAGAATCTAAGCTTCCCAACGCTCTTTTTTGCAGCACCTGTATGTCTGACCCAGATTTCCTAGCAAAAAATATATAACTGCATATTTAAATATAATAAAGCTGGTTAGTTACAGATTTAAAATTTTATAGTTTGTATTTTAAAATAATACAAATTGCATATTTTTTGGTGCACACTATTTCTAAATTATTAAATTAAAACCTCAGCCGTGTTTTAAAATTTTCTAAATCCTTGGCTACTTTCTATTTCTTTTCCTGAAAATGAAACCTGAAGATGAAGACCAGAGATAAATATTCATGTTTAATTTGCATTTTTTTGCACTTGGTTTGAAAAAATGCAAAAGCACTGAAAATTGACATTGTATAGTCATGTTTGGTAACCTTAGTTGTGAATTACCAACACAATATCTAAAATCTTTTCAATAGATAAAAACAAGCAAAGCAAGAAGTTGAGGTTTAAAAAGTAATAATAGCGGTAGCAGAAAACCTCACCTTGCCTCCTTCCAGTTGATGTTTAATGTTGAGCGAATGAAATATAAGATAGTAATGTTTTTTAAAATAAAAGTGTCCTGTGACTAACTGGTCAAGAATCAGCAGGCAAATATATTTTTGATCAAAACGCAAGAAGGTCCATCCAAGTAAGTGTCAATAATGTGAGCTTAAATATGCTTTCATCTCCTACAAAAAGAAAGCCATCGATATAGGTAGATAATTTCATGGAAGAGAATAGATTAATTAACAAGATTATTTTTCATCATGAATACATATACAATAAGAAAATCCATTTACAGCTGACAGACCAGATAGGCTCCACGATCCTTTGTTAATGACACCTTGAGGATCAAAACAAGGATGTTAGGAGGGTTAAGACAAAACATTAAAAATTGAGATGGGTCATTGACAAATACTAACAAATATCCCTTTCACATTCAGTCCAACTTTCACCTAAAAGTCACAACTTTGAGAAAAGCATTCAAACATGGTGTGCAAGATGATATCCACAGTCATAGGCACAATGGGAAGAAGGAAATGTCCACAAAAGTAGGCACATGTACAACATATCCAAAAGGCCATTTTTTTAAGAACAAAAGAAAGATATTATATTAATGTCCACAGGTGACCAAAAGTAGGTCAATGGGACCCAAGAGTACAGCAGTTTATAATAGAAAGCTCTAGGAATATTTCAATATAACACCAACGAGAAACAAGAGATAGATGTGGCCATAGAAGATTCAACCAAATGCTTCTCCAGGAAGGTATGACAGACAAACCAAATCAAATGAGCAAGGCTATGTAGTATGCTTATTCATATCTAGTCTCAGGAGGGAACCTTGCTAGAATTTGACTCGGTTTTGTGATTGAGGAAATGAAACTGTGATTGAGGAAATGAAATAAAAACACGTTTCCACATAAAAGTGTTACAAAGGAGAAGCATAAAACAACAGGGTTATCAAACACCAATGGTGGAGATTAACAAGGCTAAAAACAATAAAATATCAATATTGCATATTTACTATGTGTGCCTAGTAGGCTCATGATAAAATGACATCCAAAAAATACAATTCAAAGACCCCAACACACCAAAATTCATAAGAAGCAGTCTGAATTTCACTTTTTACTAACACAAATTTCACATAAACATAGTGGAAAAAACTTGAAGCAAACAACCCATCTAATAGATAAGACCTAGGAAAAGCACATATCATCAGAAATAACTTCCAGTTTCAATGAGATTCAGAACATAAATAACCAATAGAAAAATAACTTACTTCAAGTAAGGCTTTGGCTGCAAGCTTTATAGTTTCATCCCCTGAACACTCCTTGTAATTCTTTTCTAAAAAGTCTCTGATAGAATTTGAATTCCTTCCTGTTGCATTTGCCTTCCATGCAGAAAATGTACCTGATGGATCTGTTTGGTAAAGAGAAGGGGAGTTTGAATATGGATCAAAGCCTATAATGAGTGTCGATAAACCAAAGGGCCTCACTCCACCACTCTGTGTGTACTTCTGTTGGAGACCTGCAATATAACGAGTGATATACTCCACAGTAACAGGATCCTCAACGGTCAATCGATGACTCTGACACTCAATTCGAGCTTTGTTAATCAGAACACGAGCATCTGCTTTAAGTCCCGCACAAGCCAATCCAATGTGGTTATCCAGATTTACAATTTTCCTTACTGTTCTGATCACAACAAAATACACTAAATTTTAGCCAATAAACAAAAAGCTTAATTGCAAATGCCATATGACTATTCAACTAGCAAGACACAACAAAAATATCATATCAATATGAGTGCAATGTTCAAGTACTCTGTTTTCAAGATAAATGAAAATGATAAAACCTAAAGTGCCAGGAATACCAAGAGTGAGAAATAAAAAATGAGGATTCAAATACTATCACCATGGCTCAGATTGGCAAAGAATTCAAATACACAAGAAATAATATTGGAAAGATATACGGCAAACCAAAATGGATGTAAGGATTTCAATATGCCAAAAGAAAGGTGCTACATTACAAGGAATTGTGATCATGGAGTTAGAAATGTAGAACACTGCAGGAAGCAAAATGGTATAAAATGAAAGCAGGTAACAATGTTTAGTTGAGAGAGAAAACTGCATACACGATTTCCAAAATCAAAAAATCTCAAATGTAAAATAAGCTCCAACTTTCTATTAAAAAGGAAATCTCAAATATAGGCATCAAGTGTTGAAGCTTGTAGCATGCACGACACCAATGGTTTAATGTAATATATTGTTTAAATATTTTTTATTTCTTTTTTACTTGCATCATAGCAACAAATATACAGCAGAACATAATCATAATTAACCCTAATTGAGATTCAATATTGATGAAGTCTAATCAGCCTGAAATACAGTGATTTGGATCTGCAACCATAATCACCTCCAACTCTGCTTACCAATGATACTATTTCTAGTCTGAAACCTGCAGATGGATGTGATATCGTACGGCTTAATCCTGGTAGGGTTCGGTCCACAAAGACCCCAAATTTGGTAGTGATTCCCCTTCAAAATGATGTGGCTTCACCAAGGTATAATGACTGGCAGAAAAATCAGAATATGCCCTCCAAACAGCAGCACCACAATCTCAAACAAATCACCCTTCCTTATATTGGACAGCCAACAGGAAATGGTGTGGCCAGGTGTAGAAATCATATGGCCTGAATATGGAATGATTCGACCAGCTTCAAAACCCACAAAATTCTGAAACCAAGTCTGCAGATGATTAACACAATGAAATCCTCAATATCAAACTGGAAATTCCAAACAATTCACCACAAAGGTGGCTCCTGTATGAAATCACTCCAAAGAATTGTGGGTTTTCGTCCTCCAATTCCAGACCTAGAGTGCTTTCGTCCTTAGGTTAATTGAACCAAAGTCCAATGCTGTAACAAGGAGTAGAAATAAGAAAATAGAATGGTTAATCAACATCTCCTTCTCCTTGCTTGTCCTCTCTTAAACAGAGTTTTCCTCTAAAAAAACATAACTATTCAAATTTCCTTCATGACCCTTGATTGATATGTGAGAAGGATTATTTAAAATAAACTTTAATTATAAGAGACCTCCTTATTTTATATTTTAACTTTAGTTAAGGCCCTCTTTATTATAATTATATTTTATAATATCACTTAAGTGGGCATTATAATCACTTAAGTGGCCCCTTTTGTGACATTACGAACCTCTTGAATTATTAATAATCCCATTTTCCTAGTGCAAAATTCCCAAGGCCCACAAGAAATGAATGATGGGTAGTTGGGTTTCAACTCAGCTTCATTTGGAAAAGGGGACATTACATTTAAACCTCTGAATCCTGTAAAATCATTTCTAGTAGGCTGGAAACCTGTTTTAGTATTCTTTGGCATTTTTGTGCCCCAAAACTTCTATAAAGTTTGTAGCATATCCAGAACTAGCAGTCCAACATACATGAGCCTCCACAATTCCTTGAGCAGGTATTGCTGAAAAGGATTCAGTGCCATTTGCAGTACGAAGGTCCCATGACAGGCTACTTTTTAGTCCTGTGACAGTTTTTGTGAAGAATCTATACTAATATCCCATAAAAAGTCCAAAATACTACACATAATCCAGACTCCATGTTGTTATTTGGCAAAGAAGTTCCTCAAATATTTAAGAAGGTGCTGGTAACTTCCAACCTCATCTCCAGTTGCTGAACTAGCCCTCCCTCCTATAAAATAACCACTCCTCATTTTTAGTTCAAGATTCCAATTTTTGCAATTTTGCTGTTATACACACATTGCATAGGTCATCTTCGCACTAAAGGTATGAGTAGTTGCCCTAACCATTGGATCCTGCCCTGACACACCAGGCTCCACTTCTACTCATGTCGCTTAATTTTCAATGTACCATTCCTGACTTTTGGTGCAACATACATTTCATCTTTTAGGCCTTTCTTAGTCTGAATATCAATACATTACACCCATTTTCTAAGCAACATTACTTTCTGGTTCAGAATCTGAACATCAGTAACTCTATTTCTGCATTAGATATGGAAATGGGTGCCTGGAATTTGAATCACTGCCAACCACTCGTTCTCACTCACATTTAGAACTGCAGATTCCAGAGTGCTAAGATGTTATCTGAACATCATAAATATGAGGTACAGTTAAACATTGTTTAAACACCCACAACTATACACCTAGGTTGCACCCAGCAAGTTAATACACTAACAGTCAGCATTACATAAAGTTAATGGCTTTATTTCTTTGCAAATGTTATATTTATTTTTGAATTTTTCTAATCTTCAAAAAAGTAGTATCAGAGTGTCCACTCGGGCAACCGTATGTAGCACACAGACAAGAACTGAAGGGTAAGACTTTAGTAGCAGCGATACTTATTTGTATTTCTGTCAAGGTATTTCCCCTAATACTCATGCCATATTTTTCTGTGCCCTATGTCTTGCTCTGATTTTTTGTCCCTGATTTTTTACCCCTACTTTTTTGGCCCTAATCATTCTGCATGTCACCTTTTCTGCCCTTTCTTGAACCCCTAATCTTTTGGTCCTTCTTTATTAACCCATAGTTTTTCAGCCCACAAATCCTGCTGATCCTGGCAGCGACATTTTAGGACTTATGACATTCCATTCCTCTTGTGCTGATCACATCCATCCATAGAACTTGCCAGGCATTGGATTTACCATTTAGAACTAAGTTGTTGGGTATCAGTATTTTGGGCTTCCTATCCATGCCGATATAGTTCAGGTACCAGTACCAAGACATGTTCTACCAGGGTACGTCTTGGATTTGCCCCTAGCAAGAGACCCTGCTGAGGCACATCCTATGTTTGTCATTGCACCCAGAGCATATCTTCCCCTATATGCTGTTTTTTGAGTAGCAAGTTGGAAATTTACAAACAACTACTATTAGTATTTATCTTATATAAAATATCAAAAAGTAAAAAACAATAAAAGAAACAAAACACCCTAAAATTTTAGAAAGATACTAAGTGACTAAAGAAGGCAAAATAGTCACCTCTGATTTATGCTTACCTTCAATGAATGCTCAGGGCTGAAACCTCAACGAGCTTGTCTTCAAACTTCATTGTTATGCTATTCCTATGCCACTTCGAGAGTTTTTTTTGTTGCCGAAGAGATTAAAGAGCTTGCAGTATGTTAAAATCCTTCATCGAAGGTGCCTTGTTGAGTTTTATTTTTTCATTTTATTTTCAATCTTCATGTGAGTTTTATATTTTTTATGTTTTTATCCTTTTTTCAACAAGCAATTGTAAATTCTTGAATATGTTTGGATATGAGTTTCTTCCTCATTGTGTTTTCTTTAAACTTGCAGCCACAGTTTTTTTCAGTTTGCCACAATGGCAGCAAGCATCAGGTCTGAGGGCCAAGAGGCAACGCATCTTCAAAATTAACACTTATTTCCCTTTTTGGAGGCATGAGATGACGCTAAAGCAGATTCCAAGCTAAGGTGATTTAATTGGCAATATAAACAATGTGATGTCAAATACAACTGTTCATACAATTGGATGAAAAACCTACATTTGTGTGACTCCTAGTGTTTGGGAATCAAAGCTTTCCCTAGGAAGAACAATGAAAAGTAGCCACAAGGACAAATTCATGCATTTATAATAGAGCAAGAATGTAATGCCCACTAGTGTGTGTGCCTTCTGTCCCTATTTGATTTCGAGGCTATACGCTGTATTGAGCGTTTTATCAATGTACTGTGGGATACATGTGTTATGATCGTTTGTACTGAACCTTCCAATGAGGCCTTGTAGTAACTTCAAAGTGTTACACTTTGCATTTTATTCTCTCTTTTGCTCTGGGAATTGTATTTATGTCAACAGATTTCTATTTATCCTTATTAGGTCACCATACTGGCAAACACTGGTGAAGGGCATCAATGCAGCCCCTTAAGAGTACATGTTAAAAAAAAGGCATGCACCAAACTATCAGGAAAGGAAAAAGCATATGCGGATAATGTGTTGTAGCCTATTAGAGTTTGTTGGAACATAACAGAGGTGCCCATAATTTCCCATGGACAGAACGAGTGCAAAAATAGGACCTTCATCTATGTGATTGAAATGTGCCCTAAAAGGGAGATGTTTTTAAAGATGACTGAGCCAGTCAAGGATGTACAAGTTATTGTCAGCATCCTCATGCACAAAATTGAGCCAATGGAAGACTACGTCTGATTCTAACAAACACAGTGTTGATTTTGATGCTCTCAATGAAGAGCATAATGCTGATTTATTTTGAGTTTGCCCATGTACCATGTAGTATGAACATTAACCATTATCCTGTTTTGAAGAAATTATATAAGCCATATTATAAATGGAATCATTGATTATTAGTGATTTGTGTAGTTCATTTTTATTATTTTATACAAATTATGGTTGATTTGGTTCATTCTGTGTGTCCCGGCTGATACCATACCCAAGGTCCCAAAAAATCGATGAATCCATCTTTTGAAGAAATAATATATATTATAAGCCATTGAATCATTGATTAGTGGTAAAGTATTGTGGTTAATTTTTATTATTTTATACAAATCAAGTTGATTTGGTCCATTCTGTCTGCCCCAGCCATACCGTACCAAAAACTGAAGGTCCCAAAAAATCCATGAATCCCTTTTTTTGACGAAATAATATAAGCTATATGACAAATTGAATTATTGATTATTGGTAATGTTTTGAAGTAATTTTTTAATATTTTATACAACTTACAGTTGATTTGGTTCATTTTGTCTACCCCAGCCGTACAATACCCAAGGTCCCCCAAAAAATCCATGAATCCCTGTACCTAAAGCCATGTCCCAGTAATTTAATTTAGAAAAATAATTTCTCACAAGTCCTTCAAGCTCCCATTGACCACCTTGATAACAAGATAGAGATATTACAGTTTGAAGATTTTCATTACTCTAAGTTAAGATAACATGGTTTTGAAGTCCCCCTATCCAAACTGAACTACAAGAGACTAACAACACCTAGTTGATTCTTTAAATAAGTAGTACTTTATTGTAATATACACATGTTTATATGGTGGGCATGCATACATAAAATCTACAGTTTGATTTAGCAGACCTATTTGGTATATGACACACACAGAAGCACACACATGATGATATCGCCACTATGTGAACTGGTCTGAATTGGCCTTCAAGGCAAATATACAGCTTAAATAATACCCTTTGAAGATTATGTCTAAAATACACTGTTACTGAATTCCCCAAAGCCCCTACAAACCCGCACCCAGTCTGGGCTGGGTTCTGATCACGATCTAGATCCAGTCTGAGACATGCCTGAGCCGCTCCCTGGGTTCCCTGAGAACCCCTGTCAGACCTGGACCAGTCTGGGCCAGATTCTGATCACAATCTAGATCCAATCTGAGACATATCTGAGCTGCTCCCTGGTCAAACCCAAGGACACACACACACACACACATATAGAGATATATATTTCTACTCAATACCCAGGGCTGCTAGTTTTCTTTGTGTTCAAGCATTGTGAGGGCACCATTCCTACCCTCAACAAGTGTTAGATAGGTGCCACAAAGACCAAAAAGCTTGTATCAAGGAGATTCATCATTCAAGGAAAGTTTTTTTAGTTTTTGTAAGTTCTCTTTTAGTTTCTTTCCAAGTTCTGCTTTTTCCTTTTATTTAAAATGGTTTATTATAGTTTTTTTTTTTTTTAATAAATTTTTTTAGCAAGTAATAGTAGCCTAGGGTTGCATTATTATTTTTTTTTCCTAATGTTTTTAACAAATAACATGGACCCAAACTTGGGAACAGCTGGGGGGACAGCGGCTGGTGGCGCAAGTATAGGCAGGGATGGGGTCTAGAAGCAGCAACCCTAACGAGGGCCAAGAGCAGCACTCATAATATAGGGCGGGGTCGAGGGTGGTGCCCCTGCTACCAAGACCAAATTAAGGCCTTTGATACCACGCAGACCTTCAGGGCACATGCCATTTTTCATAATTTTATCACTCTGTTTCTTCAACACCAAATCCTCATTATTTCTGACCAAATCTTCATTCTTCAAAGAACTAAAGTGAAGCTAGTGAATCTGACCAGTCTGAATGATGAGGGCTGTGTAGTTGAAGACATGAATATCATCATTCTTGAATCTTTTTATTTATTTTCTTCTCTGTTTTTAGAAACTTCTTACAGCAGTCAACAGAAACAAAAACAGTAACAGCTAAGACAACATGCATTTGAGTATCAGTAAACAAAAACAGTAACAGCTGTTTTAAATTTAATAGTCTATTTTATCTACAATACCATGTTAATATTACTTCTTTCTTCCAAGGTCAACCATTTGTACATGCCATCATGTTGTCTGTCTATTCAAAGCTTTGACACAAATCAAAATCGTTATCACAACATGGAAAAACTTTGTTTTTTTTAAATGTTTTTTTAACTGACTTTTATGCTGCCTAGGATGTGGAGACTTCCTAGAGTCTCCAAGATAGTCGAGGGATTTCTCAAAGTCCCCAAGCTGCCCCAGGGTTGCCGAGGTGTCCCCTCAACATCCTTTTACCCAAACTGAATGCCTGGGGGGACAGCGGCTGGTGGTGCAAATAGAGGCAGGGATGGGGTCTAGGAGCAGCAACCCTCACGAGGTGCAGGAGCAACACTCATAATATAGGGCGGGGTCGAGGGTGGCGCCCCTGCCACCAAGACCAAATTAAGGCCTTCGAGACCACGCGAGCATTCATGGCACATGCCATTTTTCATAATTTTATCACTATGTTTCTTCAACACCAAATCCTCAATATTTCTGACCAAATCTTCGTTCTTCAAAGAACTAAAGGGAAGCTAGTAAATCTGACCAGTATCAATAATGAGGGTTGTGTAGTTGAAGACATGAATATCATCATTCTTGAATCTTTTTATTTATTTTCTTCTCTGTTTTTAGAAACTTCTTACAGCAGTCAATAGAAACAAAAACAGTAACAGCTAAGACAACATGCATCTGAGTATCAGTAAACAAAAACAGTAACAGCTGTTTTAAATTTAATAGTTTATTTTACCTACAATACCATGTAAATATTCCTTCTTTCTTCCAAGATCAACCATTTGTACATGCCATCATGTTGTCTGTCTATTCAAAGCTTTGACACAAATCAAAATCATTATCATGACATGGAAAAACTTTGTTTTTTTTAAATGTTTTTTTTATTGACTTTTATGCTGCCTGGGACATGGAGACTTCCTAGAGTCTCCGAGACAGTCGAGGGACTTCTCGAATTCCCCAAGCTGCCCCAGGGTTGCCGAGGTGTCCCCTCAACATCCCCAATAGGGGAGATGTCCCCTGCTTCTGCAAGGCATCCCAGAAACATCCTCATTCCGGTGGTGGCAGTGGGGGAACGGCAAGGGGGTGTTTCATCCCCGTCTCAGCATCCCAAGGTCATCCTAATTTTGGAAATTGAGTATTGTGGGGGGACACAAATCCCTCTGGAACTATTCAAATAATGATAACCTAGGATTACATTATTGTATTTTTTTACTTTTCCTAATATTTGTCTATTTTAAAGCATCCCAAGGACGTCCTAATTTTGGAAATTGAATTTTGAGGGGGAACACACATCCCTCTGGAACTATTCAAATAATGGTAACCTAGTATTGCATTATTGTATTTTTTACTTTTCCAAATATTTGTCTATTTTAAAGCATGTAGGTACAGGTATGGTCTACATTGTACAATGACTAGAAGTTCCAGCTCAATGGACCAAGGGTTGGCTAGGGCTTTCAAATTTGACCTATTATTAATTCATTACCACTTTGGCGATATGTGATAATGATTGAGCAGCTTGGTCAAAGCAGGTGTTATATTTAGCACTATAATGAGTGTCAAAACAAGTATAGAAACTCCTATAGTTGAGTAAAAGCCCACTTGTATGCAATTGCTACCACATATTTGTTTCTTGTGACATCATCTTCCCAAGAAGACAATAGCCCCTCTCATTCCCACAAAACAACCAAGGATGCAAGCCCATTAGAAAGGACACTTCCAAATGAAGTGAGGAACAATGCCAATGAACATATTGTGCATTGTATTTACACCAATGGGCTTCTTTTCAACCTCATTAGATCACCATATTGATGTGAAATTGTAAGGCAAATTAATGAGACATCCACATGGTATACAAGTCTTGGCAAATATGCACCCCCTATTAGCAAAGGAAAGAAAATTTGTAGACACTTCATTGCAGTCAATTAGAGATTCATGGCTCAAAATAGGAGAGTCTATCATCTCTCATAGATGGAAACACTGCAGAAGTAGGCCCCTAAGAGGAGCGATTTTTTTAGTGCAATTGATTGTGATAGACAAATGAATAATACAAAATTTTATTGCCAACATCCTCATGGGGTCCATTGAGAATTTGAGACTAAGGGACTTAAAAATTGCAAAGTTGTGGGGTTGTTGATTGAGGCAAGATACGAGCAAATATTTTGGACACCATGTGTCATCCACTCACTCAACTTGATGATGCAAAAGCTTGAAATCAAGTGGATAAATCAAATCTACACTAAACTTGACAAAATTCAGTCACAAGCCATCTTTAGGTCCTCCTCCAAGAGAGTTGTTGAAGGTCAAATTAGTAAATTTTAATATTTTATTTTTTATTTATTTTAGTTTTAAAATTTTAATCTACATTTTTATAATATTTATTTTGCTTCTTGCATCATCTATTTCTTTAATTTGTTTCATTTTTTTAACACCATATTAGTTTGCTAAGACTCAATTCACCTCAAACACAATCATCATGAGACAATTTGTGAAGGTGTTGGATGCATTGAGCACCGTAGTAATCAACAACCTTTGGAGTGCATGGAAGCAAACTAATACAGAGGACCCAAAACATCAAAGCATCGATCTTAGATGATGATTAATGGGCTCATGCAGAATATTTATTGAGTTTCACTGAGCCTATCATGACTGTAATTAGGTTCACCAATAAGGATTGGCAATGTTTGGGTGAGATATATGACTACATTGACTCTGTGACTAAAAAATAAGGGGTATAATAGAAGTTAAGGAGAAAGACTCTTTAAAACATTTTTTAAAAAGGTGCAAAAAATTATAGTTTAACGGTGGAACAAGATGGCCGCCTCATTGCATCTCTTAGCATTTGCTTTGACCAGCACAGAGATACTTTTTTTACCCATGAGTGTGCCACCATATAGAGATGTTAAAGTTAGCCAAGTGTACAAGGCAGCATTCATTAGACTCTCCCCCGATCCAAACGTACAGGGCAGCCATGGTTGAGTTTGGGAATTTTATACCTTCAATGGGTCAAAGCCTAAACACTCTTCAAGACAAGCACGAGGAGGATGTCCATACATGTTGGTACCTCCATGGTCCAGGATCTATTTATCTGCAGCCTCTTCCCATCAAAGTTCTATCACAAGTATGCATTGTTTTTATATTTTTACTCTTACTTTTCTTAGGCTTCTATAATTTTAACTATTGTATTGATTTTGTCTCAAATTTCAACAAGTTGTGAGTTCCTCTTCAACTGAGAGCAACTTGATTACATACTCTTGCACCCTCTCAATGAAGTGCAACCGATTGGCTGCCAAAAAGGTAGGAGTTGGTGCATGTGCATTCCAACTTGCCTCACCTCTCACACAAGTTAAGTACAAGAGGTGGGCAATGAGGCACTGGGGGGCGCTGCCACAATAGTGTGTCCCACTTATGGGACATCCTGATTTTTGTCTGAAATCATATGTTTTTTAGAAAAATTAATGATTTAAGCCTTAAGGGGTTCCATTTAAAGGGGTTTAATTGAAGGGGGTTAGATAAAACCCCCTTAGATCAAATTCCCTTGGAAAGAACCCCCTAGTCTTAAATCAAACCCTCGATGGAGTCTCCTTCGCACCTATCAAAATGCTAACAAAAACCCAATTTTGCTTCACCTTTAGGGGGATCAAATGAAGTCATATAGAAATTCTATTTTGTAAATATGTAGCCCTTAATATAAGCTTTCGAAAAAGTATGATTTTGAATATGTTTCATTTGATTTTATATTTATTTTCTATTTTCTAGTGAACGTAGATTTTTCACCGAACATCAAAGTCTCTATTCCACACAAGTGGAAAAATTTAAAAAAATAGAGAAAAAAAATTCTGAAAATTATTTGTGCACTAGGTATTGATGTCCTTATTTCAACCAAAAAAAAAAAAAAATTAATTTGGATACATACAAAAAAACTTATATTGTATGGTATAAACCTATGTCTGAATTATAATTAATCTCACTTCAAAAATTAATTAAAAAAAATATATACAACAAAAAATTATGAAAAAATATCTACGCACTAGATATTGGTGTTACAAATCTATGTTTAAAAATTTATAATTTTATTCTTTCTATAAAAGAAGTTATGTTGTATGGTATGAACGTCACTGTCTAAAAATGTTGTTAACTATAAAAAAATAAGTTATTAAAAGTTACGTAAAAAAATTCACAGATTATTTCTTAATTTTAAAAAAATACATTTAGAATCTACACATGAAATCTCAAAAGTCGCTAGTTCACATCATCTTCAAATTCTTAACGGTTTAGTTGCTATAGGTGTCAGAAAGTGGAAATTTGGTTAAAAATGTTGATTTCAATGTCCTACTTCGGCCAAAAAGTGGGACACAGTATTGTGGGATCACCCTGGGATGAGGAGAATGAGGTTGATACATAAGACTTGCATAGGGGAGCTAGTAGTTATGGCACTTAGGCTGCTTGTGGTTCTAACAAACCAACTAATGACATTGATGCACTTGATGAAGAGCAGTATGATAATTATTGATTTGTAGATTTTCCACATGTAGTTGCACTAATATAAAGTTTAAACCTAAGTTACTAGGTTCTGCAATATTGCCCCCCATACCTGTATGGGTTCAATACAAGGTCAGGCATGGGAACAGGGAACAGGACGCCTTGGGGTTCACCCAAGGTCCACCCAGGCCGGACCTAGGAGGATCTGGGCATATCCAGGTGAAAGTCAACGAAAAAAACATCAAAGGGATGTTGTTATCGAAGTGTTGAAAGCTCATTTTGTCATCAGTCATCGTTGTTTCTACGTGAGAATTATTATTGCAATTGAAGGTTGACATATAAAAAAAAAAACTTATTCTGCCCTAGTTGAGGGTACACACCATGTTCGTTTCAAATGGGCGATGTCCATTTTGTGTGTGTTTTTTAATACAAATTGTCACCTTGGGGATTTCACGCAGTGACATTCGACAAATCACTAAATTATAATTTATTTATTTTAAATTATGAAGTATTTAAATATTTTGTTTATTGATAATTATAAGCATTACTATTTTTATAATTTTTAATATATATATAATTATAAATTATAGTTATACATAAAATTAATTATAATTTATTATATAATATATAATTATGACTTATAATATATATATAATTATAAATTAAAGTTATATTGAATATTACTCGATGTAACTATAATATATATAGCCGTACCCATGCCCAGGCAAAAAAATTGTCGTACCAACATACTCGAACCCCGAAACCAAACCCGTTCCCTACCAAGATCAGCAACTTAGCTTTAAACCAATTTGGTTTATATTTAGCATTTATCATTTGACAATTGACATTCTATAATCGATTGTCATCTACGTTCTCAATTTTATATTTAATAATGTACATTTTGTGAATGTTATGGTTATTTTTGAAGGGTAAGTAGGTAAACATCTAGGAAACCAAATGATATTGTAAGATTTTTTGCTTATATATTTAATGTTGTACATTTTGTGCAAATTATGGTTATTTTTAAAGGGTAAATAGAAATGAACAAAAAGTAGGAAAACATCTAGGCATTGTAATATTTTTTTGCCTATATATAGGTTTCTCTTATGTAATGAAAATACAGAGACACATTCTTCAATATAGTTGTATCGATCGGTATCAAAGCCTAGCAATTAGACATTCTCATATATGAAATTTTCTGCACACCTTTGAATTTTGTATTTGTCTACCTTCGATATTCTCCTTGGGTATATCCAGCACACTGCCTAACAATCAGGCCTTCCCATGTCTAAAATTTTCTGCATGTTTTCAAATTTCAAATTATTCTGCTTTTGACATACTCCTCGTATATATCCAGAACACATCCTGACAATTAGGCCTTCCCATATCTGAAATTTTCTACATGTTTTAAAATTTCAGATCTAACTATCAAGCCATCTGCTTTTGTCATGTCCCTCTATTTAATCAAATCAATCATGTACTATTCATTCAAATATTGTAATATAGATTTAATATATTATAATTATTTAAATATAAATATTATTATAAATACAAATATTATATATTATTATAAATACAAATATTATATATTATTATATAATAATATAATCATCAATAAATACTAAATATTATAAGAACAGCGATCATATTTCAAGAACCCAAAAGATTGCATTCATATGACCGACCCCACCATATACTATCAATGCTAATAACTACAACTAAAAAGCACGATCGGCAATGAAACCAAAGATTTATGTTTCCTTAATATACCAATTTCTATATATACCAAGATAAACATGGAACCACTGCATACGCTTAAGGAAAGGTTATTCACGTAAGCAAAGCAATGTTTAGTATGAAGTGCGAAGAAGAGTCGGTTAAGGATCCAAAGGAGGCAATGAGTTAGAATAAGGACAAACAACGTAATTAGTGAAGGAGTCAATTATGACGTAAACAATGATAAGCGCTTACTAGAAGCGGTGATGGGCATGAAAAGGTACGACTTGTCATTATCTGGGCATCAATCCACATAAACAGCATCAATTCATATCATCACCAGCAAGACACCACATATCTGATCAATCAATCATACAATCACACACAAACCATCAAACAACACAACTCACTTCATTAGTTTACAATATCATTCAGTCAGCAAATACTCATCTACAACACATCGAACATCTCATACAAGATCCTTCAAAAGCACCAATCAATAAGAAATATATATATATATTCCTACAGAACTGAGTAGCAGCCAATAACAATATTAATCCATTTTATCAGCACTGGAGCATCGATTCAGCAAAGGCAATCTTAAACTATATATACAGATGTGTACATATCTGTAATGTCATTCATAGCAGCAGTGAATCCTATCAGCATCAAACCTTCAAATAGAATACCATCGGCATCATCGAATCATCCTTGGAACAGCAAGGGGAAATCATAATAAATAAGTGGAATATCAGCTTATTATCAAAGGACAAGCCTGCCATCATTCAAGCAGGTGTATAAGGTATAACTCATGCATTTGAATAAATATTATCTCAGTAATATATCTAAATAATGCATTGATAAGATGATATATAAGTGGCCATCAAGGGCCATATGATTATCCATCATGAATGATGGGACAAAGTCCAATTCCTATAAGAAAAGTCCAATTCCTATAAGAAGCATTACCTTTACGATCCATGGGATCACTAGAAACAATAAGGCAAAGTTCTTAATGGTATGATTCCTAACCTTACTCATAATATAAAAGGGATGAGTGCAAGGCTGCCTTGTCATTAATCTTAGCTATCACCCTACGAGAACGTGTGGATAGTTAGGGAAGGGCGGTTTGGTAGATCTCACACCTAGGTGACTCTCAAGTGTGTGAAGTATTGTCGGGTGTAGCATGAAGCCCCTTGAGCCAAGCAGTGAAGTATTGCTGGGTGTAGCATGAAGCCCTTGGGCCTACAATAGTGGAGTCTTGTTATCCAGCACCCTAACGAGTATATACCCCGTCTCCATGGGGTTAATGATTACGTTAGATTAACGACCAGGCATGACAATCACCATTCCCGAAGTATATCATGAGGCCTAAACATGATTAAAATATAAATACAATTGAATATATGTATCATTGATTATGATTATGATATTGCTAATCCTAATGGTTATGAAAGAATATATGTTCTTGTATATGTGTTAATGCATGTGATTGCAGGAATTTAATCTATGCGCACAGAGGTAACATTACATTCTTGTTCATTGTTATTGATTATTATTATAATGTATTGATTTCATTATGGAATTGATCTTTAAAAGTACTAATGTCTCTTTCTAGGAGTTATTCTTCTGTGTAGGTGAAGACATCAAGGATACCCTAAAAGGGGACATTACAGCTTTTCTTAACTTTCTGTTTTCAAAATTTCAGATTTCTGCTCAGCAATCCATGTCCTCTCACTATAGCCAGGATACACATTGTGGCTATTTTACCAGATCTTGATTACTGATACAACATTACTAGCTGCAGATTTTAGATTTTGAAATTTCTGATTTTAAGTTTCTTAATTGCTGTTCCAAGGTACACAAGCCCAGCTGCAACAAATTTCAGTATTAGATCTAGTTTGCAGTCTTTATCAACTAAGCTTAGTATTGACTTTGTTCTTGTACTAACACTAGCTTGTTAGTTTTTATCTGTATTGCATCATTGTGCCATGTATCTTTTCATTTTTATTTGATGGATAATTCAAGTAGTCCTTCAAGTGTTGTTCACCCTGATTTTATGCAATTGCTCACCCAAGAGCTACACAACAAATGGCAACAATGCAATAACCCTTCACCCGGAAATTTAACCTTCTACTGAAAATTCTCTTTGCAAATTGTCAATAACTCATACCAACCCATATCAACAACATGACATATGCACCTATCATTAAAGTAATCACATCTGGTAATGTGAAAACATACTCAGCAAAGGATTCAGAAAACAATCATGAAGTTACTCACAGATTTCTGTCTCAAACCAGTCTAGATACTGTATTAGATTTGTATTTATGAATATTACAATGAATGATATAGGTATGGTAGAATGTCTCCAAACAGCACCTGCTATTTGATAGGTAATTATGCACTTAGCGCAGAGCAGTGACAGTATGATTAATCAATAGTGATCCGCCCTAGCTGGAATGAACTAGCAATGGCCTTTTGTGTGGATTTCAATTGTTGGCTTCAAACAGCATATGATGACTAGATTTGACATGTAGTCTCGCACTCTCCTTCCTTGGTTTATTAAAGGAATAGTCCACAACTAGCGGCGGAAGTACCTACAGGTATCCTGAACAATGTGATTTGTGGATTCTTCAAATGAGTATTGCTTTCGCCCTTGAATGAAGTCTGGCGTCATGTCCCCGTTTCCGGCCTGATCATCAAGTGAAGAATGGATTAGCCTATTCCTCATTCCCAGAGGCTAATTCTAAATGATGAAGGAATGAATTGGTTTTTGACTAACTCAATTTCATTGTTTTGCAGGAATAAAGTCAAAAACTCAAAATTTGGCTAAGTCTGGTAGCCAAGTAAGCGAAAAGTTGACTCTTGGAGTCTAGACGCCAATTTCACATCAAATTGTCCAAATGAGCGCCCAAGGATGTGAAGACCTCAATCAGCATTTGGAAGTGCAAGATGTTAAGAGCAACACCATTCAAACATGCTCCACACCTAATAAAGGAATTTGAAGTCCTGAAGTCACCCAAGATAGGTTAGGCGTTCTTTCTCTCTCCTCCAACCTCCAATGGCGCCTAGCAAAGAAGCATCTTGTCTTGAAGCACTTCAAACAGGGCAAACAGGGCGCCTTGATAGGAAAAGTTGATAGGTCTCCAAGATGAAGTTTTCTAAGTGAATGGAATACTGAAGAAGACCTATTCACTTTAGGCGCAAGTATCATGTTGCATCATCCAAAATGAGCGCCTAGAGCAACAAGGCGCCAATACATGATTCCAGGTCCCTGAACTTGCGCCCAAGCTTAAAGGAGGAGTTTTCAACAAGTAAGGAACTTTGTGAAGACACATGAATCACAAGTGTTTGAGATGTTTTGCACCTTGAAGACTAGGCGCTAAGTCATGATCCATCAACCATAAAAGGGCGCCTAGTTAACATCTACTCAAGCAAGCGTCTAATTAAGGAAGTCGCCTCCAATCTTTTCACTCAGTCAAGGCGCTAGTGGAGAATGATGACTCAACTCACCTCAAAGACTCCAAATGTGAGCGCCTGCAAGCGAAATGACCATTCCAAGTTGAGCCCAATTCATTCTTTCACAGACCTAGATGTGCGCCTAGGAGCTAGAGCATCCCTCTGCAACACTAAGATGGCGCCTTGACAAGGAAATGATTTGGAAGATTGAGATGATCATTAAAGGCTTCATGATTGTTGAAATGACCTTCTATTTAGTTGGAATCATTGTCCAGAGCCAGAGAAGTGTTATGAAAGTGAAGGCGCAAATCTCCTTCTCTCCTACCTCCAGTTGGCGCGTAGATTGCGGAAGACTTCATTTGGGTGCTCAAACTTGTCTAAGAGTCTTCACTGAATGATGTTGAGTGTTGAAAGCATCCAATTCCACTAGGCGCTTATCTATGCTTTTGCAACCTCAGATTGGTGCCTAGGGTTCAAACACTCTCCTAAGGCGCAGTTCTACTCCTCCATGATCCTGTTTTAGCGCCTTCAGAAAAGATCATATGAGGAACCTTGTAAGGTAAGGCATTTGCAAAAGGAAACATCTTGAGTTTTATTCAGGGGTTGAAGTGGTAAGAAACAACTAGTATATGGCTAATTGAGACTAGGCGCACTTCCCAGTATGAATAGCTTGGTTCTAGCGCCTAGCAAGGGATCTTGTAAATTTGCAATTTAAGACTCTATCTTTGAAGGAGAAGATATTCTAGAGTATTTTCCCCTGTTGAGATAATGAAGGACAACAAGTTTTGAGCCTAGAATCCTAGGCGCACTTTAAGATCTCTGCAAACCTCAACTAGCGCCTAACCATGGCGCAATGTCATGTAGGAACTATCTTAAATTGGCGCCTAGCCTTGAGATTGTGACATCTTTTTGACGCCTTGAGTCTCTGAACTCCTATTGGTCCAAATGGTGGCGTTGGGATCCGTTCCGGCTTATTAGATAAGGTTGCCACCTCAGAGGGAGTCATCGAATGGAATATGCTATTGGAATATGCTCTTGGGAAACGTGCCTTGGTTCCTTCTTTACATCGAAGAGCGTGCCTTCATTGCCTTTGGAAGGTCTATAAAAGGAGGAGCTCTCTCATTCATTGGATCATCTAATCTTTTGGCAAATTCTCTCTGCAAAGCTTTATGCTTGTAATCTTGAGGCCTGCGAGTTTCAAGTGTTGGGGTGATGCTCCCTCAACTGACAAGGTGATGCTCCCCTGTTGCATTGTGAGGTGTTAACATCCAATTGACATCATTGAGTTCAATAGAGTTGATAAAGTGTGAAAATCATTGTAAACATCAAGGCTTCAAGGCCTTTCTTGTAATCGAGTTGAATAAAGAACTTTAGATTCATGCCATTGAAGGCACCATCATTGTAATAGGACATTTGCATTGAGTTGAATCAAGTAATAATACAAGTACCCAACTTCAAGGTTGATTCATGCAAGTTGCTTTATTATCTGTTCATGTGTGATGTTAAGTAGATTAAGTAGCTGAAGAGTTAAGTGCAAGTAAATTTGTCTAAGGAAAAAAAAAATTTAGTTAGTACTAGTTGGGTATCTTACATCTGGTCACTGGATGTGGCGCTAACTCCAATTGCTGGCCCTCAGATAATGGTGTATCCAACACTTTAATCGCCTCTCCGACACCTTAATCGCCTCAAATGGATTTGATCGGTTGATGTGGCACAAACCTTCTTGACTGGTAATCTCTGTCGCAATCCCTTTCAACTGTAACTCTGGCACTTCACTTATGATCAGTATATGCCTTCACTCCCCTAATGAGATTTTCGCAGTTTGAATTCCACCATTGCTTATTACAGACCTAAAATAACATGAATCATACAAGTATGGCGCTTGCAAACTCTTGGGGTAGAATTTGCTTAGGAAATCATAGCAAAAGTAATGTTTTTGTCCTACCTATTGCAAAACTGTTGTGAGGTTTTCGTCTTAAGCAGGATTAAGCACAAGTAGTATTCGTTCATAAGAAATTTCAAAATTGGATGATCCAAATGAAGTTAGAATGCTTCCTTTTATACCAATCTTGGAATTGGGTCCAAGACCCAAAAGGCGCTGACCTGTTCTTGTTTGAAAATCAATTAAAATACTTATATTTTTATTTTATTTTTATTTTTATTTTTAATAATATTAGTATTATTAGTATTATTATTATTATTATTATTATTATTATTATTATATCATATTATTATTGGTTGGTGTTGAAAAACACTATTTTTAATATTAAAAATAAAGCTGAGTCAATCAAGTGGAGGAGGGGGCATGACAGTCCTCTCTTCCCCAAATTGCTTGCCCTCAAGCAATTTCAGATTTGGGTAATAAAAAAAATCTACCCCTTCCCATGTCACATCCTCAAGAGGCAATCTTTTCCATTTCACCAAATATTTTGGGATGACCTTATTTCTAAGTTTCTTCTCCCTCATATCTATGATCGCTTCAGTCTCCACTATCAAATTGCATTTGCCATCGAGTGGAGGCAACTCCAAGCAAGGAGCAATATGCTGCCCCAGCACCTTCTTGAGGTGAGATACATGAAAAACATTATGAATTCTGCTGTTTGTTGGTAAATCTAGCTCATATGTGACCTCTCCTACCTTCCGTGTGATCTTGTAAGGTCCATAGAATCCGGGCTTAAGCCTCTCCGCACCACTCCCTTTGAGGGAAGATTGCCTATAAGGCTGCAGCCTCAGAAAAACCAAGTCTCCAACCTCAAATGTCCTCTCCAACCGGTGGTGATCAGCATACATCTTTTGTTGATTGTAAGCCCGCTGTAAATTCTCAAGTGCATTCAAAATATCCATACTTTGTTGTACCAAATCTGTAGCTCCAAGAACTTTGCTATCCGAAAGAACCAAATCCATAAATGATAATGCCTCATAACCATATAGTGCTTTGAAAGGAGTCATACCTATCAACATATGATAAGTGAGTTGTATCAATACTCCCCATGATGAAGCCACTTAATCTATGTTGTTTGTTGCCCTATAACATAATTCCTCAAATATCCTTCAAGCCACTTATTCAAAATCTCGGTTTGTCCATCCGTTTGAAGGTGATAGCTAGTGCTTGGGGTCAACTCTATGCCTATCAACCGAAAAAGTTCTTGCCAAAACAAACTAATCAACGTGCTATCCCTATCACTCACAATGTTTCTAGGCAGCCCATGTGATCTAAACACCTCTCTAAAGAACAAATTAGTCGCCTATGGAGCTCTATATTCGGAAGATATAGCATGAAAATGAGCATAAAGAACAAATTAGTCCCCTATGGAGCTCTATATTCGGAAGATATAGCATGAAAATGAGCATACTTAGTGAGTCTATCCACACTACAAAGATACAATCCTTACCTTGCATTTTCAAAAGACTCGTGATAAAATCCATTGAAATGCTCTCCCATTTCTGATTTGGAATGGGTAAGGATTGCAACAAACCGGCTAGAAATGTTTGTTCTACCTTGTTTTGTTGGCAAGTCAAAGACTCTCTGACATGCTTCAAAACATCTTGCGCTTCAAAACATCTTGCATGAGGCCTTTCCAAGAAAATCTCACTTGTTTGTATGTCTTATAATACCCCTACTAACCCGCCAATGGAGTGTCAAGATATGCTCTCAAAATCTTCTCTTTCATCTTCGATCTTGGGGCAAGGTATACTCGGTTCTTATAGAGAATGAACTCCTCAACCACCTTGTACTTGTCATCTTGCAACTTGCCCTCTAAGATGTCAATGGCAAATGCATCCTTGGCGTACTCTACTAATATAGAAGCTCTGCAATCAGCAAAAAGGCCTCCTAGATAAAGCATAAGCCACCACATTATTCCCTTCACATACTCAATATCAAAATCATAAGTCTGCAACTTACTTACCCACTTCTACTACCTATCATTCAAATCCCTTTGATTGAGGAAGAACCTCAAATTGTTATGATCCGTTTTCACCACAAATCTCCCACAAACAAAATGTTGTCGAAACTTAGCCAAAGCATGCATGATGGCTAGCATCTCCTTGCCATAAATAGAGAAACTCTTCTCGAACTCCATCAGCTTACAACTCTCAAATGCAATGGGGTGTTCGTTTTGCATCAATACCACTCCAATGCCCTCTCTTGAAGCATCACGCTCTAACACAACTGGAAGTGAAAAATCTAGAATAGCCAACACAAGACATGAACTCATCACCTCTTTGAACTTGTCAAAAGCTCTATGTGCCTCCTCACTCCAAGAGATTGCTCCCCTCCTAGTCAAATTTGTCAATGGGGCAGCCAACTGTGAAGATCCTCTGACAAACCTCTTGTAATAACTGCAAAGTCCCACATACCCTCTCAAGTGTGATAAAGTCATGGGTTGTGGCCAATCTACTATTGCCTTGATCTTCTCCTCATCTACGCTGACACCTTGGGCACTAATCTTATGCCCCAAATACAAAATCTCAGTCATTCCAAACTCACATTTGGGTGCCTTGGCGAAAAGTGACCACTGCTCAAGTATACCCAATACCTCATCTATATGTCTCAAATGATCCCGCCAAGTCTTGTTATAGATCAATATATCATCAAAGAAAACCAAAACAAATCTCCTCAACTACTTACTAAATACCCGGTTCATGCAAGACTAGAATGTGGTTGGAGCACTAGTCAACCCAAATGGCATGACTAGAAACTCATAATGCCCAAAGTGACACTTGAACATTGTCTTATGAACATCCTCCTTCCTTGTACTTATCTAGTGGTACCCAAATCGCAAACCAATCTTAGAGAAATATACTACACCGTGAAGCTCATCTATCAACTCATCAATCCTAGGAATTAGGTAGCGGTTCTTGATTGTCTTCTTATTGAGTGCCCTATGTTGATGTACATCCTCATAGTACCATCCTCCTTCTTCACCAACACCACAAATGAAGCAAAAGGACTAGAGCTAGATTGTATATGTCCCATATCAAGTAACTCTTTAATTGCCTTCTCAATCTCTTCCTTGTACCTCCTCAAATGACGATAAGGCATGGTAATGATCAGTTTTGCTCCCTCCTCCAACTCAATGACATGCTGGAATCCCCTATCAGGAGGCAACCCTAGAAGAATGTCACTAAATACCATGTTATGCTTATCTAAAATAGGTTGAATGTCTATATGAGTGGTCTTTTCACCTTTGGGTGAAAGTCTATCGGTGACCAAACATTGTGCCACCCACTCTACTTGTCCTCTATGAAAATCTCTCTCCATCCTTTTTGTTGAAACAACCCTCAGAACTCCATTAGATAAGCCCTAAAGAACCACCTCCTTGCCCTCAGATTTGAATTTCAGCTCCATAGTCTATTAATTTTGTGTATACTTGTCAAGTGAATACAACCACTGCGCACCCAAAACTACATCTATCTCACCTATGCCAACCACATAAAAGTCATCATGTACTTTGTGCCTACCCCAGGTGATGTCAAGCTGTTGAATCCTCCGTGTACATGAAATAGTAAATATATCAGCCACAATCACATTGAACCCCTCAAAGTCATATGTCTTCAATTTCATCCTAGTCACCAAGCCCTTGTCAATGAAATTATGAGTAGCCCCACTGTCAGTCAAAACTATCACCTTATATCCCTATAGTACTCCTTGCACACGAAAAGGAAGATATCTAGGTGTTCTCAAAACAGTAGCAAGTGTACACCTACTCCCTAATCCTCATGCTCCACCTCATCCAAGACAACCTCGGGCTCGGACTCCTCTGCCCTTGAATCCTCATCGGAGACTAGCTCTATGTAGTGTACTTGTCCCTTCCCCAAACATGTATGGCCTAGCTCCCAAGGCTTTGTACAAGAAAAGCACAACTTCTTCCTCTGAAGCTCAGTCTTAGTTTCTTCTACCTTGTTTGGTTTAGGAGGTAATGCCTTAGGTTGCAACAAGTCGTTGTGGAATGGCCTCCTATGTTATCCTGATGGTGCATTGTTGGAGTAGGAATTGTTCTTGGCCGTGGTGTCCTCCAAGTTCAAGGCCCTCTGAATGGCATCCTGTAGAGATGTCAACTCAAAAGCTCTAACCAAAACTCAAAGTGACTCTGATAGTCCCTCAATAAATAAAAACATGAGTCCCCTCTCCATAACATCCGATACCATGATTAAAATTCTCTGAAATTCTACTACATAATCCTCTACTGACCCATGCTGCCTCAATCGTGTCAACTCTCTGAAATTTATTTCTAGATCCTTCCTATCAAATCTATCTATGAGCCTCTGAATGAAATCAACAATGTCACAATATGATAATGCCCTTGTGTGGTCAACCCATGATGCCACCACTCATGCGCCATACCATCCAAATGAAGAATAGCGAACTTGATAGCTTCATCTTCTATCATAGGACTGATTGAGAGACATGTGTACAGTTTTTGAACCCAAGCCCGTGTAGTGACCTTCCCTAAACCATCAAAAGTTGCAATTCCTAAATTGATATTAACTTAAATTGCAAACTTCTGATAAACATTTATACCAAAATATTGTTGCCAATCATTGTAATGTCCCATACTATGCAAGGAATTCATTAAAATAAACATATTTCTAATAAGGCCGACCTCCTTACAAAGAGAACAAGACAAAAGACTTGTACCATATAAGACAAAGTCTTATTTATAAATCATAGATATGTCATGCGGTTAACAAGAGAAAAGAGTGATTAAAGAAAGGAGGATGTTATACGATGATCATAAATGAAGGCAGCAACGATTATGATTTATAATGAAAAAAGGATGCTATGAAATAGACTACAAAGGATCATATTTAAACATTGAAGGAGCAATTAACAAATGAACTCCAACAATTAAGTGAATAAGACAAATCTTATATCATATAAAACAAGACATGAGAATAAGACAAGAGTTGCTGATTTGTGAATAAAACAAAAGATCAAGGTGTGATTAATAAAAGGAAGGAAAACTGTTTGCTAAGGAGCTATCATATTGTTTTAAGGCAGCGATTAATATTCTATGTGATGCGATTCAGATTTGTGAAGGGCTGCAATTCATGTGTAATTTGTTAAGAAGCTTTTGGGCAGTGATCATTATCAAAAGGTACGATTTGGTGAGAAAAGGATCAGCGATTTGTTATAAGGAAAGGCAACAATTGTTATGAAAAGGTATGATATATTCAAGAGTGGTGTTTATTATGAAAAAACACAATTGTTTATAGAGACATCTCGTTTGAAGATGATACAAAATCTTGGTGGAGGAGTGACTTGAAAAGAGAAATCTGAAGTATAACAGCAGGGATTAATTGGCAAGATTAGATCAGCAAGGATACAAATATGCAGAGAATTATTTATTGCAGCCAGTCTATAAATCTATTGCCCCATCATTCTATTATTCAATTATTATATCATTCTCTCATTCTATTCCTCTATCATTATATCATTCTATTCTATCAATTTATCATTCTATTATTCATCCTTCATTCTAATCTTCTATCATTATATCATCCTATTCTATCATTCTATTATATCATTCTTTCATTCTATCCTTCTACTCTTCTATCACTCTATAATTCTATCATTCTTTCGATCATTCTATTCTTCTATTATTCTATCATTCGATTGTACTATTATTGATCAATCAAATCAGCTTATCTGCACTCAGCAGACGAAGGCAGAAGTCAGCATTGGCTAATATATTTGCATCTTAGAATATAATAACTCTTGTGGTATGCATAATTACTCACATATGAAGGATATGTATGCTCTATCATGATTGTTGTGTATAATGATATATTTATTGTTGTATAGCAAGCATGAAGAGGAATAATGAGTAATACAAGTAAGGGTTGGATGGTCCTCTTCTAAGTACACCACCTCATGGTTTAAGATTGATAGTCCCATGAGGCCAAGGGGGTGCAAGGTGTGTCCCGCCCTTGGGCTTAGAAGGGAAGGATACTCCGGAGACCCTATTGTAGTTTCCCCTCAAACCTCTACCATGGTTGGCTACTGGGTTAAGGAGTCCCAATCATAGGGAGGAGAATAAGGGTGGTAAGATGAGGGGGAACAGCTATAGGACACCTCACTAGGTACATCCCCTCATGGTTTAAGACTGATAGTCCCATGAGGCCAAGAGGGATGGCATATCTGCTCTTGGGCCTAGGGTAGAGGATCGCTTCAAGCACCCTATCATGCTCCCTTATCCTAAACATTTTTGGGTTGGACTTCATTAATGAATTAAGTATATCATATGACTAAGATAATGTTCCTAACCCTAGTAGGAAAGATCTATTTTATGGATTATATGATTATCTAACATGGTTGCAAGGTCTCAACCAGGATCTATCTTGTTCAACAATTTAAATTGGTAAATGGTATCGCTAACCCTATTTCATTTCTTGCTTTACTTGGAATTGTGATTTTAGGGCAAAAACTAGGGCATTTACAAAAGGGGACATTACAATCATCTATATTTTTTTATTTTTTCTATTAAACCACGTCAAGATCTATGACTTCAGTTAATAAGGTTGTGCTTCTAGTAGTTAAGCCCAGCCACTTAAGTAAATGATATCATTCTAGGAGGTCCATAAAAATCAACCCTGAACTAAGATTCATAGAGATCATTTTTTGACACCGAATTAGGAATCAGTCTTTATGGATAAGCTTGTTCTAAGTATTCTGGGTCATATGATTAAAATATTGTCTTCGTCAACATGTATTTGCTCTTCAAACAGCAGGATAACTATTTCCTAAAAAATAACCTTACCAATAAAAGAGAGTTCAAAAAAGGAGGTGAAGATGAGGTGAAATGAGTCATACACTCTGACTTCCACTTCTGAGTGGAATAATATGTTACTTTGCATTGTTTGGTTTTTAGTCTTTAATTACCATAGTTACCATATACCATGTGTCTCCTAACAATCTCATGGCAAATTTTGGGCACTCTGCATACAAAATCATAACGCTCATAGTTTTTACATTCACAATTGATGTGATTCAAAACACTAGTCCTACATGATAGTTCCCAAAAACAATGCTGAACGAAGCTGAATATATAATATTAAGACTTTCACAATGCCTAAGAGAATCTATTCAGTTTGGAAAAACTATAAGATTTCTGCCTACCATCCAACTTTTCACATCTAGCTAAGTGAGATTCCTTGGGGCAAAACAAGAAGCAATTCTTTTACAGTTCAAATAGTTGATCATTCTTCCAACTATAGAATTTTGAATGCATTCCACGTAGTTTCAAATGTCTTGATTACTTAATTTCCTTGAAATTGTGGAAGCATTGCGTCACAATATTTTTCAGATTTCGCACTGACATTTTGGGTCTATCTGCTGGAACCCTCTTCAGAGTTTATTTACGTGATCGCTGTTATTGAGACTTTATTAGACCAGTCTATGTGCAGTAGCACAATGTCAACTGGTAATCAAACTTTGTATGAGAAAGCTTCTACCAGAAGAAAATATCAGTACAAGCGTAAATAAACAATACAAACTGAAATCCTAAAAGAAGTTCACTATTATTCCACAAGGAAATGCAAATTATAAGACAGTGGTTTAAATCTTGTCTTAAGATGATTAAAGGTAGTAGAAAAAGTGATCCAGATAAATATCATAGTAGTCTACAGAATACCATAAGCCAAGTAATAAAGTGTCTGGGCTTCTATGGCTGATCCCAGGCTCAAAATAAAATTACACAGTTATAAAATAAATTTTTCATCATAAAATTACAAAATAAAATTAATTGTAGAAACATTCTATGCTCATTAACATCGACTGTGGAAAAATCATGGCCATTGTGTGATAAAGTGTTAAAATTAGGCAAAGTGCTGCATCCAACTTGTTAGGTGAAGCATAGCCTTAGAAACAAGGCCGGGTACAAATCCCCAATAGCTTCGACCAAAGTGAAACCCTTCTACGGCGGGGTTAAATTCGATTGCTGTAGGAACGGATTAACAATTTTTCGCTGTAAAATGCAATAGACAAAGAAGACGAGATTCCATGCCAGGCACGAATTTGGAGATACCATCAAAATTCCTAAAAGATCATAAATGAAATATATAAAATTTAAATAGACCGTACATCTACGTATCATTTGATTTTTCACTTCTTTACTATGGACCATCTTGGCAGCTAGAAGGGATATACTGAATGAATAACCGTCACAAAAAATTTGCCTGAGACCGCTAAATTGAACCCTTTTTACCATAACACCCATCAGAAGGCTACCCCGCATAAAATCTAAAAATTAAATATTACAACAACTAACCTGGAATCTTCAAGCTTGGCCGTAGATTTTCTCTCAACACAAAGAACAATATTGTCAGTCCCGCGAACCCCGACACACGCATTACCCTTGCGGACGGCCTCCAGCGCGTATTCCACCTGGAACAGATGGCCGTCAGGTGAAAATACTGTGATTGCCCTGTCGTATCTCGCCATTATTCTGTTACTCAAAACCCTAAACAAATTCTAACTATGATTCGCACGCAAAACCCTACTCCGCAGCAAAAGGCGAGTTCTTCAGACTATATGGAGATGTAGAGTGGAGAGCAAGCAAGCACGTTTAAAACCCTTTTTGCTCTGCTTTTGCTTTCCGGTGTATTTTGGTAATTTCCAGACTTAAAAAACACAGGTCAAAGTTCGAAAATGACGAATGGTGTTTTCAAACTGCAAGCTAGCATTTAAACAAACTAACTACTGCACCTAAACTAGCAATTGCACTTAAAAGGTGCAAGTTTTTTCATGGGCACTTATGGGATGGGTTTGAAAAGAAATTGTAAAAATTGTAGGAGGAACATTTTGTTTATTGTCTTATTATGAAAGTTGTGTATCTGAAGAGAGATACCCAAAACCCATAAGATTATGATAAAATATAAAAGGTACCTGATTTCCTTTAATACAAGATAGTATCTTTCTACATTATATAATGAGAACTAAATAGATTCATAGGAATTTTATGCCAACATTGTTTGGAGATGCTCCTCCTCCCATTTCTCTAGGATTATATACATATTGTTTTACATGTGTGCATACCATTGAGATTTGAATGTAGGGGAGATGTGTAGACTAGACAATCTTCAAACTCGTGACACAGTTGTGAAAATTGTCTAAACTTGCGGCCACCTTTTCCTAGTATCACCCTTTGGATACTTGATCTACACCATTAATCCACAAAACTACAAAAGAACAGTGATTTGGGTTGTTTGATAGCTCATTTGTTTTTTCCTCCCCACGTAGTGAACCAATTTCGTGAATGCATGAATAAAAGAGAGTTTTTCAAATGATTGAGCTTTAGCAATTTTTTTCACTTATGTAGTATCAAGTTCATGAGTGGTCAGTTCAGAAGGTTTGTTTTAATAAATTTCATGCATGTTTTGAAACTTTACATAGAGCACGGTTTTTAGTTAAACTAAAGCAAATGAATATAAATGGTTTGTGTCTTAAAAAGAGAGAGTTTTTATTAAGTATGATTTCAAAAGCAAATGAATATAAAAGGTTTGTGTTTAAAAAGAGAGAGTTTTTATTAAGTATGATTTCATTGTCCGTAGGAAAAAAATTCCTATTCCCTTTCACTAAAATTATGTTATAAGTTAAGTAACATTCTCTTTTTCTTATTATTAAATCACATGACCATAACACATTTAATATTTTATTCTCTTATTAGATGCTTTTTTAAGTAATGTTGTTGTGATTTAACCTCAATGTCATCTTTATCTAATCTCTATCTATTGTCATTAATGTGGCCACTAGAAGGGGTAAAAGTGAAAATATCATAAGGATGTGCCTTGAGTACTAAAGACAACTTGATAGATTAAAAAATATATACTTAATGCAACCAAAAGATTTTTTTTTTAAAAATAGGTAAATGGTAAAAGTAAATGGAAAGGAAAAGTTTGTGTTTTGATGCCACAACTTTAACTTTTCAAAAGTTGTCATCAAGAGTAAATTACCAAATATAATGGAGAAAAAACACCTGCACCAAATAATGTCACATCTTAGAATCAACATCCAATGGCCAAGATCACTTTATAAAAGATAAGGACGAGATTGGTTCTCTAGTAGTCCTTTCAATCTTTGTTCATTCAAACACAACTATAGAGGTACTTTTCTAATTGCTTTTCACTAAGGGAACGCCTATTGTCATAATTAAAAATAAAATATAAGTGAATTAGGATTTATAATCATAGAAACAAATTTTAAGACCCACAATTTTGAGTATCTCCCTTAGACTATCAGTACAAAGGAAAATAAACTTTCTCTAAGCTTAATCTAAGCTAATATAATCAAATGGTAGCAATTAACCTAGATTAATAAATGAATATAGCAAGGGAATGTGTATTTTGAAATAATAAATGCTAAAGCACAAAAAGTAAATGTGATAAATAAATGTACTTAGCTATGTGCTTGAAGAAGAGGAATAGCTTTGTTCACACACTAAATTATGGATGCTTCAAGCTCAAAATAGGATATGACAATTTGTATATTGCCTTAGGATTAGTGAATTGTGTTTACATTGTGGTGGGTCGATTATGTGGATCAAGGTTAGATCTCCACCCATAGAAATTTCTTGCACATGTAGAAATAATCTACCAATCTATGTTCTTGTACTTCTAGATTCACATGATTTGCCTCCATTTTATCAGCGCTTTCTAATATCTAGAAGCAATGGTATTTAAAAATATATTTCAAGGACTGACATTGTGTCACAAGGGGACATGTTCACCTAGGTCAACCTATAGAAATGTATGTATAAATGATTGAAGACGACAAATCTCAACCATACAAATGCTCCTAAGATGAATGTGCAAATCTAGATTGATTTTAAAGCACCAAATTGAAGTATTTATTTCCTTAATTGTGGAGAATAACGATCAGAATGATCGAAGAGGAGGGGAATTTCAAAGAGTTAAGAGATGTAATTAAAAAAATTAATGGAGGAAAAACACCTTAAAATAATGCCACGTCTTAGATTCAACATCAAAGATGACCAAGATCATTTTATAAAATCTAAGGACAAGGTTGGTTCAATGGTAGTCCTTTCAATCTTTGTTCATTCAAACACAACTATAAAGGTACTTCTTTAAGTGATTCTCACTAAGGGAATGCCTACTGGCATAATTAAAAATAAAATAGAAGTGAATTAGGAATTTTATAATCATCTAAACAAATTTTAAGACCCATAATTTTGAGTAACTCCATTAGATTATCGGTGCAAAGGAAAATAAACTTTCCCTAAGCTTAATATAGGCTAGTATAATCAAATGCATACAAATAGGTAGCAATTAACCTGGATACCATATGAGATCAGGGGAAGAGCTTGGAAGGCCCATGACCTTACAAATGGTTGTGGAAAATGCTAAGATATCATAGGAGATCAGGGGAAGAGCTTGGAAGACCCATGACTGTGCTTAGAATCATAGTCAGTTTTAGCCAAATTAGAGTTTTTGTAGGTCTCAACCGCCTCCAAAGGGGGGTTCTAGGTCGATAGCCTCATCTTCTAGGCCTCCACATTAGTTTCAACAATAGGGAGAGAGAATCAAGCAACAACAAGGATTTCAGGGAGGACAAACTAGCACTGGGAAAATTTGGGGGCCTCACAGGGATCAAAGACCTCAAGGATAGAGTACAAGATCAAATTGCACACAACAATCATTTAGACAAGGACAAACTAGTCCTAGTCGACTTAGTTTCTAGAAACATAATAATAGATCATGACAAACATAGATACATTCTAGGGGACCATGTTATGCTTGTGATGTCATGGGGCACTTAGCTAGGGAGTATCCATAGGGTAGTGTTGTAGCAAGAGGATAGAGGGTAGGAGGTTCAAAGCAAACAATGGGTGATGTTGGCAAGTCACATAGAGTTGTTACAGTAGTCAAGAATTGCTAAGATGAGCATCAGGGAATGGTTGTGGAGACCACAAGTATACTTGGTGGTATGTTAGTCTCTATTCTATTTGATTAAGGAACATCAAATTCCTTTATATCCCCGTCTCTAATGGAGCATTACATGTTGGTTGGTTTCTAGGCAAGATGATTATTTGGAGGTAGAGATGGCCTCAGGGGCCACATTGGCCATAGATTCTTTGGTTAGAGTTTGTGAGTGAGCTAGAACTTGGAGCTTTCATTACATTAGTAGACTTGTGGATTGTTCCCTTGGGGTCCTATGGGATTGTTTTAGGGATGGATTGGCTTAATGCCCACCGAGCAAGGATTGGCTATTGTCACAAAGTGATTAAGTGTGTGGATGATCTCAGGGCCAAGGTAGAGATTATAGGAGTACATAGATCCATTTCCCTTTGCATGATATCCACTACGTAGCTTAAGTGGAGAATGCATAAGAGGTGTTAGATTTTTGCTCTCAGAGTTAATGATCAATCAAAAGGTGAGCCAAGGGCTTCATTGGATGACCACCCTATTTTACAGGAGTTTGTGGATGTGTTTCCCTCTAAGTTGTCAGGGATGCCACCTTGGAGGGAGATAAATTTTCATGTAGATCTTGTGCCAGGAGTTGTGCCAATTTCTTAAGCACCCTACATGATGACCTCACATGAGCTTATTGAGCTCAAATTATAGTTGGAAGAGTTGCTAGAAAAGGGTCATATTCACCCTAGCAGCTCACCATGGGGCACACCTGTGATATTTATTAAAAGGAGAGATCCCTTTGACTATGCATAAATTATAGATAGTTGAACAAAGTAATAGTGAAGAATTGATACCCATTATTAAGGATTGATGAAATATTTGATTAATTATAGGGAGCTAAGGTGCTCTCCAAGATAGACTTGAAGTTTGGATACCATCCACTGAGGATTGTAGATGCAGATGTTCATAAGACATCATTCCAGACTTCTTATGGGCATTATGAGTTTATAGTGGTGCCTTTTGATCTAATGAATGCCCTTGTTGTGTTCACGAGCCTCATGAACAAGGTGTTATGTACTTTCTTATACCACTTTGTATCAATATTTTTAGATGATATCCAAATATATTCTCGATCAAAGGAGGAGCACGAGGATCAGTTATGTCAGGTCCTTCAATGTTTTTGGGAGAGCCAACTCTATGGTAACATGACAAAATGTGCATTCTTTCAGTTAGAGATTTAGTATTTGGGGCATATGATTTTTGGAAAGGGCATATTTGTAAATCCCTTAACGGTTCAAACCATTTTGGAGTGGCTAGGCCCCACCAATGTCATATAAGTTAGGAGCTTCATGGGTTTGGCATGGTATTATCATAGATTTGTAGAAGGATTTTCTAGAATTACAAATCCCTTCAATGAAAAGGGAAGAGGCTTTAGTGGACCAAGCAATGTGAGAAGGCCTTTCAGGCCCTTAAGGAGTATCTTACTAGTGCTCTAAATCTAGTAGTACCTGATTTAGATGGGGATTTTGTGGTTTGCATAGATGCATCGATTAAGGGGTTTAGTATAGTACCTGTTGGTAATCATTTATGTTTAGGGTTTTAAGCTTGAATGTTTGCAGGTTTTCTCATTCAAACCCTGAATTTTCTGAGTCATGGGATCTTGCATTGTTTTGTCTATTCTGATGATTGGCCTTCTGTGGTTGGTTCCTGGTTATTAAGTCTCATCCTCATGCTTTAGTGTTCGAAGGTTGACCAGCCCCCACGCAATGTTTCACTGCTTTTTCCTATTGCCTTGAGAAAAATGCTAAGTTTTGTATATGCAAAGGTGAATTGTATGTTGGCAGGCTTATGAAATCTTAGTTGGCCTCCAAAAAATGATAAGGAATTGAGTTATATACATTTTAGATGCATATCAGGTTGCATATGCAAAGGGGGAATCTATCGCAGATTCCTGAGTATATTCTACAGTTGTATGCATTTTCAAATGCATATCGGGCTTACAAGGAAAAATATACAAGGATGGAATATACATCGCAGATCCCCAGAATATTCGCTACTTGTATATCAGGTCTGCAAGTATATTTGGTTTGTATGTTTAGACATACAATAGTTAGATACAACAGCAACATGCAAGGAAAAGATACTTTGTGAGCATATTCCAGGAAAGATTCATTGTTTGTATGCAAGGGTGAATGTATGTTCCAATATACAATCAAACATGCATTCCAAAGATGCAAGGCAGAACCCAAAATTGATTTCAATTTGCTTCATGAACAGTTTGGGATCCGCCTTATTTAAAAGGCAATTGTATGCATATGAAGGGGCTGATATACAAAGCCTGAATTTGAAAGTTTTTCAAATCCGATGGATAAATGGCAGAGGTCCGTTGTATGTGTATCGCGTTGGTATGATGCGATATGCATGGAAATGTACAAGCGCATATATACAAGACCTGGATGCGATGGAGGAATGAAATGCATTGAATGAAATTTGAGGTCCGCGGGTTGTATAAAGCACTTGTATATGCCAATATACAAGCCGATGTGCATTGAAAAGGATACAAGCTGGACTTCAAAAGGAGGTTCATTCTGATGCATAATGATTTAAAGTTCACGGCTTGTATGTATGTGTGTGTTGTATATCGCGAACATACAAAGGAGAAAGATACATGTCGGACCCGATTGAAAATTCTAATTTGCTCTATAACAGTTTGGGGTCCGCTTTGTATATTAAGTTGTTGCATGTATATGCATTTTGCATATACAAGGGATTTTGAAAGGGGAACAGTGGCGATTGTATATGCATCTGTTCTTGCATATACAAGGGTGAAATGGCAAAATGGAGAAGGCGAAAAGTCAGCAATAGGAACATGGAGTGCCTACATGGCACATAATCATTGGCTCTTGACTTTTCATGCATGTTTTGGGACCGTTGATCTCAGCGGTGAAATACAGATTGACGGTTAGGTTTTGCGATGGATTTTCCTTGTGTCTGCAGTCATTTTTGAGGGGGAAAACTCCATGGGTGCGCTGCTACAATTTCCAAGGGAGGCTGCATGTAGTTGAGCCATTAATGGCAATATACAGAGGTATGGGCCGATGGTTGAATGGCCAACTACTAGGTTTATGACAAAAATCTTTGAACAGTGGTGCAGATCCCAAGCTCACCTGCCCTCTCTACAATTTTCCTTGGCTGCCTTCAATATTTTGGGTGTCATTTCTCACAATGCATTGTACCTAGCAATTTTTGAGTTGACCGTTGTAATTTTGGCTGAGTACACAATTATGCTATAAAAGGCAAACTGTGTCACTCATATTTTGGTTGTTGAAAATTGGACAAAAATTTTGGTGTTGTAATAAGATACAACTTCATTGGTGGCTCTATCTTGGCTATCTTGTGAGTTTATGAGTCTCATGTTGTATGTTTTTCTACATAAATCTATTGATATCATGCTGATTTAAATGAGTAATGCTATATTGCATGTGTTCTGTTATCTGTCTCCAAATTGAGTGTGTTCTTCTTATGAATCTAAGCATTTAAGGGGTGTTTATGATTCTAGAATATAGGTTTGTTGTGTTGAATGTTTGATTTCTTACTTCTGCTCAAGGTGTAGATTAAACGTTTCAGATCAAGTGTTGGGAAGAAGACATTGCAATAGGGATATCAGTAAGTAGAGATAACAGGATACTCTATTTTGGGAAGTATCTGTAAGGCATATGCTAAAAATCCCCTTGATATCCAGTCTTTGGTATATGTTCATGCTGGCCATTCACATGTGTATGTCTATTGACTTCGAGCCCTGGATAGGCATCGATCTAGTCTTGTATTAAGGTTGCAACCCAAAGTCTCAGTTTTGCATCCAAACATAAAATCAAACTTAAACTTTAAATCAAACCATTAGGACTTTAGAAGTAGTTTAGGACTAAAATCCTCTGATTCACAACTGAACATAAGCCCAAAGCTAGCCCCTTTGCTCTTATCCCACAGTTTTAGTCTGCATAAAGGAGGATTTATCTGCTTTGTATCAACATCTCAGTCAATCCACAATCATGTCTCATGGATGTTGAATAGGGAATTCCCCCCTTGGTTCTGTAGAGCCTAAAGAAGAAGAGGAAATATTTATAGAGTTTATCTCCTGTACTGTTGGCCCTTGGCCCGGGAATCCTGTTGATTAATGATGGCTACCTTGTAGGGATAACTGGGAATAAGCATCCAGTCTGGGAAAATTACCAACAGATTTGGTGACTTCGCTGGGGAGCTTTGTGAAAGAACCTTGATTTTAAAAGAAATTAATTCCTAGTTATAGGTGGCGACTCTGAACAATCTCCCAACCGGTAAGGTAAAATTTATATGCTAGGGAGAAGATCCCTGCGTAATTCTCTGTCTGAAGAATTACCCACAAAAATGATGTATAGGAAAAAAGGGACTGTTCAAGCCAGGCAAGAGGGTTCTCCCAGAAGTAATGATAATATTCAAGACAATCCAGGATCTTCAAAGTGGACAATACTTAATTTTCAAACACTGAGGCTGAAATCCAGAATGTATATAAAAGACAGCAGGGTGGTGGTTTGAGGATGAGGTCGAAAGTGTTTCAAGAACGCGCTTTTGTAGATTCCCCTGACAGATTTGAAGAAGTTGAATCCCCAAGGAATGATAATGATGATCAGAATGTAATAAAACCATCCTCTTCTATGCCTGGAGAGGATGAATTAGCCGAAGAAATTAAGAGCTTAAGGGCAGAATTAGAATATCTGCAGGCAATGAAAATCAAAGATGACATGAGACAGAAAGTGCAAGCTTTGAGAGTTGCTCAGAATGATTCAATTCCTACCCTTGAAAATGCAAATGTGAAGAGAAACCAGCAAAGAAATGAAGTCCAGGATCAACATAATGATCAAAGATAGAATGCAAACAACACTAGAGTACCTTTAAATAATGTAAGAAATCAGAATGCAAATAGAAATGCCAATGTTAATCAGTTTGGTAGACAGCCGATGCAGCTGGACAGATTCAAACAGCTTGTTTTTTATGGCAGCCCTGGTTACCCCAATCCTATTGACAAACATGTGAGGCTGCAAGTGCCTAAGTTTTTAGGAAACAATACTGTGTTAGGAGAAGACCATTTAAAAGCTTTTCAGAACATCATGGACAACTTTGAGGTCGAGCATGAAGATGTTTTTATGAAATTATTTATGCAATCCTTAGTTAATGAGGCCAGAGAATAGTACAAGGGTCTACCTGACATAAGTGTTTCATCATGGGAGGACTTCAGGAGAATATTCAAAGAACAATATGGTGACAAAACTGATCCAAGTTTCTTTATTACTGAATTCACTGGAATCACCAAAGGATCAAATGAACAGGTTGCTGATTTCAATGCTAGATTCACTAAGGTGTTGAACAAATTGCCACATCACCTGAGGCCTAATGAACCTATGTGCATAGTGTTGTACATAAATGCTTTTGATGCCAAAACAACTTATGGGTTAAGGGATAAAGGTCCTACTAGCCTCATAGATGCCTTCAAAATAGCAACAATTATTGAAAATAACAAAAAAGCATTTGGTAAGACAAACATAAGAGATGATGTAAAAATTCTGCAAAATCCAAGTACTAAATCTCAAAGTGTTCAAGGCAATGCATCTACTTATGAGGATAAATTAGATAAATTGACAACTATTGTCAAGGACTTGAGCTATAGAATGGCTAAAAATAAAAAGGGGGTTGGTCCTGACAGACAGGTTTACCAAAGGCAAGAAAGAAGACCATCATTATATGACATGCCATATAATACTAATTGGCATAATGGTAAACCCATTCTCCCAAACAGCAACCCAAATCCAAGGAATCAAAATGTTAAGGAAACACCTGACCCTTTGAAGAAAGCTGTTAATATTGTTAATGACACCCCATGGTGTATAATATGCCAGATGCCTCACTCACAGTTACAATGTATGATTGCTCAGTCTCTATATAATAATGTTGTTGTCTGTGATGAATGCAATGAACCATATTGCATGGAGGATGACAATGTCAATATGTTGTCTACAAACGGGGAGCATCCATCTCATGATGTTGATGCAAGCACAAATAATGAGATTCAAGTCTACCAGCAATTTCCCTGTGATGAAGATGATGAAGATAATTATGCTTATGCTCAGGACTCACACAAATTTTTGAATAATTTGAGGAGACCATCTAATGAAGAGATTAGAGCCTTCACAGCTACCGCAGTTGCCCAAGTCAAAAGCAATTACAATCTCAGGGGTAAAGCTCAGGTAGGTAACTCACACCAACCAGAGAATACTTTTGTGAACCAACCAGTGCACAGTCATAAAGGGACTAAAACACAAAAGAAGCAATGGAGCAATAATAAGCAAAAAACGGGTCATGATTCTCAAGGGTCAGAAAATAGAATCCCCCAGGTTGAGGATCAAAACAAAAATCTTCAGATCAAAGATGACAGTCAGGGAGCCACAAAAATTAAAGCTGGATCATATCAAAATAAAAATAAAATTATGGATCAGGCTACAACTGTTATACAAAATTATGCTCCATTTGACATTACTCAAGTTTTGTCCCAAGTAAAGATCTCTGTTCCATTGATGGAGCTGATGAAAGTTGAGCAGTTCAGAAATAAAACATTATCCCTGATTTCAGGAGTACCCTCTCAAGCTAATCAGAATATTGAGACTCAGGGTAGGAAACAAGCTATGTGTATTGATGAGGATGAGACTCCTGAAGTATATTTGGGGGTAAACATGACAAAATGCCCTTCACAGGTTGAACCATTTTATGTATCTCTTGTCATAAATGGAAAAGTGGTTAAGAATTGTATGCTTGACTCAGGAGCATCAACGAATGTCATGCCTTTGGCCATTATGCAGCAAGCTGGGTTAAAGATAGATAAGGCATGTGGGAAATGCTATGCCATGGATGCTAGAGAAGTGCCTGTCATTGGAATTATGAAAGATGTGGACTTCAGACTGGCAGCATATCCAAAAAAAACTTACAAAATGAACATAACAGTTGTTGATATCAAGCCACAACATGGCATGTTGTTGTCAAGAAGATGGGCAGCATTGATTGGTGGGAGTATGCAATTAGACTTGTCATATGCTATGATTCCAATGAATGGCAAGGATGTCAAATTGATTAGAGAAGAAAGGTCACCAGATACAGTTGAGGATCAAGAGTCAGAGGAGCATATTTATTTTGTGGACACTGACTGCGACAATTTTAGGGTTGTCTTAGATGATAAAGGGGGTAAAGAGGGAGATATATGCATTCAAGAGCTTGACCAACAGGGTCTGTGGACCATGTATTTTGATGGAGCTTGTTCAAAGGAAGGCTCTGGTGTTGGAATTGTTCTTCTGTCTCCTGCTGGTAAGCTTCTAAAATTCTCTTTCTTGCTGAGGTTTTCTTGTACAAATAATATTGCAGAGTATGAAGCTCTGTTATTAGGATTGAATGTTACTTTGAAGCATGAGATCAAGATGCTCAAAGTATTTGGGGATTCAAAGTTAGTTGTTTCCCAAGTCAGAGATAAGTATGCATCAAAGAATAAGAGGTTAAAACAGTATAAGCATGTTGTTTGGGATACAATTGAGTTGTTTGATGCTTTTTCA
Organism: Cunninghamia lanceolata; assembly: GCA_027924645.1. Lineage (NCBI taxonomy): Eukaryota > Viridiplantae > Streptophyta > Pinopsida > Cupressales > Cupressaceae > Cunninghamia > Cunninghamia lanceolata. Next base: position 1,324,689 of record BSBN01001240.1, on the reverse strand, counting down.
ATAAACTGGATTGAGAGATCAAAAAATGTCAGGGCAAATTTTCTAACTAATGTAGCCATAAGGCCAGATGACATTACTCTGTCAGATGTCACAAGTGTTGAAGTCAAACTTAGACCTGCAGTACCAAATAATGTATGCAGCTGGCAAGTGTTTGATGATGACAGAGATTTGCTGAGATTTCTACATTGCATTGATGAATATGAGAACCAGGAAGTGGATTTTCAGAACTTTGCAGAAGTTGTGAATGGGAAAGAAACTCTCTTAGGGAAGGAGGTAATTCAACTCAAGACAAATAAAATTCCTAGAGAGTTGGTTGCTTTAGAGAGAGCGTTTGACAATAGGGACCAATTTGTTACAAAGGCATCTCCAACAGACAAGAGTGATTTAGAAGAGATAAACTTGGGGACATCTCATGCCCCCAAAAGGGTATATATTGGCAAACGACTCAAGCCACATATCAGAACTATGTTGATTGCACTACTAAGAAAGTATAAGCATGTTTTTGCATGGTCATATGAGGACCTGAAAGCTTATAGAGAGGATTTATTCCAGCATGAGATCCCGTTGAAGCCTGGAGCTAAACCATTTAGACAAAAACAAAGGCCTATCAACCCAACCTTGGCTCCAAAGATGCAAGAAGAACTCATGAAGCTTAGAGAGGCTGGAATAATTATTCTTATCAGGCACTCGACTTGGGTGTCCAACCTTGTCCTAGTCAGAAAGAAAAACGGTGACATCAGGCTTTGTGTGGACTTTAGAAATCTGAATGTATCCTCTCTAAAGGACAATTATCCATTGCCAAACATGGAAGCCATGTTGCAGAAGGTGACTGGCTGTGAACTTTTATCCATGATGGATGGATTTTCAGGATACAATCAAGTGAAAGTAAAAAAATTAGAACAGTTCAAAACTGCCTTCACCACTCCACGGGGAACCTATGTATATGTGAGAATGCCTTATGAGCTGACAAATGCAGGTGCCACATTTCAGAGGGCTATGGATGTTGCTTTTGCAGGATTAATTGACTTAATCTTGGCTGTGTATCAGGATGATTTGACAGCTTATTCAAAGAAGGAGGAGCAACATTGCATGCACTTAGAACAAATCTTTATTAGAGCATTGGAATATGGCATCTCACTTAACCCAAAGAAATGTGCTTTTGGGGTAGTGGAAGGAAAATTGCTTGGACACATTGTTTCCAAGGATGGAGTCAGGATTGACCCTGAAAGGGTGGCTGCAATTGACAAAATTCAGATCCCTAGAACAATGAAAGGTGTTCAGTCCTTCTTTGGACAGATTAATTTTGTTAGAAGATTTGTTCCTAACTTTGCAGAGACCACAAAAGATATCTCTAAAATGTTGAAGAAAGGTGCAATTGTCAAATGGGAGGATGAAGCAACTAAATCATTCTAGAACATCAAAGAGGCCATAAAGATGGCTCCTATGTTAAAATCTCCTAATTTTTCTAAGCCCTTTCAGTTGTTTTCATTTGCTTCTTTCCATACTATTGTTGCATGCTTATTGCAGAAAAATGCAAAAGGTTTTGAACAACCTATAGCTTTCTTTAGCAGGTCATTGCAAGCTATTAAGTTGAAGTATGACATCATGGAGAAGCAAACATATGCACTGGTTAGAGCAGTAAGAGCTTTAGACCATATTTGGTAGGCTCTCGGATAATTGCATATGTGCTTCATGCAGTAGTTAAAGATATCTTTACTCAGCAGGAGGTAACTGGAAGGAGATGCAGATGGATAATTAAATTGCATGAGTTCAATATTGAAATACAGATCACAAAATTGGTAAGAGGACAAGGTTTGGCAAAATTGATGACACAGTCAAACCTAGAGGCATGCCAGGTGAATGTAGTGTATAATGAATTATAAATATGTTAGAATCTGAATGGTATAAGGACATAGTACATTATTTACAGAATCTGAATTGTCCTTCTCATCTCAATGATGATCAGAAGAGGACCTTGAAGCTACATGCTATTAAATACATCATTGTTCAAGGAGAGCTGTATTGGAAAAATCTTGATGGTGTATCACTCAGATGTGTGAATAAAGATTAGGCTAAGGATATTTTAAGTGACATGCACAATGGGGTGTGTGGTGGACACTATGTTGCCCATACAACAACCCACAAAATTCTCAGAGCAGGCTATTGGTGGCCAACTCTCTTCTCAGACGCACACAGAATGGTAAGAAAATGTGAGTCTTGCCAAAGGTTCTCAGGAAAACTGAAATATGAAGGTGCATTGCCCATTAAGACTATAACTGTAGAAGCTCCATTTCAGTAATGGGGGATTGATTTTATAGGGGAAATCTCAGAAAAATCAAGTGGAGGACATAGTTGGATTTTAGTGGCTATTGACTACTTCACTAAATGGATTGAAGCCATTCCAACTAAAAAGGCTACAAGCAAAGTGGTGATGGATTTTATTCTAGAAAATATTATTATCAGATTTGGAGTACCAGCCAAATTGGTCACAAACAATGCTATGTGCTTCAGGTCTGGCAAATTTATTAATTTTTGCAATAACTATGGAATTGATTTGTCTCATACTTCACCATACCATCCACAAGGAAATGGTCAAGCAGAGTCAAGCAACAAAAGTCTCATGAAAATCATCAAAAGGCTAATAGATAAAAACAAGAAGACTTGGGATTCCAAGCTGAAGTTGGCATTATGGGCTGACAGGGTGACAGTGAAAAGAGCAATTGGAAGGTCGCCTTTTGAATTAGTATATGGTGCAGAAGCTAAGTTGCCTGTGAACAATCTCTTGCTAGTGTACAAATTCATAGAAGAAAATGATGAAGAGGTTGAGGACCCAATGACCGAAAGAATAAATCAACTGGTTGCATTAGATGAAATCAGAAGAGATGCACACAAAATAAACATCAATAAACAACAAAAAGTGAAATATCTGTTTGATAGAAGGGCTACGAAGAGAAGGTTTCAGATAGGTGACTTGGTCCTTATGTGGAATGCAAGAGATAAGGGTAAGCACGGTAAATTTGAGCCCCTATGGATTGGCCCATATCAAATTGGCAATATCCATAAAAATGATTCTTATTTTCTCCAGGCCCTCAATGGTGAACTGCTGGAATTGCCTATGCATGGTAAATTCCTTAAAGATTTTTTTTCATAAATGAGTACCTTATGTGCACACTGTAAATTAGGTGTAAGTATTTTGTACATGCCTTGTATAGTCAATCGTGTTTTGAGTTTTGCGTTTTGTCTAGTCTACCCCAGAGTAGTCTGGTCCTCGCAACAGTCTTGCACCTACACGTCCCCAATCGGAGCCTGTGTTGGTAATCATTTATGTTTAGGGTTTTAAGCTTGAACGTTTGCGGGTTTTCTCATTCAAACCCTGAATTTTCTGAGTCATGGGATCTTGCATTGTTTTGTCTATTATGATGATTGGCCTTCTGTGGTGGGTTCGTGGTTATTAAGTCTCATCCTCATGCTTTAGTGTTCGAAGGTTGACCAGCCCCCACGCAATGTTTCACTACTTTTTCCTGTTGCCTTGAGAAAAATGCTAAGTTTTGTATATGCAAAGGAGAATTGTATGTTGGCAGGCTTATGAAATCTTAGTCGGCCTCCAAAAAATGATAAGGAATTGACTTATATGCATTTTAGATGCATATCGGGTTGCATATGCAAAGGGGGAATCTATCATAGATTCTCGAGTATATTCTACAGTTGTATGCATTTCCAAATGCATATCGGGCTTACAAGGAAAAATATACAAGGATGGAATATACATCACAGATCCCCAGAATATTTGCTGCTTGTATATCAAGTCTGCAAGTATATTTGGTTTGTATGTTCAGACATACAATGGTTAGATACAACGACAACATGCAAGGAAAAGATACTTTGCGAGCATATTCCAAAAAGATTCGCTGTTTGTATGCAAGGGTGAATGTATGTTCGTATATACAATCGAACATGCATTCCAAAGATGCAAGGCAGCACCCGAAATTGATTTCAATTTGCTTCATGAACAATTTGGGATCCGCCTTGTTTAAAAGGCAATTGTATGCATATGAAGGGGCCGATATACAAAGCCCAGATTTGAAAGTTTTTCAAATCTGATGGATAAATGGTAGAGGTCTGTTGTATGTGTATCACGTTGGTATGATGTGATATGCAGGGAAATGTACAAGCGCATATATACAAGACCCAGACGTGATGGAGGAATGAAATCCATTGAATGAAATTTGAGGTCTGCGGGTTGTATAAAGCACTTGTATATGCCGATATACAAGCTGATGTGCATTGAAAAGGATACAAGTCAGACTTCAAAAGGAGGTTCATTCTGATGCATAATGATTTAAAGTCCGCGGCTTGTATGTGTGTGTGTTGTATATCTTAGACATACAAAGGAGAAAGATACATGTCAAACCTGATTGAAAATTCCAATTTCCTCTATAACAATTTGGGGTCCGCTTTGTATATTAAGTTGTTGCATGTATATGCATTTTGCATATACAAGGGATTTTAAAAGGGGAACAATGGCGATTGTATATGCATCCGTTCTTGCATATACAAGGGCGAACTGGCAAAATGGAGAAGGCGAAAAGTCGGCAATAGGAACATGGAGTGCCTATGTGGCACGTAATCATTAGCTCTTGATTTTCATGCACGTTTTGGGACCGTTGATCTCAGCGATGAAATACAGATCGACGGTCAGGTTTTAAACCTTCAACGATGGATTTTCCTTGTGTTTGTAGTCATTTTTGAGTGGGAAAACTCCATGGGTGCGCTGTTGCTATTTCCAAGGGAGGCTGCAGGTAGTTGAGCCATTAATGGTAATATACAGAGGTATGGGCCGATGGTTGAACGGCCAACTACCAGGTTTATGACAAAAATCTTTGAACAGTGGTGCAGATCCCGAGCTCACCTGCCCTCTCTGCAGTTTTCCTTAGCTGCCTTCAATATTTTGGGTGCCATTTCTCACAATGCATTGTACCTAGCAATTTTTGAGTTGACCGTTGTAATTTTGGCTGAGTACACAGTTATGCTATAAAAGGCAAACTGTGTCACTCATATTTTGGTTGTTGAAAACTGGACAAAAATTTTGGTGCTGTAATAAGATACGACTTCATTGGTGGCTCTGTCTTGGCTATCTTGTGAGTTTATGAGTCTCATGTTGTATGTTTTTCCGCATAAATCTACTGATATCATGCCGATTTAAATGAGTAATGCTATATTGCATGTGTCTTGTTATCTATCTCCAAATTGAGTGTGTTCTTCTTATGAATCTAAGCATTTAAGGGGTGTTTATGATTCTAGAATATAGGTTTGTTGTGTTGAATGCTTGATTTCTTACTTCTGCTCAAGGAGTAGATTAAACGTTTCAGATCAAGTGTTGGGAAGAAGATATTGCAATAGGGATATCACTAAGTAGAGATAACAGGATACTCTGTTTTGGGAAGTATCTGTGAGGCAGATACTAAAAATCCCCTTGATATCCAATCTTTGGTATATGTTCATGTTGGCCATTCACATGTGTATGTCTATTGACTTCGAGCCTTGGATAGGCACTGATCCAGTCTTGTATTGAGGTTGCAACCCAAAGTCTTAGTTTTGCATCCAAACATAAAATCAAACTTAAACTTTAAATCAAACCATTAGGACTTTAGAAGTAGTTTAGGACTAAAATCCTTTGATTCACAACTAAACATAAGCCCAAAGCTAGCCCCTTTGCTCTTATCCCACAATTTTGGTCTGCATAAAGGAGGATTATCTGCTTTGTATCAACATCCCAGTCAATCCACAAGCATATCTCATGGATGTTGAATAGGGAATACCCCCCTTGGTTCTACAGAGCCTAAAGAAGAAGAGGAGATATTTAGAGTCTATCTCCTGTATTGTTGGCCCCTAGCCCGGGAATCCTGTTGATCAATGATGGCTACCTTGTAGGGATAACTGGGAATAAGCATCCAGTCTGGGAAAATTACCAACAGTACTTATGTAAGGAGGCCCTATGACTACATATGATTCGAGCAAAATTTTAAGGGCCATAAGTTAAATTACCCCCTCATGATCTAGAGCTAGCAACAATAGTACATGCCTTGGTTCAATGGAGGCATTTTCTCTTAGGGTACCATTTTGATCTTCACATAGATCACCACAATTTACAATACATTTTCATGCAACCAAACTTGAATGCCCAACAAAGGTGTTGGATGGAATTCTTTTGTGAGTACAACTTTGAGGTAAATTACATCAAAGGCAATGAAAATGTGGTAGCAGATGCCTTGAGTAGGAGATGGCATATAATAATGGCTATGATAGTGAACATCGATATCAAGAGCCACATTCTTGAGAATTTACAAGAGGATGCATGGTTTTGAGAGGTTTGGCAAGAGTTGTAATCTTATAGGGCCCCTAAGGGCAAGTATGCAAGAATTTCTTTAGAGTCAAATGGTTTATTACATCATCTTGGTCAAATCTATGTGCCTAATTTAGGGGGCCCTTGGGCATTGGTTTTGACTGAAGCTCATATGGAACATTACTTGATACATCTTGGAGTAAATAAAATGCACGTAGATCTGTGACAAAACTTGTATCATCAGACAGGCATGTAGAGGGACACAAACAGTTTGTAGCTCAATGTCTTGAGTGCCAGAGGGTTAAGGTGAAGCATCGACACCTATCAAGACTTCTTTACCTTCATGAGATACCCAAGTGGGAATGTGATACTATTTCCATGGACTTTATAGTTGGTCTACCTATGTCACCTCAACGTCATGTTGCTATCATGGTGACGGTCGACAAGTTAACCAAGGTAGCACATATTTCACCTATATGAACTACTTATAATACCAAGGTAGTGGCAAGAGTTTGTGGAGGACATAGTCAAACTTCATGGGATACCACACATAATCATTTCAGATAGGGATTTGATCTTTACTTTTACTTTTTGGACTACACTTCAGCAGGTGTTGGGCACTAAGCTCGACTTTAGTTTAAATTACCACCCAGACACTGATGATTAGACAAAGAGGGTCAACTAGGTGTTGGAGGATATGTTTTGTATGTACATCATGGACCAATAGTTTAAATGGGATGACTATGTACATTTTGTAGAATTTGCCCACGATAATAGTCATTACTATTCTCTAGGCAGGACACCATTTCAAGCCCTATATAACAAACCTTGAAAGACACCATTGAGTTGGGATTGTATTGAGCATAAAGTTGCTATTGGACCTAAGATGGTTTAGGACATGGAGTGACAAGTGGTGTTAATCTGTCAACACATTCAAGAGCTACACGATCTCTAAAAGAAATATGTCAATACCAAGAGATTGGATAAAATCATTTCCATTGGTGATAAGGCTTTCTAAAAATGTGTCAACACAAGAGCCCAATCCATCATGGAAATGGTTCTAAGCTCATGCATTATTTTGTGGGCCATTCAAGATCTCAGAGCATATAGGCCTAGTAACATCTCATCTAGCCTTGCCACCTAACATGTCTCACATCCATGATGCATTTCATGTTTCAGTTTTGGGGAGGTATGTTCCAAATTAATCTCATGTTTTGGATTGGGGTGATCCTCAGGTGGAGGCAGATGAACAGGTGGACTTGGAGCCCGTTTCCATTTTGGATTGACGGATATTGGCCCTTAAGGGTTGAGAGCTAGACCAGGTCAAGGTTCATCAATAGCTATATGATGAGAAGGTGACAACTTGGAACAATGTTGCACTACTGAGCGGGATTTTTCCTTAACTATTTGATGATTTCCAAGAGGAAGCCCCGTTTTAGACAGGGAGGATGTACAACCATCATTTTTCTATATTTTTGTTAACATTATGGCACATAACTACAAACTTTTTGGGTTGATTCTACACTAATTCTAAACTAGAGACTTATTACAATTTCTCTTGCACAATTATTAAAATCTCGTAATTTTGTTTGTATATGGATGTGTAGACTAGTTTTTAGATACTAGAACACACAGATTTGTGTACATCTTTGGTTATACCTAATGATTAGTTTAGAAACATTCTTACTTGATAGATGTATTCTAGAAATGTATGATCAATTGACGACACCTTAAGGATAGTTCATTTATAATTCTTTTTTATTTATGATGTAGTTAGTTAAATGAGAAGGCATGCAAATCTATCTTGTTTTGGTGGTACTACTGGTTTGGTAGCATACACTAGTAGAATTTTGGCAAATAAATGACTAAATGACTAAAACTTTTTGTCACAACAACTAAAAATGACTAAATTCTACTAATTTTTTGTAACTCAGCTATAAATGAGTAAACAAATGACTAATTTGGTCGTTGACTAAAAAATTATTTAGTCACACATAAAAATGATGAAATAGTTAGTCATTTATTTAGTCACAATCCATTTGAATAAATCATTTAAGGAATCAAGAATCAATAGCCCGCCAAAATACGCTAAACTTTAATAAACATACTCTAAAACTTTTGTCCAAATCTTATTTTCAGGTGTAGCCCGCTAAAATGGAGTTTTCATTTTAATAAACAGACTCTAAAACCTTGGTCGAAACCTTATTTTCAGGCATAGCCTGCCAAAATGAAGAAGTGTTTCAGTAAAGAATGATAGAGAATGGTAAGGAGATGTGCGTGATAGGAGGCATAGGATTCATTGTTGCTTATCTCATTTCTGCTTTGCTCAACAAGGGTTACATTGTTTGCTCTATTGTTTGTAATCCAGGTATTTAGTTGACATATATTTGCATAATTTCAAATTCCTTCAGATGCTTTTGAAGTATCAATGTATCCTATATAAGGTTTAGAATGATTTCTTTTAATTTTAAAAAATAAATAAATGATGTACGTGTTTGTGATTAGATAATGTAGAGATCTCCTAAATCTGTCCCAGCTCACTGTCCTCTTTGGCATTGTATTCATTACTCCAGCTGCTAGGGTTTTGCATGTGACATCTTTAATATCTTCATGATAGTGGCTTTTAAATAGATCTCAGACTTTGCTTTGATCTTTATCATGGCAACCTAATAAATCTAGAGCATTTTTTCTTTCAGAGTTAATCCTGGTGTTGGAAATTGATGATGAAGTTCCTGGATAAATATTACAGGGCAGTTATTATCTATTTCAATAAATCTTCTAAAGCATAGTCACCAGGAAACTTCAGTTTTGCCCCTGTACCTCTACCTACAGCTTTGGAGTCTTATATTTAAATTGGATATAACATGTACTATTATTCATATATTCCTGTATCCTATTTTAAAATGACACCCTTGTCTCCATATGCCATATTTCCATATGACTGGCTATAATATTTGGATAAGTAACTAAACTGTCATGTGTTACTAATAAAACCAATGGCCATATATAATGTCAAACCCAGACAAATAGAGAAATGGCTCTCACTAATACAATTCAATAATAGGATAGCCACAGGTCTGAGAAATCAAATAATTATGGCCACACATTATTGCCTTGGAAGGCGAATACAAGCCAAGAAATTAGTAGATGCTTTGATAGGCTGATACCACTTGGTATGCTCCTAGGGCACTTTGATATAACCCTTAGTAGGTAAATATAAATGAATATGGTACTTTGGGTGTAGGTTGATTGGGGTAGTCTGCTTACTTCTACACTTGTAAAAAAGGTTGACATTTGGGTATAAAGTTTCAACATATATGGCGAATGCTAACATGTTGGCACCTGACTTTTAATTATAGGGTTCCATAATAAGACAACTAAGGAATGTGGGAACTTCCTGAAGTGTTGTAGTCTAGAAAAGTGTAAATTTGAATAACCATGTGATTATTTTTGGTGCAGAAAGATGGTCCTGGGGCACCAGGAGGTCAATCATGGACAATAGTGTGGCTTAAATTTGATAATTCTTATATCAAGGTACAGAGTAGAGTTGAATTGAACCTAATGTACTAGAATTTACCTTGATCATGAATGAGCAAAAGTTTTTTTTTTCTTGATTTTATGAAGGACATAAAAGAGAGGAGGGACCAAGATCTTCCGGTATTGCCGACTAACACTGTTCTTTTTGAAGATCATGGATTCAAGGTGATTCTTTAACGGGTTCTACTTTAGAGTCCCCATGGACCTACTCTAGTCATTTGTGGTGGTTAATATAATTTCTTTCTTTCTTTCTAGTTCTTCAAGCTCAAAAAGAATACTCCATTTTAACCTACCCTTATTTTTGCAAAACTGGGCATTTTAAAATCCATCTTGAACTCCAACAAAGCTTGATGTCAACTTATGCAAGTTCAAAGAAGCTGAAGAATATTGATGAAATATGTCGAAAGAATCAATCTTTCCATTAACATAACATACTAATAATGATAAGCCAATATCTTAAGTCTTGTAGGAAATCTTTTTCTCCTTTTTGAAAAAATTGAGAAACATTTTACTAGATAATTCAACTCAGTGAAGGATATATGCATCTGAAATAAAGTTTTAGAGGATGCCTATAGTTGATTTCCTTTTAATAATAAGGAAAGTGTTGATTGGATTTTAAATTTTTTTACAGGTATATGCTGAGAAATATGCAGTTGATCAGGATGCATTTTTCAAGGACTATGCAGAGGCTTATGCAAAACTTAGTAACCTTGGTGCCGAGTTTGATCCTCCTAATGTAAAGTAACTCAACTCTTGAACACTCTTCCTGTCATATTCATTTTTTATTTTTCTATTGTTTCATGATGATAAGCTTAATTTTATGAGAATATTTATTTGGGGGATCAGAAATGATAAATTCACATATCATGGTATTAGTTAAGGTTTGAAAATATTATTTTTAAAGTTGTCTTAAAAAGTCTCTTATGCATGATGCTGAAAGAAACGAAACCTCCAAAACAATCAGGAAAAAAGAGTTCTGCTATGTTTTTTTGATATTTTATATATCATAATTCACATGAGCTTTACGTGTTTTGATAAAATGCCTATCTATGGTCATTTTGTTAGTTGACATCTTGAATAGTGCAATTTTGCCACTAAGTCAATACTTAAGCTACTTTGGGTGTAGATGGATCAATAAAGCTGGGTTTAGTATGCATATATGTTATATAATAGAGAGGGGATACATCTCCAAGCTCACGAGGGCTATTATAAGCAAATGCCATGACAAGTAAATTGCTATGGATTGTGATGGCATTCTATCACCATGAGACAAGGCAGTGAACTATTTGAAAAAATGCCTCAAAGAAATGTGGTCTGAATGTGCTTGTCATAGCATTCCATCACCATGAGAGCACATTTCTTTGAGGCATTTTTTCAAACAATTCATTGCCTTGTCTATGCTTGTTAGAGTCATTGTTAGAGCCTTCCAAGGCATTGTTAAAACAATAAATTCTATTGAGTTTTTAATTTATTATTTGCCTTTTCTAACAATACAAGGAAACAAGGATTACAACCTGGTTTGAAGTCTTTCCCAAAATTTTGAATCAAGAGTAAACCACTAATGATAAGAAACAATAATAGGAAACATGGTTTACAACCTGGTCCCCATAAATTGTTGACACAAAGCAACCTAAAGAAAAAAGAAACTAAAAGATGACATTTTTAAATAATTAGAGCTCTATAATTGTTTAATTATGATTAAGTACGTGTACATGTTAAGCCTTCTCTGTACGACGCACAATACTGGCATGCCCAATGTGTTGATGATTACCACCAGCATGAGTATGCTCAACATGATTCATTGCCACACTGTGAACCTTGGGCCAACAGTTTCTTTTGACCCTATATTTATGATATGCATTGCCAGCTTTGAGCATTAGCTTTTCTATCCTTCCACAACCAGTAACCTGACCAGTCATGGCTTTGCAACTACTTGGCACAATCTTCTTAGCTCCACATGGAAGCTTTATCCTGTAAATTGAAACCAATTTCCAAGACTCGTCAAACAAGGCTATTAAAAATCTATAAAATCAAAAATTATAGAAATCTGAACATTAAGAGAGAATTTAGATGATTGTTCCAAAATTATTTCCACTACCTTTGGAATAATTGCATTTATCAGCTCACTGTAACCTTGTAAAAAAAATTAAGCATAGAAATATGCCATAAGTCTCCACAAGGTGTACACCTAGAACTCAAAATAGTTTGAAAATAATTTGTAAAAAGCCACCATCCACAGGACATCACAACAGATGCATCACATGTTTGTTGCTAGCCAAAAAGCAAGATGATAAAAAAATGATAATGAGTCAAGGGGAACATCAAGAAGCAATACATTCAAATTAAATTTTAACCAGCTGCTAAACGAGCACAACCCACTTTGACTTGTCATAAGTTTAAAATATTTGAACAGGTACATTTTTATGTCTATAAAGGTGACAACAATCCAACAATGGATCAAACATTTCAGATTGAAATGCAATAGAAATGCATTGCAAATGACATCAATCAAATTTAAAATTACTTAACTCATAAAAGAATAGTGGAGAAAAGGTAGAAAAAAGTGTTATTTGATTTGATTGGGCCAATGAGAAATATTGTCTCAAAAATTCAACTATATCACCATGTCTTTGGCAACTTCGTTACCAATACCTTGGCCAACATTATTACACAAATGAAGAGCATTGTGGGAAAAAATAAAAACTGATTTGAGGCTTCACTAAGATAGCTTGACAAAGAGAAATGATATATCTTACTAAGACAGGCATATGACCCCAGAGACGGGATAATACCAAAAGCTAAAACAGACCATACATCTAGACACAATCCACAAAATGCTATTAATGGTGATATCATCTAGGATACCAATAGGCATTGAAAAATGAGATTAGCAGTGATTGTCTGCTATTTTGACTTATTTTAACAAATGAGTTTCCAATGTGAAGTGTCAACCAAGGATTTTATTACCATTCTATTGACTGTCATTTTCTAAGTCATGACTATCAATTTTGAACCAAATGAGGCCTTCCAATGCTTTGGCTTTGGGGGCTCATGATTTTATCAATTGCCTGTGATGGAGTTGCCTGCTGTGTCTGCTTTTATGACTCTGAGGAACACACAGAATCAACAATAGAAACAAGATAGGATGGCAACTATTGGAGGCAATAGGCCTGTTGTACCCAACCAAATTTTTTGCTTCATCAAGGTATTTTGAAACAAGTCTAGAAAATTTTTCGTCAAAAAGTCAAAAAAGCAAAATTTCTAGAAATAGAAATTTCTATTTTTAGAAATTTCTAAAAATAGACGTCGAGTTAGGTTTTCTGGGTTTCTTGAGATATGGATGTTGGCAAAACTTTCTAAAAATAGAAAGTTTCTAAAAATAGAAAGTTTCTAAAAATAGAATCTCCAAATCAGGTGTCGCGCTCGATTCTCATTGGTCGATTTTCCTTCACGATCGGCGCGGTTCAGACGGAATCTTCAAACGACCAAGTTTTCTCTACTGGGTCATTTTTGCTTTTTCACAAGGTGAAGCATGAGCTTGAAAGTCATCAACACAGAAAAGTTCACCTACCAAATCTCTTCAACGAGTTTCCAACGCTATTTCGACGATGCAAAACTGACAAACGGCCGTCGACTCGACGATGCATGCAAAACAATGGAAGATGGATCCAAGGTGAATGGAAAAGTTGGAAAATCACAAAAATGGCTAAGTCTGGTGAAACTGGGCGCCCCTAGAGGCTTGGGGCGCCCATCCTCTCCTGTGTTAGTTTTTTTTCACGTTTTTCGAGAAACGTAAAAAATGCTTCCGTCAGCTCCTTTTCGGTTGGTCAAACTTGGTCAAACTTGGTCAAAAGTCAGTCAAAGCTAGGATTTCATCACAGATATGTTCAGACTACACAGATCACCCTCCGTCCCGCCTCGATAGTCGTCAGAACAACTGAAATCGAAGATCGAACATGAGCTGTCGGCACGGAAATCGAGAAAAGGTACAAAATTGACAATTTTTGAAAAAATGGCTAAGTGTTGACAAACTGGGCACCCTTGGAGGCTTGGGGCGCCCAAACTCTCCAGTGTTAGATTATTTTTCATGTTTTTTCTCGAAAAACACAAATCTCCTTCCGTCAGCCCGCTCTGGTTTAGTGTTGATCAGTTTGGCACGTTTCTCGAGGCAAACAGAAGGTACAATCAACTCAGTTTTCATCAGGCTCGCATATTTGCCAGATCATCAGACTCATTTTCATCCTATTTGTTAGAAATCGACAGCCAAACAGGGGTCCTGTGCCTCCGAAACGCGCACACAAACCAAGAAATTGTAAAAATTGAAAAAAATCACAAAAATGGCTAAGTGTTGGGAAACTGGGCGCCCCAGGAGGCTTGGGGCACCCATCTTGTGCAGTGTTAGAATATTTTTGTGTTTTCAGTGTTTTCCGACATGCCTTGTTACCAATCTTCGCCCGTTGGCAGTTTCGGGGAGGTCAAACTTGGTCAAACGATGTCAGATCGTCGAACAGAGGCAGGGGATGGAATCTCAGTTGATCAATCTTCAAAATGTCAGGATCAGTTAGTTTTTTTAGTTCATGATGACATTTTTCCACCTTGTCAAAGTCGGAGACAGGCCATATTTGAGTCAAAACGAGTGTTGAAATGTCGAAAATAAAGAAAATTTTGTTAACACTTCTTCCAACTCGCGCATTCGATGACATCATCAAAGAAGATATTTTTTTGTCATCTTGCACATGAAGCCATAGGCTCCTACAAAATACGGATTCTTCCTATTCGAAGACATCCACTTGGATTTATGCTTTAAAAGTTGCTTTCTTCATGGATGAGGATGAAGTTTTCTTCTCACACAAGTAAAGCTGCTTTTTCGACCAAAAGATTTATAAAGACAAGCTTTGGGCTTCTTTATTTCATTATTTTTTGCAGGTTGCATCCAGAGGAAAGATTTTTTTTTTTTTTTTCAACGAAGATTCGAAGACCCAAACCAAGTGCTTTTTCAGTGTTCTTTATAGATTCAGGTTGAGGAAGAAGAAAGGCTTGCTTTTTCAGGGTCCTTGTTTCAAGGAGATCATTTTTCAGAAATCCAACCAGAGCTTTTTCAGTTTTCGTCGAGATGGGTCCATCCAGATTATCATCCTCTTGAAGATTAAGAGTTGTGCTTTTTTTTGGGAAACTACTTTTTTCCTGCTTTTTCGAGAAAATCTTCGCTTTTTCAAAATCCGACAATCTGGGTTGTTTAGAAACAGAATTATCTACAAAACCCATGTGCCAGCTTTTTTAGCTCACACTCTGCTTTTTCTAAAAATCAGCAAACAATTTTCAGCCATCTATTCAATACTTTTTCCAACATAGGTGTGTTCACAGTTGATTTTCAAATCTTCCAATATGCAGTACTCTCCAACACAATTCAGGCACAAAACAACATTAGTTCATGATTACCTTGCATAAAGTACTTCCAGTAATTAATTTACACTCCTTGGAGGATGCAGGAAATAATGCCATCAGGAATCTTGGACACTCCGGTTTGCTTGCAGCGGCATCCTTTCCTATCACCGTGCAAAGTATCGAGTTTGTGATTGCTTGTGTGACGCATTACAACTCGGTCACAAGAGAAATTCAGTCGGGTGACGGGCGTGTGCTCTGCAGCTTGAGGCCAAACGACATTGAAAAGTGCTTTACAATACCTATTTGGAGAGAGAACTTAACTGTTTCACTTGAAGAATGCAAGAGGGTTTGGAATAATGATAAGAAAAAATACAGAAAAAAGATTGGTCAGAGGTGGTTGAAAGAAAAGTAGAATATTATGCCAAAGAATGTTGGACGTGGAGAATTCAAGGAGGAGCATGCAATAATGATTACTCTGCTAAGTCGTATCACAGGTTGCAGCGGATCATGGTAGAAAATAGGCCGGTGTTTGAGATCATTATCTCTGACTTGAAGATTGCACTTGATACTGTTGATTCAGATGAAGATAAGAAGACAGTTTCTACTTGGAAAGCGCAATATCTTTTCACAGTAAAATCTTATGACAGTATGAGTTCAGAGTTGATAGAATGGAAAGAAAAGGTAGTCAGCATCCTCAAGTTCGTCAAATCCTTTGTCTCTCAGATCCCGTGTTCATATGAGAAAGAAGATGGTACCCTGTATGATCTCGGGGAAGTGCAAGCAGAGTTCCTGACTCTCGTCCGCAACAACTTTAATGATGATATCAATGCCAGCAAGATGAGTTGTCTTGCTACAATGACAGTGAAATTTGACAAGGTTGCGAGTGAGGTTCACGAATTTCTTCAGATGGTTGCCAATGGTGAAGAAATGTTAGAGAATCAGAATATTGTTCTAGAGAGTATCAGTGTTCCTGGCAGAGATGCGATCACTCGCTTTTTAGAAGATATTGTTTCCCAGAATATCAATGGATGACATCACCAAAAAGCTAGAATGTTGATGAGGATGCATTCCAAAATAAAACAGCTTTAAATCAGATGCTTTTTGTTTTAAAGCATGTGCTTTCAGCCTAATCTCATCCATTCTATATTTAGAAAGAAAGCACCTTGTGATAGTTGGAATCATTTTGCTTTAAAGCATTTGTTTATTGTATCTTTGTCTTAGAATAGTAATAAAGCTTGCGAGTTGGCAAGTTAGGGTTAATCAAGGAGATTTTAGGGTTCCCTACTCCTTTGATTTTAGTATAAATAAGGGCATCCTTGCCCATTGTTGGTAATGGTAGTTGTGATAGCAAATTTGTTGTGCGTATTCTAGCCTGCAAACATTGTTATTCCAAGTGTCTGTTCATTTGTGTTCAGTGTTCTCCGGTGTTTGATCGCTTACTGTATGCCTACCTTTTGCTGCAGTCTGGCTGTCCTAGAGTTGTATTAAACTTTCTAATATTGAATAGAAATCTCATTCCTACTTTGCTCTGATATTCTATATCGATTCATCAAGTTTTTGTCGTCAGATGTGTAGCTTCTGTGGCTTTCATTTTCAGCTTTCATCATTAAAGTACTCTTAGTCTTGTGGTGTAAATCTGGAGGAAAACTACTTGAGTTTTTGTGTTAACAATCATTCCCCATTCACTTTCAACTTCCTTTGCTCTGAATTTACTCAAGAGGTTGAAAGCGTCATTAGTCTATGCTAGTTGTAGTAGAAGTTTATTAAAAAGAAAAAACCTCTTCTGCAGCGTTTAGAGTTTTATAACCTTGTGCTCTGCAGCTGAGAATCAAAAAGAAGATAGGCGAAGTTTCATTCAAGTTATCTTTTCAGTGAACATCAGCAAGAAAGGGAACTCCCCCTTCCAATAGGAGAGCAGTTTATCTGTGCATAGCTGTCCGTTTCCAAATCGCATACCAGAGGTGTGAATTGAAACGCCAACAAGGCCACAGATGCAAAATTAAAGTGAATGTCTAAGCAATGTTAATGATCTTTTATTTTGTTGCTTCTAATTATATTTGTTTAGCTGTCAAGGGGGTGTAAGTCGTGGCATAGCTCTGTATCTCTATATTGCCTTAAGGTAGATCCTCACATGATTCTTATCTTGGTAGCAGGGGTATCTCAACACCAAAAAATATTTAGAATCCCACTCCTTCATGAAATGTAATGACCGCAAACTACTATCCCTTGACTTATCTCTACCATAAAGACAACTCTACGGAACATGTAGAGGGTGTAAGTCATGGCTTGGCTGTGTCTAAGAAAGTTCATAGTTTGTTCTATCTCCATTTCAGAAATATTGTCTCAAAAATTCAACTATATCACCATGACTTGTTTCCTGCCATAGTACCGCAAACTATTTCTTTGACCATCACGGGACCGCGGTATACTAAACATCACTTGAAGCCTTTCACCGCACTACCATACTCCTTCATTGAGACTGTCGTGGGGCTGCGGTATTCAACACTTACATAACTTAAACTCCTTATACTGCCATACCGCAAGCCTCATTTGAGGCTGCTATGGGGGTGCAGTGTATTGTTTTCCTTTACTCCTCACCGCCATACCACAAGCCTCACTTCAGGCCACTATGAGGGCATGGTGTACTGTTTTCCTTTGCTCCTTCTTACCACCATACCGCAAGCCACACTTGAGGCTGCCATGGGGGTGCGATGTACTGTTCTCCTCTGCTCCTCCTTACCACATTACTGCTGGTTATTCTCTTGACTGCCGCGGGACCGCGATGAAGTATCATATGCCACTTAAATTTATACCGCTAGCCCGCTACTTCATTTTGCAACTGCTACAGGGTTGCGGTAATCGATCTTTGCATCCTGCAATGCCGCAAGTGCAATCTCTTCATGTTGTGGGATAGTGTTAACTGCTCCCTTGTTATCCTTGGTTCTCGCACACCCACCAAGACCTTTTGAGTGACCTGTGGGACTGTGGTGAGAGACAAAAACACATCAATGGTAAAAAAAAATACAAATATCTTTCACATGGACTTTGTATGGGTGCTTATGAATGACTCCTGGAATAATGTTAAAAGAAATATGGATCCCTAAGATGGATTTATGGAAGGAAATTTGCATGGATTTATCAAATGTTCTTTTATCAAATGTATGAAGGTATCTTTATTGTAGGTTATTTTCCCTATATTATTTATTCTTGGTTTGAACTCCTTGATTTTGTGGTTTTTTGTTAGGACACAGTGCTTTCATATGTAGGACAACCTACAAGGCGCCAAAGGAGTCATCTGGATCATGACTTAGGAGCTGGTTAGTATTCATTGAGTGGTATAATGGTGGTTGAATTGTCCTGGTCTATACAACGAAGAGATGTACTTGTGTGCTTTGTAGTTTGTTTGTTTAATTTTTTGATGCTTAAAAAAAATCATAAATAGATAGGATGATATTTTTTGTAATTTATTCCTTCAATCACTTATCATAGGTCCAGTTGGAGGTAGCAGAGCTGGTGGAATGTAGGGTGTAGCTTATCTACCTATTTATTCAAGTAGAAATGTTGCAAGTTCCACTTTGGATCACCAAAGCCTTCACAAAAATTTTGCACAAAATTCAATAATGAAGAATTTATGCACAAATTCTCTTTTGAATGATGCACAAAGCCTCCACCGCAACACTGCATAGTTTGTTGCTGGGCCTTGTGGTGATGCGGAATCACCTGCATCACCACAAGGTCCAGCAACAAACTATGCAGTGTTACAGTGGAGGCTTTGTGCATCATTCAAAAATTTGTGCATAAATTCTTCATTATTGAATTTTGTGCAGAATTTTTGTGAAGGCTTTGGTGATCCGAAGTGGAACTTGCAACTACAATATCTAATAAAAATCTACTTCCAAATATGCTTTTGATGGATGTTCATATCCTCATCCAAAGCTCCAATTCACACAGAGGCAGGAAGGACGCTTTCAAAGGTTGAGGAGTTGGGATTTACACCCACTAATTACATTTTCTTAAAATTTTCTAAGGGCTTTTCAGAACAAAAACCCATTTTAAACATATTCTTTAATCATGTCATTCCATGATATCACATTTCTTTGAGGCATTTTTTGAAATAGTTCACTTGCCTTGTCTATGCTTCCACATTTTCATGTATGTCTAGCAGGGCACTTGTAACTACAACATATGACAAAAAAATCCCTATTGTTATGCTTTGATGGATGTCCCTTCATTATTAATGGATATATGATGTAGTGCACATTATTATAGTGCACGCCTATTTTTCAGATTGTTTCATTTAGCATCACCAATATTCTCCACAAGACAACACATGAACTAGGGTTGACATTTTTTGAATCGGTAAGGATGCTTAGAGCATCATACTATATTAATATTAATAAAAATATTTTACAGATTACAAAAAAGGCCCTTCCTGGCCAAAAGATAACAGAACAAAGCATTTTAACTAAGATCTCTGATCAGAGTTATAGATCTAATAGGCCCTTTCTGGCCAAAAAGGAAACCAAAGTTACAGTGAAGCCAAAAACTTAAAACAGAAACAGTGGTTCACATGTTGTCCATTTTTAAATCTGCAACCCTAAAGCCATGAACCCCCAGTTGGATTCTCTTGAGAAAGGATTGTGCCATCATTGGTGAAGGGAACTATCGGTGGTTGGAAATTTGACAATAAGCTCCATGCATTGAATACTTCCTCTATCCCTTCCCTCTTGGACCTTCCAAATGTAGATTTGTGAAACCGTAGTGAATTATCAAAGAGCTCTCTGTTACCTAATTGCAAACTTAAAATCATCGCTTGATAAACACAGTTAAAACTGGGTTTATTAATGATATCTTCATGGAGAAAGAGTCCCCCTACCAAGGCTAAGCCATCATGGAGATTATAAGCAGCAAAAGCTTCAAATAGCTTGACATTTGGGACTAGACAGTCATGAACAAACATTGATGCTATCCTTTTAACCTTATCAACCTAATGAAATAAGTCCATCGTATTTGAGAGAAAATGAGATACCAGATGCGAAGCATAACATACCCTGGATTGCAGCAGAATGTCTCTATCACATACATCTATCAAAGCATCCTCCACCGACTCTTCATTGAGTAGTTTGAAGGCCCTAGCCATGAAATATGAGTTGATGCTTCCATGCATTGGTTGTTCCCATGATTGAACATGCAAATGAAGTTGACAATTGCGGGGATAGATAGACATTGTAGATACATAGCAAGAGCAAAATGAAGAAGTGAGAATGAAATAATTAATGACACAGATACCATCATCTCTTCAATAAAAAGATTATTGCATGAGCCAACATAATGAATTGAAGTCATTCAAGCCGACAGGGAAATAAAACCAAGGCAAATGAGATCCAAATGTGGATTATATTGCTCAGCTCACAACACTCCTCTTACAAAGCATTCAATGAATAAAATTAAAAAGCCATGTGCGAAGCGAACAATTAATGCCAGATGGAAATCTACATAGATTGTAAGCTTCAAAATGACTAAATATACTACTAATTGACATGAATTAATAATTAAATTGACTAAATATACTACCAATTGACAGAAAATCAGTGAACATTGACTAAATATATGACCAGTGTTAAATTAGTGAATAAAAATGACTAAATATACTACCAAATTGATCAAAATGATGATTAAAATTAATGACTAAATACACTACCAATGGACAGAAATTAGTGAATAAAAATGACTAAATAAGTGACCAATTAACAACAATCAATGACTAAATTAATTACTAAATATATTAGTGAAAAAAATGACTAAATAAGTGACCAAATTACAACAATCAATGACTAAATCAACAACTAAATATACTACCAAATTGATCAATCAAAACAACCAATAAATGACTAAAAATGGTTTAGTCATCAATTTGGTCGTGTTATAAATGACTGGCAATAAACTATTAATGATCACGTGACCATGTTTGGTCATTTATAAGCAGTTTTTAGTAGTTTTTTTAGTAATATATTGCTCTTTTTGTACTAGTGATAATTACTATTATGAGATCGCAGAGACTATAAGTTCATATGTTAATGATATGATTGATTTCCAACAAGTTTATGTCTACAGAGTGTCCTATTATTGTAATCATATGCTTTAACTATATTGGATATGCTAATGTGTGTGGAGTGTTTAGACGAACTACATGCTAACCAGTGGGGGAAAATGAGAGTCCACACTAGAAAATCTTGTTGTCTAATTCGTCTCTCACTTCATTAAAGAAACTTGAATTTGTTAATTTTCATAATTGTCTTCTTAATCATGATTTCATGAGGGGGTGCTACGAGTTTAATCTTTACTCTCTCTACCAAAACCTAATGTGTCTAACAAGTGTGGTAGGACTAAGGGAAAGTCAAGTTATCCTAGGGAACAAATCTGTTAATTACATATTCCTTAAGAGGAGAACACAAAAAAAAAGAAATGAATTTGAAATTAAATTTATTTTAGAACATATTTATTATATATTTTTATTATTTGTTTGAAATAAATGATTAATTCTTAAACTTTATTTGTATATTTATATAGATAAAGTTTAAGAATTAATTATTTATTTCAAACAAAAAATAATTAAAAATTAAAATATACAATAAATAATAATTCTAAGCAACAAAAGGGAGGGAGTGACACCTAACTGCATCCCTATTCATCCTTTTCCCAAGTGGCAATTATATGCCTTTAGAGGATGGATTTTTACCAAATGGCAAGGAAAGAACTCTTTTTAGGGGTGATTGGTATGGGTTTTGGTTTAAAAAGGTCATTGAAAATGTTTGATTTTTTTGGGTGGTGTTGGGAGGACAAGAGGGGAGAAATTCCTGGTGGAGGAAGATATACTTGTGAATTATGGAAAAATATGCTACAGGTCTCCATTTTGAGGTAGGCTATCTAGCTTGTAAGTATTTTGTATACAAAAAACAATAAAAACAAAATTCTACAGGTTTATTTTATTATCAACTATAATGGTGAATGGAGTAATCTAATTTTAAACTGCAAAAGATGATAAGACCCATCATTGCTTCATCAGTTTTCCATGAAGTAATCCCCTGCTCCTTTTCTTTTCCATTCCTCCATGTGGATTCAATAATAGTATAGGAATTATTACTTATTTGAGATGGAAATAGAAAGCGCATTTTAGCCTGATTTTGGTTGTTCATTTAAGTTTAATTGTTATTGATAGTAATAAAATATTGGAACAAAGAATTGTATTTTTTGCTAAAAATAAGATGGTTTTGGGCGAACACTAGAAGCACCAACTCTGGAAGAAGTGACTTGATGATCCCAAAGCACCGAGCTATGGGAAAGATAAAATTACATAGTTCTAGAGCCTCCAGCTCTGAAAAATACAAACCTACATAGCTCTGGAGCCTTCAACTCCAAAAAAGATGATTGAATAAGCACACAACTTCTATAGTTTGTGGCAACTACAAATGAAGTAGGACCTATTTTCATTCGAGTTGCAATGATTTTTCAATCTCCAATTCATATATTATAAATAAGTTAATCATTAGCTATCATCTAGAAATATCAATTTTGTTGTCACATGTAAATTAATCAACAACTACTTTTATTTGTTCATTTATGAATATACATTTCAGAGTCCTAGTTGAACTTTAACAACACCAAGCATATCTCCATGATGTTGTAGTGTATAAATAAAAATAGGAATGATGTGAGGAGGTTTAGTTTAGATAGAATAATAAAGAATAGAATAGTAGAAAGAAAGAGAGTTATGTTGTTAAGCTATAGTTTTCATATAAGCAAAAGACTTCTAAGATAAAATATGTTGTAATTTACTTTGATCAAACTTGAATGAATGAGTTACATCATTTGCATGTATTATTTGAATTACGAGTACGAATAGTTCTATTTGAAATTAAGCATGTTCTTATTTCTTCGAAGGAGCCAACCACTTAGCCAGAAGAAGGAAGAACTTGTCTATGTGTTGTAGATAAGTTTTAATTTCTATCATATCTTCAATTGCATATGTGAATGTTGGAATGTAAATTCATGTGTTGGTTATTTCTATAGCGTACATGTTTTAACCTACAGGTTAGTCCATAAGTTGTCCTTTGAAAAGTCTTCTTTTATTCTATTGTTGGGAAATTGTTATCACGAAAAAAAAATAAAAAAATGAGAAAGTCTTTCATTTCAAAAAGTGCAGTTTTTAGTTAGCATAAATATTGAATTTTATATGTTAGTTTTCTATAAGCAAGTTTCTTTTAAAAAGCATAAGCATTCATTTTTCCAAGCATAGTCTCAATTTTGTGCTTTATATTTTGCAATTTTAGATCAAAGTGTGCAAATTTCTTTTGTAGAGTAGGAAAACTCCTAGTTAGGTTCCTCAAACCCCTATTGTAGGCAACCACAGACACTACCCAGGTTGACATAAGATGACTAATCTACTAAAGTGAAGAGGATTACGATGACCCTCATGACTTTTTGGCACAGTTGGTGAGAAGTGTTTTGCTTCTAGGTTTTATTAGGGTATTGTTGGGCAATTCAAGCTAGTAAGTTTTTGCTTTTATTAGCAAGTAGAATTTTTGTTATGGATAGACCTTCTTTCTGCATGGTTAGAAAAATAGATTCACATGGCTAGTTTACAACAAATAACCCCCAACCTCACACAACAAAAACAATATCCACGGGGAAAATAGTTTTAGGAAAGGAACTTCTGAAATAACATCTTAGTGACTAAGACCAACCTGAAAATTTTCAAAAAGGCCCACAAGTTGAGCAACCAAGGGATTATATTCTAGAGGAACTAATGGAGAACCACAATAGATGAGAGGAGAGAAGGGTAGAAAGAACATTCACTTATCTAATAAATTTAAACATTGATTAAGAAGCCCCCATGAAGAATATCTCTCCTTCTATACTACTTCGTTTTAAAGGCATGGCTTCTAAGGACCCTAACCAATTCCTTTTTAAATTTAAGGTATTTTTCCAAACCTAGATTAGACAACCAAAAGATCAAGTTGTTTCCTTCTACACTAAAGGATTTTCCCATGTGCTAGATCATGGGACTAATTTCTAGATCCATTAATTCATGGGATGAGATGGAAACAATATTTCTAGACAAATACCAAGACTACTCCAAGGTGAGGGATAAGAAGAGATTTTTTTTGCCTAAAATAGAAAAAGGACAAGAGAATGAAAGACTACCTAGACTAGTTCCTCTTTGTTCTATAGTAATGTTGTCACACCCCAAATCTTGACTATGTTTTACTTTTTACTTACACGTAATTAGTAGTTGATTATTCATGATTTAATGATTTGATGTTAAGAAAAAATGTTAGGACAAATCAATGATATCATGAGTTAATGTTTATATGATTAGAATTTAGACATGTGATTATATGATGTCATGATTATTTATTTATAAGGTTTATGGATTGACTAACGATGCACTAATCCCAGTTTAGTGAATGCAAGTTGTAACCAGGAAACTGGTTTTCCACCCTTCAAGAAAAGAGAGGGAGAGCATCATTGAAGAGAAGTGAATAGACATATGGATAAGAACAAGTTGTTGCCATCTAAGTCTCATGCTTGCGCAGTTTAGTGAATTTTCATCAGGATTGGTAAGTATGTTTGACCAATTAGTCCAAGTTAGGTTTCGAATTGACAGTCATCGATTTGTCATCAAGAATCATTAAGCATAGTTTTGACAAGAAAAACTAAGTTGGTATGTCACCATTAACAAGAAATGGTCAATAGTTGTTAAAATATTTTATTATCAAAAATTCCCAATAGGGATTCTATTTTATTATTTTGTCTATGTTGGTGTTTTCACAAGATAGAGAGGGGGAGAATAGCTCGACCCCATTCTCGTATCTTGTTGAATGCTAGAAACAATGTGAGTTTATGTTGTATATGCAAATAATATGTTGTTATATATATATATATATATATATATATATATATATATATCTTATCTATTTAAGTATGGTTTAAAAGTTTAAACTCATATTATGTGTTCGTTGAAGTTTGACACTACGTAGTAAAGATTTTAAATCACTACAAACCACTTTTTTTTTATGTGGCTCGACTCCTTTTTTCCATAACTATTTTGGAGAGTAAGGATGATCTCTTTAATCAGTTTTTGGGAGTGGTCTTTATGACCACTATCCCCATCAACTCTGCATGCCTTCGTAGAGTTTTAATAGGCAATGTTCTAGGAGGAAAGTCAGGCGGTTGGAGAGTAAGCTCCATTAATCACTGCAGGACATTCATAAGAGAACAATCACTAGTGTTGGAGGAGGACTTTAGTTATTGGTTCTTATGCTTTGCATTGAGAGTCTCTTTTATTCTTTTCCAAGGAATGCATAGTTTTGGAGAAAGGACATATCACTCAAGAAAAGAGATTGTGAGCAAGAAGAACTAATAGATATAAGTGAGTTTTTAGGTATGAGTACTATGGACACTGATTCATAACGTATTGATTCTTTTAGATTGTGTTTTATTAAACAACATGGTTGAGTCAACTGTATCTATATACATATGTAACCATTTTGAAATGTTTAGTGGTTATTTATATACTCTTCTTTGAGCATATTTGTTCTATTTGTTATGATTATCTCTTCTCTACATATAAGATCTACAGTTGTTAAACCATTGCATGGTTCATTCAATGGGGATACTCTATAATAGTGAAAGTCTAGCATTAGTTAAACTGTAGATTGATATTTTTATTCAATCGGATTTGTGTTTTTTAAGGCTGACAAGAATAGTAAACTTTTGTGTTTTACAAGGCTGACAAGTCTAGTAAACTTTTGTGTTTTATATAAGACCGACTGTAAGTATAGTAAACTTCTGTTTTTATAAGACCGATAGGTATAGTAAACCTTTGTGTTTTTCTATAAGGTTGAAAAGCATAGTAAACCTTTGTGCTTGGTTTGAGGCCAAATAGTGTCTTGCATTTGGAATATCCTCATAGTATTTGTATGAGTCGTATCTTTCTTATACATATATAAACACCAGTAATATCTTTGCTTAGCCTATTTTTAACCAGTGTAAATGATACTATTTTTTCTACACCTTAGAAGACCAACAATATGATAAGGATTCAAACTTTAGAAGGTCGATAGTTTGGTAAGATTCTAACCATGATAGGCTGATAGTTTGGAAGGCCGACAAGATGGTAAGATTCTAACCATGGTAGGCCGATAGTTTGGAAGGCCGATAGTCTGGTAAGATTCTAACCATGGTAGGCCGATAGTTTGGAAGGGCGACAGTTTTGTAAGATTCTAACCATGATAGGTCAATAGTTTGGAAGGCCAATAGGCTAGTAAGATTCTAACCATGGTAGGCTGATAGTTTGGAAGGCAGATAGTGTAATAGACCTTAAACTATTTAAGGCATATAGTCTTACATTTGTACGTAGTCAATTAATGATTCACTGTATAAAGGCCAGGTCGATATGTTATCTCTTCATAAAGCCAAAGTAAGGCCGAGATTTGTAGGAGTATAGTCCTTTAGCAACTATTGGTTTTATTTAAATCAGGTAGAGATATAACTATTTGAAGACTTGATGTAGATAAACCTCACTATGAAATTTAAAGGATGATATGTATGAGTTCAAAACTTATCCTTTATAGAGAGTCGGTGGACTTGAGAAAGACCATGAGGTCGATAATAGTATGATTGTAGAATCAAATTGATCTAGGTTGAAAAATTAACTCAGTCAAGAGTTTAGTTATGAAAATAATAGTACTTTATATCAAGAGGTTATACCTGGCATGCTATATTCTTACATGTTATAAGAAACACGAATTCTAACAATGCCTAAGTAGTCGAGAGAAGATGAAAGGTTTTGTTATCAAGTTATGTTATTATAAACTTTCACTTTTGGGAAAGCAAGAGTACTTGAGAAGTAATGAGTACGAGATAAAAGAAGTTAAACCCTAGAATCAACCCAGAAGGGTTTAGAATACTTAAACTTTCTAGTTGGTTATGACATTATTTAGTTTATTATATTTTATGGTCGACAGTAAATAGTTGAGAACCATTGATCTAGACAGTACAAATTAGAAAAGAGTCTAAATAGTACTTTGATAAATTTAAATGATTTCTAGTTAATGTTGAAACTTGTTTTATAACACTAGAGTGTTTAAATTGTTTTGAGTCAGTGAGTAGAATGACAGGAAGTCATAGACCCTAGAATTTGCAAGTATGCAAGAGGGACTCTCTAAAAGGTTAAAATTACCTAAACCTATATATTGAATGTATATCCTAGATAAAGGATTAAATTCTAAGTTAGATTGACTAGGATTTGAGTTAGTCAAGACAAATTAAGTCTAGATTTACTATTTAAACAAGTTAAATTGTAGGATGAGATAGTTCCAAATCGAGTTAGAGGTGTGTGAACACACGACTACGTTTATTGCAAATGTCTCTTTATATAGAAACTTTGGCCAAAGTGATGCATTTGTCTCTGCATGCATTAGTCAGTTCACAGTGTCTAGATGGTGTGACCTATCAAAATGAGCATACTTAGCTAGAAGATTGCCTAGAGTTGTATGGTTGATTGTGTTACGTAGTTAGGACTCATATGGCAACCTGTTGGTTCCTTATTTCTATACTCGTCGTGAAGAGTAGGGCCACTTACAGGAAGGAAGGTGTGCGGGGGACCGCTGGTCTGTGGTTGGAGGTAAAGCACTCAAATGATGCTCTCCCTTTGTAGTAGAAGACTTGCCGAGACTTGGGTGACAGATATCAAGATTGCAAAGACAATATTCTTTATGAATCATGAATGTCAAACTGATGTAAACTTATCTATATTGCCAAATGCAAATTATTTGTAAATGTGAAGTGAAATGTTATCACTATGATTTATCTTTGAATATATTATATTTCAAGGTTGAAAAATATTCATAAAAGATATGCTTTTATTTCTTTGTAATTATGCAAATGATAACAAAAATTACTCATGTTTATCATGCTCATTTACTTTCTTAGTAAATTGTGTGTGTAATTTCTAGTAATCTGAGAAGGCATGTTACATATGGTAACAAAGCTATTGGGTTCAACACATGGTCCTAGCTGCTCACTATGAGAAAACTTGTCAACATTCAACAGAATGGCTAATGTTTGAAATTGGTTTTATGCCAAAATGGCATAGAGAAGAACCAAGAAAACCACCAAAAAGTTTGTTCCCCAGCATTTACCCAAAATAAAGGTTAAGAAAGAACCTACCGAGGAGGTTAAACTGAAAGAGCATATTAACTATTCTAAGGGTGCATGGCTGGAAGATTTTGAGACTTTGGCTAACACTCTTAAGTGTATATGGTTAGAAAAGAAACAACGAACAAATTGGCCAAGAAACCCATTGTTCCTACTTTTGTAGTTAAACCAAGTAAATCGTCTGATAGTCGCAACATGCCATTTGGGTGTTGTCGTGATGCCCTTGTTTTAGGAAAAGAGGTGGTAGAGGAGTACCTACGTGTACATCCACCCTCTAGGTTTGTTTCACTAGATTCTAATGGGGAAGAGGAACTTGAGGAATATCCTTCAACTGACAGTGACATGTAGTCTTGTTGAGTTAATTATCTAAATAAAGATGGATTTATACCCAAAATAAACTATAATAAAGATGAGATTATTTTTCACAAATCTAAGTTTTGTAAATGGATTTTATGGATGAATTTTTGAATTAATGAGATATATTATTTCTAAATTTTAATTTATAACTTAATACGAATATCAAGTGTGATATAGAGTATCATCATGGTTCAAACTTGAACAAATCTTGAAGATAGTCAAGGAGAGACAAATCCTTCTGAAAACCCTATGGCTAAGCTAGATCAGATATTGACCATGATGAATGAAACCAAGGAGAGGCTTGGAAACCTGGATCAGGAAGTGAGAGGCCATGGCATGTACCTGAAGGAGGAAAGGAGGACTCGCATCAAGGGGATGATGATTATGTCTATGAATCTAGTATTCATAGTGAGCGAAGGGAGGATGTTGATAAGACTAAGTCTCAAGAAGAGAAGAGAAGTAGACTTGCTTCAAAGATGTAAAGAGACCACTAGTAGAATTTTGGCAAATAAATGACTACGTGACTAAAACTTTAAGTCACAACAACTAAAGATGACTAAATTCTACTCATTTTTTGCAACACAACTATAAATGACTAAATAAATGACTAATTTGATCATCATAAGTGACTAATTTGATCATCGGGTAAAAAACACAACTAAATAATTAGTCACACAAATAAAAATTAGACATGATATTAAAGTGGATAATTAAAAAATATATTTCGAATTGATGAAGTGGGTTGTATTATAATTATAATTATATTATATTACAACACAATATAATTTAATATATTATAATATAATATGATATTATATAATATAATATAATATATATTATTATATAATAGTATATTATTACTATATAATATTATATAATAGTATATTATTACTATATAATATTATATAATAATATAATATAATATTTATATTATATAATATTATATTATTATATAATTATTATATTACTAATATTACAATATTATATTTATATTATCTTATTAATATTATAATATTATATTATTATATAATTGTATACATCTAAAAATGGCTCGAGTCAAATTAAATAAATATTTTAATATTTATTTTATTCTTATTCTTCTATCAATAAATAAATGTACTAATTTATTTATTGATTCACATTCATCTTAATCTTCCAAAAATTAAATAAAAATCAATTTATTTAATTAAATCATCCAAATTCCTCTAAATCATCCTTAATTGAATAATTCTAAAATTATTTAATTAATCATCTATCCTAAAGTCTTAATTCTATAAATCCACATCATTTCCACCTCACTTTACACCTCATCATGTTGCACACATAATTGAATATTTTTAATATATAATTACATAATTATCCTCACCCACATGTCCTATTTATCCTCTAACCATCCCTATTCTTAAGAGCTTGGTCTTCCCATGTCATCATAGTCAAAGGACACTTAGAGACATGTTCATAGTTCCTAGATTCTTTCCAACAACCCTACAAAGAAGGACTCCTTCTTTGACCCTTGTCTTTTGGTCCTTGAGAGCATTGTGACAAGTGGCCACTTACTCACACCTTTCTCTCCACCTTGTCATCGTAGGAGGAACATTTTCCTTATTCCTCTCCCTCATCCCAACTAATCAAATCTCTACCGTACACATCACAAGACTCATTCTTCCACCATGGATCTTTTGACACTTGGATTTGAGCCTTCTTGGCCTATAAAAGCAAGTTCCTCACCTCCATTTTGCAGCACATGAGCTAGAGTACTTACATGCTGTAGAAATTTCCATCAAGCAATCAAGCGTGCCTTTGGCCCCCCATTAGCATTAGTATCATAATCTTCATAGTTGCACAATCATTTAGCTTCATTATCCTCATATCTCATCATATCAATATCAAAATCCTCATTAGTATAGTTGCATTGTTCATGTTGCATAGTTGAATCTGCAAATCCATTCATCTCTTTGTCATCTTGGAAAGCAAAGAAGTACATTTTTGAGAGATACATCATCATCAACAAGATCATTGAGAAGATAGGAGACAATGGAACTCACGGGATAAATCAGTTTGCAAAGGTATAACTATATTTTCTGCATTTTTCTTAGTTTCATTGATGTATTGAATTTGAGTAGGAATTCTAGAGTATTTTTGGTATCTTAGTAGGTTCTTACATTAGTTTCAAATTATCAATCACATTTTGGCACCCATCATGGGGCCTTGCCCCATTTTCAACTATCAAATTTGAGTTTTTGGTGTACTCACAATCGTAATAGGTCATTTCTACGCATTTGATTTCTAATTCTGCGCATTTGTGAAGAAAATTACAGTACGACACGTATGATCATTCCTGTGGCACATATAACCAATTTTGCCATGCATACAATCTTCTTGTGCATGTAAATCATTATGCTGTGCATATAATCCATTTTACTGCGCATTTATCTTGCTGCGCATATAACTCGCTTTTTTGCGCATCCATTGTCTATTTCCGCGCATATGAAATTTATCGGTTTTTAATATGTCTTTTTGATGATTTTTGATGCTAACTCTTGTTGCAGGTGTCTTCAACCATCAAAGAAGTATATTCAAACTACTGACAATGGGTTTTTGCATGTTTTAGAGCTTGGTTTAGGCATCATTTACTCTTGCCTTGTTAATCTAGTGGCACCTAGTTTAAAATAGGAGGAGTAATCATACCATTTTCTATTTCAATCTTTCATGCAATCATAACTTAGTTTTTAAATAGGAGGAGTAATACAATCTTCACATAGTCTAAATTAGGAGGTTAATTGGACCATTTTGCATTACAATCTTGCATACAATCTTCACATGGTCTAACTAGGAGAATTCAATCAGACAAATTTTTGCATACAATCTTCACATAGTATAAACTAAGTGGAAAAATAAACAATCTTGCATACAAATCATTCACTTAGTCTAACTACGAGATTTAAATTGGACAAATCTTGCATAACAAACTTGCATAAAATCCAAATTTAGCATAAATAGGGGGAAGTAATTTGATTATCTTTCTTTTATTGTTATCATGCAAATATGGAATTTTTGTGTTGTTAGATTAGTCACACTTAGCTTAATCTAGGCGGTCAATAAACAAGTGTTTGATGTGCTTGCAAAAGTGATAGGCATATGCTCTCCCCTTGCAACATATTGGGTGATCAAAAAGCCAGACTCACTTCCCCTTTTCTTGTTTACCCTTAGCAAGGCCTACTCTTGGATTGTGATTCATCCAAGAGGGATGACCTTAAGCAGAGCTTTCCTTTGACCCACTATATAAATGAGATAAGGCGAAAGCCAAGTCTTAACTAGCGTCAGCCTTGTCTTTCGGTGCCAAATTGAAAAGAGGTGTACTAGCACTTTGTGGAAATAGTTTTCGCATTGTGTGAAGTATTTGAAACTCTTAGTAGGATTGGTCAAAGCTTTTAGTAGCTTGTCGCATGCTCGCAAGGCGTTGGTCCCTCAAAGTTACTAAGAACTATTGTTTTAGAGACCAAAATCCTTTTACTTGTTGATGCAGGAGGTTGAACCTCTGAAGCTGCCCAACATTTTTACTAATCATGTGTAGAGATAGAAAATTCACCCTTTTGAGGAATAAAACTTGGTATGCCTGAGAAGTGTGTGTCGTGTAAGGGGGAGCCAGTGCTACCAAGTTTCTAGCTGTTTCACCTTGATTTAAGTGGCTGGAAAAATCCAAGTTGGGATTCAACAAATAGTATTCTTTCTTGCCTAGGATTGTACTTGTTTTCAAACTTGTATTAAACACTAAATATCACAAACAAACATCAAAATGTACTGCTTACTATGTTTTCTTGCCTAAAAATAGACCAATAATTACCAAAAACATTTAGGTTGCATAGAAAAATGTGCCTAAAACAAGAAAAATTGATCAAAAACTACAAAAACGCAGAACTGCACTTTTGAAACTTATTGTTGTGCCTTTAACACTTATTTCTGCACATCCAATTCTTGTTGCGCATACACAACATATTGCTGTGCATCTAAACATTATTGTTGTGCATACATCTTTCTGTGTATATAAACGATAGAACTGTGCATATAATCCACAAAACTACGCATTTAAACTCTGTTTCAGTGCATATAAACCTGCGCATCTATAACAATGACTTATTCCTGAGATTTTGAGAGAAAGGCAAAACCAATTTTGGATACCCATTTCTACCTAGAATTCACCTAAGAAGTCATTGAAACCATAAAAATTAGGCCCATACCCATTTTCAAATATTTCACTCACATACCATACTTAGCCTTTCAAAAATCAAACAAAATCAAATTTTCCCAAAGGTACCATTGAGATCTTCATATTCAAACAAAACATTTGGTTAGTTTCCCTATCAAGATCAATCATCCTCTATCTAGAGACTACACTAAACATCTTGACAAAGTTAGTCTACAACAATAGTGATTCCTATCATCCCTATTTGACTCACTTTGGATCAACACTTTGATTGCTAATACATCATAGCTCAAGACTATAGTTTGATACAAAGATCAAAAACTCAACCTTAGAGAATCTTATCACCAACACATTCAATCCAATCTCTCACTCAAAACTGCATATCACAAAACATCATTTACATCCACAAGTCTCTCATTCCAACTTCACTCATATCACACTTTTGTATGGTTGAAACTAGGTCTCAACCCAAAAGAAGAAAAGAAATGGATTACACCAATAGTAGTGAACACTCTTCTAGTGATGGAGAGGAAGAAATCAACCAAGAACTTGATAAATATATGCAAGACCCAAAATTCCAAAGGTTGATGGATAAGGTCGTATCAACAGACCCTCACAAATACTTCCTCTTGCACAACAAGGAGCCAAGCTACCCACTGATTTTGACATCTCAAAATTGAGAGAAACAATCCCATCAAACGAAACAGAAGCTCCCAAAACTGAAAAAAGAATCTCCCATGAATGAAAAGGCTAAGGATATATCAAACCCTTTAGATACACTCACACAACAAATCTAAGCCTTACAACAACAATTAGTGGACCTACAAATGGGAACATCCACAAAACATTACTCATTAGAGGATATATCTCCATATCCTTTTGACAAAAGCTTGGTCATGGTGCCTTTCCCTTCAAGATTTGAAGTCCCAAAATTTGACAAATATAGGGGGAAAGGTGATCCACGTGACCACATTAGAGAATTCAGTGTTGCATGCTTAGAAGTTGCCCATAATGATACATACCTTATGCAACTCTTTCCACGCAGCCTAGGAGGTCAAGCTATGGAGTGGTTCTATCGTCTACCTCTAGGAATCTGAACATTCAATGAACTAGTGGACAAGTTTGTCACTCACTTTTCATACAACATTGAACATGAGATATCAATGTTAGATCTATGTAATAACAAACAAAAGAGTGGAGAATCTTTCACCACTTTCTTAGAAAGGTGGAGACAACTTGCTAGTAAATGTCCTTATCATATTCCCGAGAAGCAAATGATTGAAATGTTTGTCCATAACTTGAACACCAAATTAAGCTATCAAATACAAATCCAATGTCCTACCTTTTAGTAAGGTCATTGAAATGGGATTACTTATTGAGAAAGATTTGATATCTAAAGGACAAATCAAAATATATAAGGATATCCCTAGTTCAAACAACAACACGGATAAATCGAGGTTTTGGACTAAAAACAAGAACATTGTAAATGATGGAGTTGTAGATGCAAAACATGTGACACTAAAGCAACCAATTCTAAACCTATCAAGTCTGCACAACAATACTACTCCAAACAAACCCACAAACAATCACCCAAGACCAACAAATTTTCCTCCTCGCAGAAAATTTACACCATTGGGTTAATCAATTGAATCCGCCCTAAGGAAGCTCATAGAAAACAACCTCATAACACTTCCTACGATAAGAGAATATGAACCCAAGTTCAAACCCTCTTGGTGGAATGATGCTGGTTTTTGTGAATTCCATAGAAGTAAAGGTCACAAGACAAACGATTGCCAAATATTGAAACACACCATCCAAGACTTGATAGATCGAGGAGATATATCAATTCATGGACATGCATCCAATGACAACCATTTGGCATTCAAGAATCTGCTCCCTAACTATGAGAAGGGAGGTCCCTCAAAGCAAAACAATAACAGTGGTAACAATGCCAACTACACGAATGTTTCATATGAATACACTGTTAACCACATCTCCGAAAGTGATTCACATGTAAATGTGATTACTATAAATAACAAGCCCGATTGTAATGTAACCACTTGTCGTGGAAAGATTACTCTCTAAGGGGTTCCACCTAAATCATCATCCATATCCAATCAGTATAATGTCCTAGACCAACTCCAAAAGACACCCACACATATATCTATTTTGGAGCTTTTGCGTCTCTCACCATCCCATAAGGCTATCCTAGAAAAAGCTCTATTGGAAACCACTGTGCCAACAAATCTAGCCCAAGAGTAATTCCAAGCCATGGTAGGACATCTTACTACCCCTCACTTCCTATCTTTTACCGAAAAAGATGACATGTCAATCACTCAACCTCAAAATGCATCCCTTCACATCAAAGCCCTCATTCATAAACATATAATAAAATAGGTCCTTATAGATGGAGGGGCAGGTTTAAATATATACACATTAAAACTAATCCTTGCATTTGGGTTCTTTGAGAATGTTGTTGACCCAAAGAAGATCACAATCAAGGCCTATGATGAAGAAGAAAGGACATCTAAAGGTATTGTTGTTTTGTCCATATGAGTTGGACCAGTAGAGAAAGATGTGGTTTACCAAGTACTTCATATGGAACTTGCCTACAATATCCTCCTCGACCAACCTTGGATACATGTGATGAAGGTCGTACCATCCACCTATCATCAATGTATAAAGTTCCCTTACAATGGCCAATAAATCACTATCCAAGGTGATCCCAATCCATTTCAATACTGTAACACCATCAAGCAAAAGCTTGAAGTTATCATCCCTACCAATCGAGCAAGCTCATCCTCTATAGCCCTTGTTGACCCAAGTTTAAAACCTTCTACATCCAAAATCGCCGAACTAAAAGTCAAGCTCAAAGATAAAGGGATAGGAGAGTATTCCATTGAGCAAACCTTTTGTCTTGCTAAACTACCCTTATCACCCAAGTCTTATGGCAAACCCTCTATGGACAAACCACAAACATTCAAAACTCCTAATGGTCCTTTTATCAAATGGGGTACTTTATCAGATGAAAGTGATGAGCAAGATGTCCTTCAATAGCTATATAAAGAAGACGATATGGGATCCAAGCCACAAGATCAACAACATCGACTACAAACTGATCAATATGGCCCAGGGTTTTCTATCTTATAGAGAATGGCATATGATGGTCATAGTCCCATAGGCTTGAGAAAAGAAGGTATCATGGAACCCATACAAACTTCTTCCTTATCAGCCCGAGACACTACAGGGCTAGGGTATAAAAGAAAAGAAAAGGAAAAGGTTACCACCAACCTAGTTGAGCAAATTCACAAATTGCAAAAAGAGAGTGAAACAAACTCTAACCAATGGGAATGAGATAGTCTTTATGAACTATCTTGTGAAGACAAGGGCATCAATGTAGTTCAAACATATAGCTCAACAAATGCATACCATGAGGGTCAAAGCTTAGGGTCTACACCGCTAGAGTTTGATTCGCAACATACCGATAGTGAGTCTCAAGAGGAAGGTCAGATGTCACACTTGATAGACAATACTGAGGAGAGCACTATTTTAGACTTTGTAAATACCCCCACAAACATAGACAAGTCCTCTGTCCTAACCATCATTTCCCTTGAGTCAAACCAACCCGACGATCCTCTAGCTTCAGTACATCCTGAACTTATAGATTGGGAACTACAAGAGCCACCTGAACTAGATATCTTTCAAAATGACGATGCTATCATTGACTATCTAGAACTAAGGGATCACTTACCATCAGGAGATCATAAAGCTAGCTTTGCAATAGAACTCAATGACAAAGCTTATTTTGGAGAGAGTGCTAAGCCTTTTAGTCATAAAAATGTAAAAATGAAAAATAGATCTAATGGTGAAAACTGCTCTACGGCAGTGTTAGATCGTGAAAAAAGGTAAAAAAAATAAAAGATGAATCCGACGGTGAAAACCTCTCTGAGATGCCAAAGGATGAAAGGCTTGACACTCTCCCCAATCTTACACATCAGGAGAGGTCCTTAGTTTTGATAGAACCAACAGAACCTATCATCATTGGCACAGAAGACAATCCACAGATAATCCATATGGCAGAATCTTTATCTGAACATGAAAATCTAGAATTCATCAAATTCTTCAAACAAAGATAGATTAATTTCTCATGGTACTATGCGGATATGCCTGGACTTGATCCAGATCTCATAATGCATCATTTACCACTAGCTCCAGGAGCTAAACCAGTAAAACAAAAACTAAGGAAGATGCATCCGCATATCGTACTGTTAGTAAAAGAAGAATTGAAGAAGCTGTTAGATGTTGGGTTTATGAGACCAATCTGTTGCAAGTATGAGGATAACCAGTGTTGTCATTGATGTCAACATACTCATATTGCATTAATGAGAAGGATTGGATGTGCTATGTGCTGAGGTTATTGAGGAAATCAGTCTCAATCAGGAACAGTGAAGAACAGTGATCAGAAGAAGGCAAAAGTCCTCAATAGTTTGAGGATCAGAGGATGCGGTTTAAAGGGTTTGTAGATATGAGTCTTGAGATGTTCCAGTCAAGATTTTAGAGGTTCGCATGAAGATCTGAAGAAGTTATGATTGCTCTAGTAGAACCGGTTCCGGCAGGTGTTCAGTGGTGACAGAGTGTCACAGATTGGTTCGGTGAGCTCCGGAACTACATTATCTCATTCTGCGGATTGGAGAGAGTGTTGAAGAAGTTTGTGTGAAGTGACAACTAGATTTGTTCATGGTTTGGAGGTCTGGAAGCACCTTTTACATTATGACAGTGATGACAAACTGTGTTCTTGAAGTTCTGAATGAAGAATAGAAGAATTCCAGTAAGCTAATAAAGTGCGGATGTTCTTGATGACTCAGGACAGGTTTTGGTGATCTTTGGATCATGTTCAATTCTTATTAGCAATCCGCATTGAAGTTAGAGTTCGCATTTGAAGAATAACCATGGATATTGGTGTTCTTCTTGAGACTGGCCGATCGGATGTATTACACGTCTTGCGAATGATCTTATAGATGTTTGCCGACTTAGATGATTGTTCCTAAGTCGATGCCTTGTATAAATAAGGGATTGTGAATTCATTTTGAAGTGTGTCTTGCGGTGATGAGAGTGGTATAGTGAAGAGAAGTGTGAAAGGCAGAGCAAGAGTTTTTGGGCTTACATGGAACTGATCCAGGCATGGTAAAGATGTCAATCTCCAATTCAAGTTTGTAATACTCGTTATTTTGTGGACAGTGTGTCTTTTATAGGTAGTGTGCCTCTTGTGAGCAGTGTGCTCGGGCAATAAGCCCTAATTGGCATGTGCCATCTATTTTTCTTATTCTTCTAACAGATAATAATCCTTGGGTTAATCACCCCGTGGTTTTTCCCTTGACCGGGTTTTCCACGTCAAAATCTTGGTGTCTCATGTGTTGATGTATATCTGCTCTGGTGTTTATGCTTTATGCTTTCATGAGTGATTAATTGATATGCTATTAAATAACAAAGAGGATTTAAGTGTTTGAATTAGAAGCAAGTTTTGTACAACTGATTCACCCCCCTCTCAGTTGTGTGCCCTAGATCTAACAATTGGTATCAGAGCCAAGTTCCTCTAAAAGGAGCTTAACCGCTTGAGGAGATCCAGGATGTCATCATACAAGAAGGATAGTCCGAAGTTTGATGGAACCAACTTCTCTCTTTGGAAAGGTCGCATGAAATGTCACTTGGAGTGTATGGGAAAAGCATACTTGTCCATGGTCACAAAAGCATAGGTACCTCCACAGGGTGGTCTGACAACTCTAAATGAAATCACAGATGCTGAAAACAATCTACGGACCAAAGAGGCTCTTCTAAGCGCATTAACTGACTTAGAGCTCTCAAATGTTATTAACCTACCAACTGCCTATGAGATCTGGATTAAACTGGAACTTCTGCATGAAGGAGATGAGTATGTTAAGAGTGCAAGGTTGCAGAGTCTCAAAGGGAAATTTGAAAGATTGAAGATGAGAGATGATGAAAATATTACTACCTTTATGCCAAGAGTAAATGAGCTGGTGTGTTGAATTAGGAATGCTGGTGGAGTTTTGGATGAAAATGAGATTGTTGGCAAAATTCTCAGATCCCTTCCTGCTACCTACAAAATCAAGGTTGCTGCCATTGATGAATTCAGAGCCCATACAACTGTCACAAGAGACCAATTGGCTGGCAAACTGGCTGCATTTGAAATGACCAAGTTTGGAGATGATCCCCGCAAGACTGAATCTACATTCAAATCCAGTGCGTCTGTGAAAGGCAAACAAAGATTTGATCTGGGAGAAAACTCTTCAAGGAAGCTATCATGGTATGATCAAGCAAGAAGAGACATGGAAGAGGAAGAAGCAGAAACATCTCAACTTGAAGCCCTCATTGCAAAAAGACTGCCAAGAGGATCCGGTAAGTATGAAGGAAAATTACCCTTTAAGTGTTTCAACTGCAATAAGATTGGTCATTTTGCCTCACGATGTCTGGAAAGATCTACAAGGTCAAATTCTAACAGACAAAGGTTCCAAAAGAATTGTTATTATGTTCATGAAGAAGCTGATAATGAAGGAGTAACAGATGATGAATCAGAGATAGGAGACAAATCTGGAAATGAATGGGTGTTTATTGCCATCAAGGAAGAAGATCCAATATCCTCTGAATCTATCAATGATAAGGTTGAAGAAAAAGCTTTGGCTGCTCAAGTTGAAGAAAAGGATGATTGGGTTATTGACAGTGGATGCTCTCACCATATGACAGGTGACAAGAACAAGTTCTTAGATTTGGAAAGGTATGAAAGAGGAGTGGTAAAGTTTGGTGATAATTTTGCTGGTAGAATCAGAGGAAGATGAACTATTTCTTTTAATGGAAGAAACAAAATTGGTAATGTGCTATATGTTGAAGGTTTGAAGCACAATCTTCTCAGTGTTGGACAGTTGGTGGACAAAGGCTATGATCTCTGATTCAAGGATGGAAAATGTAAAATCTTTGAAAGATCCGGAACAGAGATTGCATCCGGTACTCAAACTAAAGGTAATATCTTCCACTTGGTTGGTGCTGGTAAAAGTTGTCTGTTTGTTCAAGTTGATCCAAGTTGGTTATGGCATAGAAGGATGTGTCATGTAAATTTTGATAACATTATCAAGATAAGCAATACTCAGGCAGTAAGAGATCTTCCAAAATTGGTAAAACCTACAAACAGTTTGTGCAAAGAATGTCAGCTGGGTAAACAGAGCAGAGTCTCATTCAAAAGCAAGGATCAGTCCTCTACCGGATTATTAGAATTAGTTCATACTGATCTATGTGGTCCGACAATAATCAAGAGTATGCAAGGTGATAAATATTTCATGTTATTGATTGATGATAATTCCCGGATGATGTGGGTTACCTTTCTGAAAGAGAAATCAGAATCTTTTGAGAAATTCAAAATCTTCAAGGCTATGGTAGAGAATCAAACCGGATTGAAATTGAAATGTTTGAGGTCTGATAGAGGTGGTGAATTCACATCCAGTGAATTCATAGATTTTTGTGAGAAACATGGTATAAAGAGACAATTATCTGCCCTTAGGACTCCACAGCAGAATGGAGTAGTAGAAAGAAAGAACCGGACCATCCAGGAAGCATCCAAGACAATGATAATGGAAGCAAATGTTCCCCGAATGTTTTGGAGAGAAGCTGTCAGCACTGCAGTCTATACTCTCAATCGAGTTCAAATAAGAAGTAATACTGGTAAGACTCCTTATGAACTTTGGTTTGGCATCTCTCCTACTGTGAGATATTTCAGAGTATTTGGTAGCAAATGTTACATTAAAAGAGATGAAGATCTAGGAAAGTTTGATGCTAGAAGTGATGAAGGAATTTTCTTGGGTTACTCCACTCAAAGCAGAGCATACCAGTGTTATAACAAGAGACTAAGAAAGATGATAGAAAGTATAAATGTGAAGGTTGATGAGGGAATAGATAAACCCTCAAGGTTTTATGAGTATGAGGAAGATGATCAAGATGGTGTTCTGGTTCAAGGAGCTTAGTCCTCTCCTGAAAGTCAGATTCAGACTGATCTGGTAAATCAGGAAGAAGAGATAGGTCTGAATGAGCCTGATCTAGAAGCAGAAGTGCAAGAAACTCCCAAAGTTCCAAGGTATGTAAGACTGAACCACTCTGAAGATCAGATCATAGGTGACAAAAGCAAAGGTGTGCAAACTAGAAGGAAAATTGCTCAAAATTTAGATGAATGTTGTCTGATTTCAAAGATTGAACCTAAGACAATAAATGAAGCCTGCAATGATGAAAATTAGACCAAAGCAATGGAGGAAGAGTTGATGCAAATTGAGAAAAATAACACTTGGGATCTTGTTTCTAGACCTAGTAATAAGAATGTGATTGGAACCAAATGGGTCTTCCGGAACAAACTAAATGAAGTTGGTGAAGTAATCAGAAATAAAGCCAGATTAGTCTGCAAAGGCTACTCTCAAATAGAAGGAATTGATTTTGAGGAAACCTTTGCTCCGGTGGCAAGAATTGAAGCAGTCAGACTATTTCTTGCATTTACTACCTTCAAAGATTTCAAAGTGTATTAGGTGGATGTCAAATCTGCTTTCCTGAATGGAGACTTAGAAGAAGAGGTGTACATTGAACAACAGATGGATTTCAGTTATCTGAGCATGGTGATATGGTCTGCAAATTAAAGAAGGCATTGTATGGTCTAAAGCAAGCCCCAAGAGCATGGTATGAGAGGCTGGACAAACATCTTTTAAAGATTGGTTTCAACAAAGGTATTGCTGATAGTAACCTATATTTCAAAATTGATCATGAAAACATCTTGATTGTTGAAGTATTTGTTGATGATATCATCTTTGGAGGAAGAGACAGTATGTGTAAAACTTTTGCAAACCAAATGAAAAGTGAGTTTGAAATGTCAATGCTCGGTGAAATAAATTTCTTCTTGGGTCTGCAAATTACTCAGACAGAGAAAGGAATCTTTATCTCTTAGACCAAATATGTGAAAGAACTATTGAAGAAATTTGGAATGGAAGATTCAAAGCCAATGAACACTCCTAT
Organism: Cunninghamia lanceolata; assembly: GCA_027924645.1. Lineage (NCBI taxonomy): Eukaryota > Viridiplantae > Streptophyta > Pinopsida > Cupressales > Cupressaceae > Cunninghamia > Cunninghamia lanceolata. The sequence goes on along the minus strand of BSBN01001240.1, from coordinate 1,282,585 downwards.
GGCTACCGGATGTAAGTTGAGCAAAGATGATGACTCTCCTAAGATAGATCAGACCAAGTACAGATCAATGATTGGAGGATTATTGTATCTCACTCAAACTAGACCAGATATAATGCAGGCTGTTGGTCTTGTGGCAAGATTCCAAGTTGATCCCAGAGAATCTCATGTCATGACAATCAAAAGAATTTTTAGGTACTTAAAAGGAATAATTGAGTATGGCCTATGGTATCCTAGAGATCATTACTTTTTTCTTCATGCATATATAGATGCAGATTGGGCAGGAGATGTGGATGATAGGAAGAGTACAAGTGGAGGAGCATTCTTTTTAGGAAAAAGGTTGGTTTCTTGGCTAAGCAAGAAACAAGAGGCAATATCCCTGTCTACAACTGAAGCAGAATACATTGTAGCAGCAGGAAGTTGCACTCAACTTTTGTGGATGAAGCAAATGCTAAGAGATATTCAAGTAGAATATGAGGAGCCTATCACAATTTCCTGTGATAATTCAAGTGCAATAAATATTTCTAAGAATCCGGTATTGCATTCTAAGACCAAGCATATTTCTATCAAATTTCACTTTCTGAGAGAGCAAGTGAACAAGGGTGAAGTCAGATTGGAGTATGTGCCCTCCAAGGATCAGCTTACAGATATTTTTACTAAACCTCTTCCCAAGGACTCTTTTGAGTATCTCAGGGAGAAGTTAGTGTTAGGGTTAGCCGGTCGAAGATATCAATTAAATGCAAATAAAGATTAAACAGAGGAATGGAAATACACAAAAATAATAACAGCGAGAGACAAGTTTTAACGTGGTTCACCCAAACTCGGGCTACATCCACCAAATAGAGAGTCCAATATTATTATCTAGTAAATCAAACCGATTACAATCAACAATCCTTGCAACTCAATACCGCTACAAAATGCTACAATACAATATGCAAACCCTAACCCTTGGCTGCTTTTTATTAATCTTTTTGTCGGTTACAAAAATAGGGTTTTCTTATGTTGGTCAATGAAAAAAATAGGATTTTTTAAGTCAGCCCTAATCATGGCTAGTGTACAGTACTTTCCTGATCAGTCGCCACCTACCAACAGTTAGGGGTCATGGCCCCTCCGGTGATGAACTAGGATGCACTGATGTGTATCAGTCTGGTGGATATCACAGTCATATCTTGTGATCCGGATTGATGATGGGGAGCTGCTACTAAGGGGGAGCAGCTGGTATGATTCTAATGTGTTAGAATTGCAAGTATGAGCCCTTTTCCATTGATGTCAAAGGGGGAGAGAAGACATGTGAAAAATAAGTGGTTGATGATCAAAGGGGGAGAAGTAAAGGAAGAGAAGACATGTGTAGAGTTGTTGTTGATAGGGGGAGCTGTGATAGAGAGGAGAAGTTCTTGTCTTGATGGTTTTTCACATCATATGTTGCCATCAATGACAAAGGGGGAGATTGTTGCAAGTATGAGGATAACCAGTGTTGTCATTGATGTCAACATACTCATATTACATTAATGAGAAGGATTGGATGTGTTGTGTGCTGAGGTTATTAAGGAAATCAGTCTTAATTAGGAACAGTGAAGAATAGTGATGAGAAGAAGGCAAAAGTCCTCAATAGGTTGAGGATCAGAGGATACGGTTTAAAGGGTTTGTAGATATGAGTCTTGAGATGTTCTAGTCAAGATTTCAGAGGTCCACATAAAGATCTGAAGAAGTTATGATCACTCTAGTAGAACTGGTTCTGGCAGGTGTTCAGTGGTGACAGAGTGTCACAGATTGGTTCGGTGAGCTCCGGAATTGCATTATCTCATTCTGTGGATTGGAGAGAGTGTTGAAGAAGTTCGTGTGAAGTGACAACTAGATTTGTTCATGGTTTGGAGGTCTGGAAGCACCTTTTACATTATGACAGTGATGACAGACTGTGTTCTTGAAGTTCTAGATGAAGAACAGAAGAATTCCAGTAAGCTGATAAAGTGCAGATATTCTTGATGACTCAAGAAAGGTTTTGATGATCTTTGGATCATGTACAATTCTTATTAGCGGTCCGCATTGAAGTTAGATTTCGCATTTGAAGAATAACCAGGGATATTGGTGTTCTTCTTGAGACTAGCCGACCGGATGTATTACACGTCTTGCAAATGATTTTATAGATGTTTGCCGACTTAGATGATTGTTCCTAAGTCGATGCCTTGTATAAATAAGGGATTGTGAATTCATTTTGAAGTGTGTCTTGTAGTGATGAGAGTGGTATAGCGAAGAGAAGTGCGAAAGGCAAAGCAGGAGTTTTTGGGCTTACATGGAACTGATCCAGGCATGGTAAAGATGTCAATCTCCAATTCAAGTTTGTAATACTTGTTACTTTGTAGACAGTGTGTCTCTTGTAGGCAGTGTGCATCTTGTGAGCAGTGTGCTCAGGCAGTGAGCCCTAATTGGCATGTGCCATCTATTTTTCTTATTCTTCTAACAGAGAATAATCCTTGGGTTAATCACCCCGTGGTTTTTCCCTTGACCGGGTTTTTCACGTCAAAATCTTGGTGTCTCATATGTTGATGTATATCTGCTCTGGTGTTTATGCTTTATGCTTTCATGAGTGATTAATTGATATTCTATTAAATAACAAAGAGGATTTAAGTGTTTGAATTAGAAGCAAGTTTTGTACAACTGATTCACCCCCCTCTCAGTTGTGTGCCCTAGATCTAACACAATCGACTATCCAGAATAGATTTCCAATATTGTTCATGTCTCAAAACTAGATGGAAGGATCAGACTTTGCAATGATTTCATGGATTTAAATAAAGCTTGTCCCAAGGATGACTTTCCTTTGCCTAACATCGACATCATTATGGACCTTACAATGGGGCATACTATGCTATCTCTCATGGATGGGTTTTCTAGCTACAATCAGATCAAAATAGCACCAGAAGACCAGTACAAGACCACTTTTACATGTCCCTAGAGCACATATTGTTGGTGTGTGATGCTATTTGGCCTGAAAAATGCAGGAGCAACATACCAAAGAGCAATGACAACAATTTTCCATGATATGATGCACACCATCATGGAAGATTATGTAGATGATATTCTAGCCAAATCACTCACAAGAGAAGGAGACTTGCAGGTATTAGACAAGATATTTCAAATACTAGAGCAATTCAACGTCCACTTGAATCCAAAGAAGTGTGTGTCCGGAGTTACATCCAGCAAACTCCTAAGATATATAGTTTTAGCCAAAGGAATTGAGGTGGATCCGGCCAAAGTGAAAGCAATAATGGACATGCCACCACCTAGAAATATCAGTCAATTGAGGTCATTGCAAGGCAAGCTACAATCTATTTGTCAGTTTATATCACAATTAGCCGACAAATGTTATCCATTTACCCACCTCCTTCACAAGAACATTCCTTTTAGATGGGATGAGGGCTGTGAACAAGATTTTAACCTCCTGAAAGAGTATCCAATGAATCCTCCAACCTTGATGCCTCCAATAGAAGGAAAACCCCTTTTGCTTTATATCTCAGCCACACCAACTATTTTAGGAGCTTTGCTGGCATAGCAAGACGATGAAGGAAAGGAACGAGCTATTTACTACATCAGTCAAACATTGGTAGGTTATGAGCTACAATGCACACCCATTGAACAAGCATGCCTTGCCGTAGTTTTTGCATCCCAAAAACTAAGACATTATATGCTCACACATTCAATCAAGTCGGTAGCAAAGATAGATCTATTAAAGTATTTGCTCAACAAGGCTACTCTAACATCAAGGTTATCAAAGTGGGTGATGATTCCAACAAGTTCGACATTGAATATGTGGATGGAAGAGCTATAAAAGGCCAAGTGATTGTAGATCAGTTAGTGGATGCACCATTGCATGATGACAATCCATTAAGCTTTGAGTTTCCAGACGAAGCCATTTTTAGCATAATAACCCAACCATGGAAACTCTATTTTAATGGATCCTATACTTAACATGGGTCAGGAGCAGGCATTTTATTGGTCACACCTCAAGGGGATACAATCCTGAAATCATATAGACTACTTTTCCCTTGTACCAACAATGTGGCAAAATATGAGGCATTAGTCGTTGGTCTTAAAATGGCTGTAGAATGGAAGGTCTGAGAGCTTCATGTGTTTGGAGATTCACAACTAGTTATCAATCAGGCAAATGATGACTATCAAACCAAGGATGAAAAGTTAATACCCTACAAGCGTATGGTAGATGACTTTAAAGAATATTTTGTTGTGATTTCCTTTGAACAAATACCAAGACTGGAGAACAAAGTTGTAGATGCCATGGAAACCATTGCATCACTACTGGATATACCTAAAAACCAATCACATTATGAGTTCTTGGTAGAGCCAGTGTCTCATCCAACTTACGATATCCCTAAAACCAAAATCATATGCCACATAGTAGGATCTGATTCCCCCTTGTACGGAAAAATATATACCCATCTGAAAGATAATACCTTACCATTAGCTTTATCCAATAATCAATGACAAACCTTCATTCGTCAAGCCTCTCGCTATACCATAATTGTCGATTCCCTTTATCGATGAGGTCTTGATGGTACTCTCCTTAGGTGTCTTGAAAGTGAGGAATATTAAACCACCTTGAGAGAAGTTCATGAAGGAATTTGCAAAACCCATTCTAGTGGTCCTACCTTGGCTAAGAAACTCATGCGTACATGGGATACTATTGGCCAACTATGGAAATGGACTCCTATCATTTTGTGAAAAGGTGCAGGAAATGCTAAATTTATGGAAATTTGATACATGCACCAGCACAAGAGTTGCAACCTTTAACTACTCCTTGGCCTTTCTACCAATGGGGACTCGATTTAGTGCACAAGATTCACCCCCCATCATCCAACAACCATAAATTCATAATCACCACCACTGAGTACTTTACAAAGTGGATCGAAGCCGTACCCCTAGCCAATGTCACAGACAAGCAAATTGCCTCGTTCATCCTGAATTATATCATTTGCTGCTATGGCATTCCTTTATCCATTATCACTGATAATGGCAGACCCTTTAAAAATTAGGATGTCAAAGAGATCTATGACAAATTCCATATACAACACCATTTTTCCCCCCTATACTACCCCCAAGGAAACGGTCAGGCGGAGGCATCTAATAAAACCATCTTGAAAATCTTGAAGAAGATTGTCAATGATGCCGATCGTGATTGGCATATCCAACTAAATCTTGCTCTGTGGGCCTACTGTACAAGTATCCACACACCCACATGTGTAACAACATATTCCCTAGTCTATGGCTCCAAAGCCATCTTGCCCATTGAAGTCAAGTTACTATCCTTGCAAGTATCATTAAAATGTCTAATATCTGATGAAGAATACCGGGTTTCAAGACTACAGGAGTTAGAACTGTTGGAGGAAAGAACACAAAATGCCTTTAATCATCTAAAAGTCTATCAACAAAGGATGTCAAGAAGCGACAACCACAGAGTAAAACTTAGAGTCTTTCAAGTCAGTGACCTAGTTCTCAAAGAAAACCCCAGAAATCGGCAGGACAGGGAAAAGAAAAGTAAGTTTGAACCCAACTGGATTGGTCTGTATGTAATCATTGCTACCTATGGATCAGGAGCCTATCAATTAGCAACATCAGAAGGTGAACTATTTGATGATCCCATCAACAACATGCATCTTTGCAAGTTTTATACCTAAACCCCAATGCAAGGGACCTACAAAAAAAATCATGCAAATAAAAGCAAGTGGTGAAAACCTGGAAACATGCACTATTTGTGATAAACTGCTTCCTCCATATTTTAGGAATTCAGTCATTTTCCATCTTTTCTTTCTGCATCCATCAAATCATATAAAGATACCTATAGTTGCTTGTTAATCACTCGCTCTTATCACCTTATAACCTTAGGCTATCTATTCAATCCATCATCCATCTTGTCATCTATCGTGATCCTATCACTAAGTATCATTCTTGAACTACGTTGCCTCTAAGCTATCATGTAGGCAAGGCCATCATCGATGGGCCCTCGAGGCTTCCCACCCTCTAGGTCTTAGGTCCACATAGTCCACACCGTCGAACTACATTGCCTCTACGTTGTCATGTAGGTAAGGCCATCATCGATGAGCCCCTGAGGCACTAGGTCAATCCCTTAGGGCCTGTCACGTGGAGTTTACCATCTGTTTATCCATATGTTTCATCCCTAATAAATGGATGCTTTACTTGACTAGGGGCAAAATCCTTGACCTAGTTATAGAAATGGATTCTTGAATGTCACAATAACAGAGGATAACAATCAAGATTGCGATAATATCTCTAGACAACATGCAACACTACAAGCAAACCTTTTATACAAAAGCTTGACATAAGACATTAACCTATTTCAAACAACAATGTGCCTAAACTACCAAGATGATTATATTTGTTTTCATGGCAAGAAAACATATCTATAGCAAGAAGATTTGATGCTTGTTATAAGTTTAAGTCTTAGGTCTTGATTTTTTGTTATCATGTTTCTTATGCTACTCAAGGATGTCCAAGACTAGAGGAGCTATGATGGGGGCATGATTAATTTCATTTGTTTGTTGTTTGTGGATTAATCTTTAGTAATGTGATAACTTGTCTAATGACATGATCAACAAAATATCATCAAGGACATTATGGGTCTAAGCATGAAAGAGTGCAATCCTTGTTTGTTGATACATGCAAGCAATACTCAGGTCATCTAGGTTCAATTTTGTTTAGATGCTTGTATTAACTTGCTAAATCAAAATCCATGTAAGAGATACTCGAGTCATCATGGTTTAATTATACCTAGATGCTTGTATTTTCTTACAACATTTTAAAAGCTCATTGATGAAAAAAGTACTTCAAATACTTGTATACAAGATGACTAGACCTCATTTGTACATATTAGGGTTCCATTTCATTTCATTTATAAACATTTCATACATTATCATTTTCGAAGTGGCTTAAGATCCAAATCATTTCTTTCATTCATCTAAATTATTCTTCTAAGTTATTCACCATATCCAAATCATTAGTCTCATTCTTCTAAAGTGTTTCTTTCATTTATGATTGAGTATACTTGGCATAATAAAAACAAATCATCATTATCATTTTTATAAGCATGTCCAACCATAAGTTCATATCATTTACGTGCATTAGTTACATTAAGCATTTAGATCATGAATAGTGATGTCATTTATCAACATAGATTACTATCTGCTTTGGAGGCACTACCTGCTCATACAGAGATCTACAGTAAAATATCTCCTGCCCAGCTCAAACCATCTTTGCTACAGTCTGCCCAGTGGGACCCTGTGCTGTAGTCTATTGTACATGCTGCAATAGGGCCTTTGCCCTAGTATATCTTTGAATGGCGGTTTCCCACTCTAAAATGGCAGTCCTAACATCTCCTTACAGCTGGGTAATCTACTGCCGCATCTGTCCAACCTCCCCTGTAGCTGAGCCACTTGGGCTCATAAGGCATCCATCTATCCATCATCCTGTCCCTGTACTGGCACCTTTGCCTACACCTGAGGCTGCCCTTGAACCTGTACATGTGCCTGTACCTGAGGTTGGGCCTGCACCTATATCTGTGTCCTCTCTAACCTCTGTCTCACCCTCCTTTGTCCTCTGTCATCTCCACCAGCACCTCCGCCACCATCACCCCCATCACCTCTGCCACCCCCCACCACCATCATCCCCTCCACCTCGGCCACCCCTCCCACCTCATTGTTGCCTCCTCCTCTGACATGGAGCATCATCCTCCTCCTCATATGCATCCTCTAATCTAGGTGCCTGCTCTCCAGGTCCATAGTATCTCAAAATAGGATGAGCTGTAAAGTGTGCCGCATAGTCAGCTGTCATCCCTGTATCCACAATCTATCTCTGTAAATCCCACTCCTAGTATGGAATCTGTAGAAAATCAGCTCTCATAGTCTCATAAGATGTAGTAGGATCCCACCATGGACACTCCTTGTGTATTCGAGCAAATATGGCAGTACCCTGGGGCATCCCCTGGACCCTGCCAAACTATTAGAGCACACGAGAAACAATGAGTCACTCTAGGATATAGGGGGTCCTCCCTATCAACCGTGTCTAAAAGCAACACGGTAGCTCTGTAGCATCCTCATCCCATGCCTCACAATCTAGGTATAGGCGCCACTTAACTGTATCCTCATTATCAAGCGCATGTCTCCAATACTCAAGCTTTCCTAGCTTGGGCTGGGAAAGAGTCTCCTAGAACCTATAGGAATAAGGTCTATCATAGCCTCTAACACCCATCTCTATCAGCCGTGTGATAGCTATGTGCAACCATGCCCAAATCTATCACAATGACACTTTGGTAGATAGACTAGCAACTCCATCATACACAAACTGATGTAGATCATGGTATAAGTGTGCAAGTATGTCCATCCTCTCCAGAGTCCTCCCCCATCCAACCGACAATCCACACGATCTCCTATCTCGGCAGACCACACCTCTAATCAACCCTACTAATATGGCTGGTAGGGGCTCGTAATAGTCCACCATATCAACCCAGCTGATCTCTGTCCCCTCCAGGTCTGCATCATCAAAAACTTGCCTGCACTCCGCCAATCCTACTCTAGTATGTGACTCATACTCCACTAGCTCACCTTGAATCAAAATCTGCAGAATCTAATGCACGTCCTTCATTATCACCGCCATCTCCCATGTCAACAAGTGAAATGTGCCTATCTCATTGTGATACCTCTCCTCAAGAGTAGTCAACAATCCCAAATTTGCCTACACCTCGGGCATAAAATAGACATACCACAGTCCCACTGATCCAAGCGCCAAGTGATCGGTATCGATCAAGTACGGTCGTAGAAGCTGAGTAACCAGAAATCTCTCCCGCGACATCAAGACATTATCTAGCTCCTCCTACAATCAATAACAAAGCGTGTTAGCAAAACAACTAAGCTGCATATCTATCAACATCTATTAAACCAATTACATAGCTATCTTATCATCAAAACCAATCCTATCAACTTTTCAGAGATTCTATCAATCTCCAAGATGACCTATAAGTTGGCCAACATCGATCAAGATGCCAACTTAATCAAACCAACTAAGTAATTGACTATTTTTCTCAAATGTACAGCTCTGTTTACCAGATGCGTGACTTTGTGGCATGTGTACAGAACCCCTTATCAAGAGCGCTAATTCAGGTAAATGTGTGGAATCAAGAGCCAAACGCGTCGTTTTAAATCAAATGTGTGGTTTCATATCATATGCGTGAAATCCCTAAACATATGTGCTACTTCATCATGAATGCGCAAGACTATTCTTTAATGTGCTAAATCAGTTAAATGCGTGGAAACCCTAGTTGAATGTGCTACTCCATCATGAATGCGCAGTACTGCCTGGTAAATGTGAAAAAATCACATATGCGCCTATTCCACTATCATATGTGCAGATTCGGGACACGTGCAGATTAAACTATCAAATGCACGGAAATAGCAAAATGACGCATTCAAAAATGTAAATTTGACCCTAGATTTTGACCGCAATAAATACACTTAGATCGAAATTAAATGCGTACGTACCGGGGGTCCATACTCTGCTGGCCACTCGAATTGTCGGATCCTCTCGAACTTGTGGTTCTCTATCGGAATCTACTGCATCTTCGGTGACTGTTCTGCTCTGCTAGGCACTAGGTCTCCCTATATTTTCTCCTCAAATGACAAGTGTGCAAATGACTAGAAAGGAGACCCCACATCCTTATTTATAGCCAAGTGAACCCTAACTAGAGGTGTTTGACCTTGCACATGCATGCCATGTTTTTCGTCCGTTTCTCATTCTCCATCATCCAAAATTTTCACCCGTGTATCATGTGGTCGATTCTTCTTTATCGTGAAATCATTCGTCATCCTTCTACCAAATCCAACCCAACCAATCTCCCAAGGGGGCATCCTAGCATTATTATACTTGTACCAAGGGCAAACTAGGGCATGTATCATACTCATAAAATTTTTATTCTTTGAAACAACGTGATAAAACACATTGTCTCAAAGAGGGGCAAAATGTATACACCTAAAAATGGCTCGAGTCAAATTAAATAAATATTTTAATATTTATTTTATTCTTATTCTTCTATTAATAAATAAATGTACTAATTTATTTATCTAATTCACATTCATCTTAATCTTCCAAAAATTAAATAAAAAATAATTTATTTAATTAAATCATCCAAATTCCTCTAAATCACCCTTAATTGAATAATTCCAAAATTATTTAATTAATCATCTATCCTAAAGTCTTAATTCTATAAATCCACATCATTTCCACCTCACTTTACACCTCATCATGTTGCACACATAATTGAATATTTTAAATATTTAATTACATAATTATCCTCACCCACATGTCCTATTTATCCTCTAACCATCCCTATTCTTAAGAGCTTGGTCTTCCCATGTCATCATAGTCAAAGGACACTTAGAGACACATGTTCATAGTTCCTAGATTCTTTCCAACAACCCTACAAAGGACTCCTTCTTTGACCCTTGTCTTTTGGTCCTTGAGAGCATTGTGACAAGTGGCCTCTTGCTCACACCTTTCTCTCCACCTTGTCATCGTAGAAGGAACATTTTCCTTATTCCTCTCCCTCATCCCAACTAATCAAATCTCTACCATACACATCACAAGACTCATTCCTCCACCGTGGATCTTTTGACAATTGGATTTGAGCCTTCTTGGCCTATAAAAGCAAGTTTCTCACCTCCATTTTGTAGCACATGAGCTAGAGTACTTACATGCTGCAGAAATTTCCATCAAGCAATCAAGCGTTCCCTTGGCTCCCCATTTGCATTAGTATCATAATCTCCATATTTGCACAATCATTTAGCTACATTATCCTCATATCTCATCATATCAATATCATGGCAATATCAAAATCCTCATCATTAGTATAGTTGCATTATTCACATTGCATAGTTGAATCCGCAAATCCATTCATCTCTTTGTCATCTTGGAAAGCAAAGAAGTACATTTTTGAGAGCTACATCATCAGCAAGATCGTTGAGAAAATAGGAGATAATGGAACTCACGGGATAAATCAGTTTGCAAAGGTATAACTATGTTTTCTGCATTTTTCTTAGTTTTATTGATGTATTGAATTTGAGTAAGAATTCTAGAGTATTTGTGGTATCTTAGTAGGTTCTTACATTAGTTTCAAATTATCAATCACAATAATATTATATTATAATATATTTAATATTATATAATAATATAATATTATAATATATTTAATAATATGGGCGCCAAATTTTCATTTCACCCTAACCTATTTTAAGCACCAAAATTATACATATTTCATTTCAACTCCATTTCATTTTGGCGCCCAAAACCCTAAAGGTAAACCCTAACTCAGAATGGCTCAAAACCCTAACCTATTTTGTTTCATCTCCTTTTTATTTTCTTACTCTTATCAGTTGTGGCTTCCCTTTTTTTCTATGAATGATTGGAGCAAAGCGGGGCACTTAAAATTTCATCGTAGTGCAGTAGGTGGGGTGCTTAAAATTTCATCGCAGGTGGGTGAGCATCTGAAGAAGGAGATTGGTAGATCGCATATTGGGCTTGATTTTAGAGAGAAGAGAGTCGATCGCAGATCTCCTTTCTCGGGCACAAGCTAAATCCTTATCCTCCATTTCGAATAGGCTGCATCCCCCACCTCTCTTTAATGGCTATAGATAGGGTGATAGATCGAGGCTTGATCTAGGATGAAGGGCTCAACCAATGGGAGAGGACCCCTATCCATAGTAGGGCGCCTCTAGGGTTGGGAGGGCGCAAACAATGTTGCTTCTCATTGAAACCCTAAAGGTAAACCCTAACTCGAAAAGGCTCAAAACCCTAACCTATTTTGTTTCGTCTTCTTTTTATTTTTTTACTCTTATCAGTCTCGGCTTCTCCTTTTTGCTGTGAATGATTCTGACTCTTTACCTACTCTACCTCGATAATATTACAGACGATATGGACTGACTTGTTTATTTTTTGCTTTTATGTTTTATTTTTTGCGATGATTACAAGTATTTCTAGTTTAGATATTAGTTTGACATTGCTGTGGGCCGGTATTCATCGTGGCCTTGGCTATTTGTTTGGACTGTAGTTATTGTTTATAGTTGTCTGGTTATGAACTGCAACATTCATTTGTTATTGTTTATGATTTGACAATTGCTATTTTTGTTTTCGACCATATATTCTTTAATCATTTGGGTTGAATGCTTGTGTTTTTAACAGGGGTTGAGTTTTTTTGTGTTATTTTTTGACATGTAGAGAAATATGAATTTTTCCCTTAAAAAATAAGAATTTATGAAATGATATAATTTGATTAGATTTAAATTAGTCTAAAAATTGAAAACTCTGCCATTTATTTTTATTTTTGTGAGAGGTTTATTTTATTTTACTGTATTTAGTCTTTTTATTTTTTAAAAATATTTAAATTTTAAATAAAGTTTTAAAATTTTAAGTATTTTTATACATCAACAGATCAAATTTGGACTGGATATTATATTCACTCTTGTTAATTTTTCTTCTTAAAATGTTTTGATTCATAAATAAGATAATTTTTATATAAAAATCAGTACAAGTCAATTATATTTTGATGGCTGAAGTGTTTGGATTTATAGACTTTGACTGTGAAACAAAAAAATTTCTTCTTAAAGTATTTTGGATTAGCCTTCCTTTCTTATGAGCTTTATGAATCTGGGTTCAAATCTATTGCCATTCATTTGCTAGAATTATTTATGGGTATTAATCTGACAAGTGTGACACTTATTTTGTTGGTGGATTGAATAGAAAATGTTTTCCAGGCTTGGATTGTAGGTGCAGAAGTTCATGCCTAAAAAATAGATTGGATTTTAGGCTTGGATTGTAGCTGGGATCCTTTACAATTTCTCTATTTTCTCTCTACTTATTTACTTACCCTTTTCTCTCTTCTTTTATGCAGGAGTACAAGAAAGGGGGTTTACTATTTCACTATTTTTCTACCATGGACAGGCTGGGGTTCATGCCAAATGCAACAAGGGTTATGTTGTTATTCAACCCATGATTGTGTGTTACTTATTACTATCTCCAAATCTCATTGTATCTAGCTTCTCTCCCCCCCCATTTTTTTATAGATTAGTGTGGAGGCATTTGACAACTTTGCAAATACACATGTAAACTACCCCAACTTGGAGGGGTTACCCTGTAAGCAAACTCAAGGAAATATAAAATCATTTGGAATTTACTTGTACAATAGTTTGCAGCAACAGTCTATACAGAAGCAAAATGTTATTCTTTATACAAAACAACTAATTTTTTTCTAACTTAATTCATACTCAGATTTCTTATCTTGAGCAATGAAATCATAAGATTCAGCTTGCACATACTACTTGCATTATTACAAACAAAAATCTGCTTTGTATACAACAGCTTGTATTTACTACCAATTGACTAAAAATGACTAAATATACTACCAATTGATGACAATTAATGATTATGTAAATGACTACCATGACTAAATAAATGACTAGTTAACAACAATCAATGACTAAATTAATGACTAAATATACTACCAAATTGAATAAAAATGACTATATACTACCAATTGACGGTAATTAATGATTACAATGACTAAATAAATGACTACCATGACTAAATAAATGACTAGTTAACAACAATCAATGACTAAATATACTACCAAATTGATCAATCAAAACAACCAATAAATGACTAAAAATGGTTTAGTCATAAATTTGGTTGCGTTATAAATGACTGGCAATAAACTACTAATGGTCACATGACCAAGCTTAGTCATTTATATGCAATTTTTAGTAGTTTTTTGAGTCAGTTATTGTTGTTTTTCTACTAGTGGACATGAAGAAAGTGATGCCACCCAAGTTCAATGGAATAGTAAGTGGTGATGCTGTAGAAGCTTGGTTGACAGAGATGGAAAAACATTTTGAGATTAGAAATCACTCTGAGATAACCAAGGCAGTATGGGGTGCCTACTAGTTGGCAGGTGAAGTGTCCACTTGGTGGATGAACAAGAAAATAGAACTGGGGTTAAGTTCTCTGAGCTTAACCTAGGATCAGTTTGTGGTCATATTTCACTAGAGGTGGTTACCACAACTTTTCTTTGACCAAAAGCTAATAGATTTTTAGAATATGTGACAAGGGGATATGTTAGTAGTAGAATATTGGGAAAAGTTCACCCGTCTCCTAAAGTATGTGCCACAATATCAAAAAGATGAAAGGTTCAGAATTAGGAAATTCATCATGGGTCTGAATGCCTAGATAGGTGGAGAAGTGGATGTGCATGGTCCTACCACTATGGACCAATTTTTTGAGAAGGCAATCAAGCAAGAGCAAAAACTGAAGTTAATTTCTGCATATCGCAAGAAGAATTGCATGAGGTTTAATAAGACACCAACCTCTCAACATTTCAAGAAAAGGAATGATAAGAAGGATGTGGATAAGAAAAGTGATAAGGGCTCCATAAATAATAGGAATGGACCTAGAAATGAGAGGAAGAACAATAGTAATGTCTGAAGGAATGATAATAATTTAGGTAATCCTGTTGAGAAGCGAGGACCTCCTGGAGAGTGTTTCTCTTGTGGTAGAGATCACTACACAAATCAATGCCCAACCAAGAACCAAGCAGCTCAGCAACGTGGTAATGTATTACCTACCCAACATGTAGCTTTTCAATGGAGGATCCATGCAGCTTTGGACAACCACCAAGCAGAGTACCAGATTATTCCCATTGAGACTACATGTACTTTATTTGGAGTTCCTATTTCTATTTTGATAGATACTAGAGCAACTGAAAGTTTTATTTCACTAAGTGTATTACGTAAGTTTCCTAGAAGAGCTAGATATATGGCTAAATCCTGGTTAGTTGTATATGCTAACCATACTAAGGCTCAGGTAGATCAATGTCTGTTTGAAGCCAAGATTGATCTTCCTAGTTTTGCAACTGAGGTGAATTTATTTGTAGCCCCCTATGCTCCTATGATGTTATCTTAGGAATAAATTGGCTATGGAGACATAGGGCCAATGTCGACTATTTTGCAAAAACAATAGAGTGTCTAGACGATGTAGGAAACAATTTTTTTTGCAAGGCATACAAAGAGAAGTCAAGATCAAACCTATCTCTGTAATGCAACTGAAGAGGGCTAGGTGAAAAGGTTGTCAACTTTTTGCAATCAACATGGAGCAAGTAGAAGAGGATCCTAGTAATCAAAGTGTACCTCTGGAGAACTATCCTTTCCTTTGATATTTTCAGGATGTTTTCCCAGTTGAACTTCCAGGGTTACCTCCAAAGAGAGCTTTTGATTTCTTTATTGATATAATATCTAGATCTGAGCCGATTTCAAAGGTGCCATACGTATGACTACTACGTAATTGATGGAATTGAAAGCCCAACTTCATGAGTTGTTGGATAAAGGGTTGATTAGACCTAGTGTTTCGCACCTGTGATCTTTGTTAAAAAGGACAGAACCTTGCATCTTTGTATAGACTATCGTATGATCAACAAAGCAGTGATAAAGAATAAGTATCCTCTACCGTGTATTGATGGTCTTTTTGATCACATGCATGGCCACGCAACTATATTCTCAAATATCGATCTATGCTCTGGATATCGTCAGCTGAGAATAAAAGATGAGGACACTCATAAAAAAACTTTCAAAACAAGGTATGGATATTATGAGTTCACTGTCTTACCTTTTGGACTTATGAATGTCCCTGCAACATTCATGAATTTGATGAACAATGTTTTCTGAGATTGCTTGGTTAAATTTATTCTAGTGTTTTTGGATGACATTCTAATTTACTCTAAGAATGAGGAAGAGCACTTGTAGCATCTGTGATTAGTTCTACAATGGTTGAGAGAGCATAAGTTGTTTGGGAAGCTTTCTAAGTATACTTTCTTTGAGAAAGAGATACAATATTTGGGACACATAATATTAGATGAAGGGATTTTAGTAGACCCTGCGAAGATCAAATCTATACTTCAGTGGCATGTGCCAAAGAATGTGCATGAAGTGCACAGTTTCAAGGGGTTAGTTGGATATTATAGGAAGTTCATTTTGAACTTTTCTAAGATTGCAAGCCCAATCACTTCGCTTCAGAGAAAAGGAAAGCATTTTGATTGGTCAGAGAAATGTCAAGAGGCATTTGATCAATTAAAAGAGAGGTTGACTACTACACCAATATTGAAAGTTCTTAATCCGAAAAGTCAATTTGTTGTAATCATTGATGCCTCAGACAAAGGTTTAGGTGGAGTGCTTATGCAGAATGGGTGAGTGGTAGCCTATGAATCTAGGAAGCTAAGAGCATATGAGTAGAATTATGCTCCTGATTACTTAGAATTAGCAGCAGTTGTGCATGCTTTACAAGTGTGGCAATACTATTTGCTAAGAAAGCCTTTTGAATTGAAGTCGAACCATCAAGGTCTTAAGTACATATTTTCCCAACCTCATCTGAATGCTTAACAAAGAAGATGGTTGGAATTGATATCCGACTATGACTTTGTGACGAGTTATATCAAAGGCAAAGAGAACTGAGTAGTGGATGCTTTTAGTCGATGGAGGCATATCTCTTCAATTGTCTCTATCCACTTGAACTTCAAGGAGTTAGTCTTGCAAAATTCTGTAGGTGATGAGTATTATAAGCAAGTTACATAGGCTTTCACAGTAAATCCTCAAGACTCGAGGTATGATGGGTTCTATTTTGAATCAGATGGGATTTTAAGATATAGAGGAAGGATGCATGTTCCATATTCAGTAGAATTAAGAAAACGTGTGTGGAAGGAAGTTCATTTTGCACCATATTTAGGTCATCCAGGAGTAACTAAACTCCTAGTCGATGTGAAGCTTCTTGATTTCTGGAAAGGAATGAAGAAGGATGCTACAAGATTTGTACCAAGTTGCCTAGAATGCCAGAGAGTCAAGGCTGAGCATCAACATCTAGCAAGATTTATGTATCCGCATGATATTCCAGAGTGGAAGTGGTAAGTCATTAGCATGGAATTTGTGCAAGGTCTTCCAATGTATCGAAATAGACATGATACTATTATAGTGGTGGCGGACAAACTCACCAAGCTCATTTTATACCTGGGAATTTAATGAATGGAGCACCAGTTTTAGCTTGCAAGTTTGTGCAAGAAGTGTTTATATTGCATGGAGTTCTTGAGAAGATTATCTCAGATAGAGATCCGTGCATGACGTCAATATTTTAGCAAACTTTGTTTTCAGCACTAGGAACTCAACTCAATATAATCTTAGCTTATCGTTCTGAGACAGTTGGTCAGACTGAGAGGGTAAATTAAGTTCTAGAAGATTTGTTGAGGATGTATTGCATGGATCGACAATACAAGTGGGAAGAGCATCTACCGCTTGTGGAATTTGCTTATAATAACTCCTATCATTCTACTATTAAGATGGCTCCATTTGAAGCATTGTACGAAAGAAGATGCTGAACTCCTATAAGCTAGGATAAGCTAGAAGATAGGATTAGCATTGGTCAAGAAATGTTATCAGAAATGGAAGAATAGATCAAGTTGATCAGAAATAGATTGGTGAAAGCAAGTGATAGACAGAAGTTACGCCGATGCCAAGCATACACCATACACCAAGGCAATTCTCATTTGGAGAAAAAGTTCTTTTGAGAGTTAAACCTCAAAAGAGTTCCATAAAGTTTGTAAAGTCTTCCAAATTAGCTCCTAGATATGTAGGACCCTTTGAAGTTCTCAAAGTTATCAATCCAGTTGCTTACAGAACCACTCTACCACTAGCTCTTGCCAGGATGCATAATGTTTTTCATGTTTCATATTTGAAAAAGTATATAACAGTTAATAGTCATATTCTTGATTGGAATGCTTTACAGGTACAAGACCTAGGAGTGGTCATGATCGAGCCTCTCAAAGTGCTTGAAGTTCGCAAGCTCCGCTTGCGTAACAGAGAAGTTACATAATGCAAGGTCCAGTGGGACTAGTATGCAGAGGAAATTATCAGATATTTCATCATTTGTTTTATGCTTTTCAAAGTTGAAAAAAAACTCTATATTACTATTTTGAATACATTGGATCATCAAGAACGATGAATCTTATGGGGGGAAATTTTGACTATGTTTTACTTTTTACTTGCACATAATTAGTAGTTGATTATGAATAATTTAATGATTTGATGTTAAGTGAAAATGCCAGGACAAATCAATGATATCATGAGTTAATGTTTTTATGATTAGAATTTAGACATGTGATTATATGATGTCATGATTATTTATTCATGAGGCTTATGGATTGACTAACGATGCACTAATCCCAGTTTGGTGAATGCAAGTTGTAACCAGGAAACTAATTTTCCACCCTCCGAGAAAAGAGAGGTAGAGCATCATCAGAGAGAAGTGAATAAACATATGGATAAGAATGAGTTGTTGCCATATAAGTCCCATGCTTGCACAATTTAGTGAATTTTCATCAGGATTGGTAAGTGTGTTTGACCAATTAGTCTAAGTTAGGTTTCGACTCGACAGTCGTCAATTTGTTGTCAAGAATCATTAAGCATAGTTTTGTCAAGAAAAAACTAAGTCAAGTTGGTATGTCGCCATCGACAAGAAATGGTCGATAGTTGTTAAATTATTTTATTATCGAAAAATTCCCAATAGGGATTCTATTTTATTATTTTGTCTATGTTGGCATTTTTGCAACATATAGAGGGGGAGAATACCTCGACCCCATTCTTGTATCTTGTTGAATGCTAGAAACAACATGAGTTTACGTTATATACACCAATAATATGTTGTTATATATAACTTTTATCTATTTAAGTATGGTTTAAATTTTAAACTCATATTATGTGTTCGTTGAAGTTTGAGACTACGTAGTAAAGATTTTAATTTACTACAAACCACTTTTATGTTTATGTGGCTCGACTCCTTTTCTCCATAACTATTTTGGAGAGTAAGGAAGAGCTCTTTAATCAGTTTTTGGGAGTGGTCTTTATGACCATTATCCCCATCAACTCTAAATGCCTTCGTAGAGTTTTAATAGGCAATGTTCTAGGAGGAAAGTTATGCGGTTGGAGAGTAAGCTCCATTAATCATCGTAAGACATTCATAAGAGAACAATCACTAGTGTTGGAGGAGGGCTCTAGTTTTTGGTGCTTATGCTCTGCATCAGGGGTCTCTTTTGTTCTTCTCCAAGGAACACATAGTTTTGGAGAAAGAACATATCACTCAGGAAGAGAGGTGGTGAGTGAGAAGAACTAATAGATATAAGTGAGTTTTCAGGTATGAGTACTATGGACACTGGTTATCGTATTGATTCTTTTAGATTATGTTTTATTAAATAGTGTGTTTGAGTCAACTGTATCTATATACATATGTAACCATTTTGAAATGTTTAGTGGTTATTTATATACTCTTCTTTGAGCATATTTGTTCTATTTGTTATGATTATCTCTTCTCCGCATATAAGATCTATGGTTGTTAAACCATTGCATGGTCCTTTCAACAGGGATACTCTATAATAGTGAGAGTCTGGCATTAGTTAAACCACATATTGATATTTTTATTCAATCGGCTCTATGTTTTATAAGGCTGACAAGTATAGTAAACTTCTATGTTTTACAAGGTCGACAAGTATAGTAAACTTCTGTGTTTTACAAGGCCGACAATTATAGTAAACTTATGTGTTTTATATAAGATCGACTGTAAGTATAGTAAACTTCTGTGTTTTATAAGATCGACAAGTATAGTAAACCTTTGTGTTTTTTTATGAGGTCGAAAAGCATAGTAAACCTTTGTATTTTTTTACAAGGTCGAAAAGCATAGTAAACCTCTGTGCTTGGTTTGAGGTCGAATAGTCTCTTGCATTCAGAATATCTTCATAGTATTTGTATCAGTCGTATCTTTCTTATACATATATAGAAACCAATAATGTATTTGTTTAACTTGTTTTTAACCAGTGTAAATGATACTATTTCTTCTACACCTTAGAAGACCGACATCATGATAAGGATTCAAACTTTAGAAGGCCGATAGTCTGGTAAGATTCTAACCACAGTAGACTGATAGTTTGGAAGGCTGACACTCTGGTAAGATTCTAACCATGGTAGGCTGATAGTTTGGTAAGATTCTAACCATGATAGGGCGATAGTTTGGAAGGCCAATAGGCTGGTAAGGTTCTAACCATGGTAACCCGATAGTTTGGAAGGTTGAAAGTGTAATAGAGCTTAAACTGTTTAAGGTTTATAGTCTTACGTTTCTACATAGTCAATCAATGATTCAACTGTATAAAGGCCAAGTTAATGTGTAATCTCTTCAAAAATCCAAAGTAAGGATGAGATTTGTAGGAGTATAGTCCTTTAGCAACTATTGGTTTTATTTACATCAGACAAAGATATAACTATTTGAAGACTCTGATGTAGATAAACCTCACTGTGAAGTTTAAAGGACGATATGTATGAGTTCAAAAATTATCCTTTATAGAGAGTCGATGGACTCGAGAAAGACCATGAGGTCGATAATAGTATGATTGTAGAATCAAATTGATCTAGGTTGAAAAATTAACTTAGTCAAAAGTTTAGTTATCAAAATAATAGTACTTTATACCAAGAGGTTATACCTCGTGTGCTATATTCTTACATGTTCTAAGAAACATGAATTGTAACAATGCCTAAGTAGTCGAGAGAAGACTAAAGGTTCTGTTATCAATTTATATTATTATGAACTTTCACTTTTGGGAAAGCAAGAGTATTTGAGATGTAATGAATACGGGATTAAGAAGTTAAACCCTAGAATCAACCTATAAGGGTTTATAATACTTAAACTTTCTAGTTAGTTATGACATTATTTAGTTTATTGTATTTTATAGTCGACAGTCAATAGTCGAGAACCATTGATCTAGACAGTACAAATTAGAAAAGAGTCTAAATAATACTTTGATAAATTTAAATGATTTCTTGTTAGTGTCAAAACTTGTTTTATAACACTAGAGTGTTTAAATTATTTTGAGTCAGTGAGTAGAATGACAGGAAGTCATAGACCCTATAATTTGCAAGTATGCAAGAGAGACTCTTTGAAAGGTTAAAATTACCTAAACCTATATATTGCATGTATATCTTAGATAAAGGATTAAATTATAAGTCAGATTGACTAGGATTTGAGTCAGTCAAGCAAATTAAGTGTAGATTTACCAGTCAAACAAGTCAAATTGTAGGATGAGATAGTTCCAAGTCAAGTTATAGGTGTGTGAACACACAACTATGTTTATTGCAAACGTCTATTTATATAGAAACTTTGGCCAAAGTGATGCATTTGTCTCTGCATGCATTAGTCGGTTCACAGTGTCTAGATGGCGTGACCTGTCAGAATGATCATACTTAGCTAGAAGATTGTCTAGAGTTGTATGGTCAATTGTGTTACGTAGGACACAACACTAGGACTTAGATGGCAACCTGTTGGTTCCTTATTTCTTTACTCTTCATGAAGGGTAGGGCCACTTCTAGGAATGAAGGTGTGCGGGGGACCGCCAGTTTGTAGTTGGAGGTAAATCACTCGGATGATGCTCTCCCTCTATAGCAGAAGACTCACCAAGACTTGAGTGACAAATATCAAGATTCCAGAGACAATATTCTTTATGACTTATGAATGTCAAACTGATATAAACTTATTTATATTATCGAATTCAAATTATTTGTAAATGTGAAGTGAAATGTTATCACTATGATTTATCTTTGAATATATTGTATTTCAAGGTTGAAAAATATTAATAAAAGATATGCTTTTATTTCTTTGTAATTATGCAAATGAGAACAAAAATTACTCATGTTTAGCATGTTCATTTACTTTCTTAGTAAATTGTGTGTGTAATTTCTAGTAATATGAGAAGGCATGTTACAAATGTGGAGATGTTTTGTGTCTTGAACTTACCAAGATGATATTATTGAGAGGCCTGGAAGAAGAACCTAGGCGGACCCTTGACCTTATGGGAAAATGTGATGTCATAAAACTAAGTCTTCCAGACATGTCTGTATTATGTAGAAACTATTCAAGAACAAGAGGAAAAATAAAAAAATCTAAACTAATAAAGGATAACAATGAAATATGACAGTTAATGGAAGAACTTGCAAACTTGAAACCAAACTTTTTAATCCAGCTGAATACCATGCTGGATGGGATGCAAGCCAAAAACTATAACCCTTTCAATTTACTATCCTAGGTGTAGAAATAAACATCTTTTGAGGGACTGTCCTTTAGATAAAAAAGATATTTGTCAAGTTTGTGAGAAGAATCACTCCACAGACCAGTGTGAACTATTATAGGCCATAAAAAATTCTAAAAAAGGTTCCTTCAGTTGAGGAAGAACTTAATTACATTAGATAAAGGAAGGGTGGTAATTTTTTGTATAATCAATATTCAAATCAATCCTCTTGGCATCCACCAATGAACTGAAACAATAACCCTTGGTCTACACCATGGCCCAAACAACAAATATTGCATTAATGGGGACCTTATTCTAAGGGATCCCAAGAATGGACATCAACCTTGACATAATTTCTAGTGATCTAACCAACCATAACAAAAATGGTATCCTCCAAATACAACACTTCAATGGAACCCACCATATAATCAATTCTACCAAGAACCATGACACACTCAAAACTAACAAAAAACCTTATTTCTTCCACCTCCATACATGCAAAGTCAATCCCAAATTGAGATAGTTATTCAGCCATAACTTCCTGCCCAACTTGTAGTGAATCTTAAAAATAAGAGATAGGTTGCACCCGTATATTCTATTAACAAGAGAATATAGCTAGGATTCATGTTTTACACCATGGAAGTATTCAATTGTGATAGGGGATAAACTATCCAAGCCTTCTTAACTGACCATAGTAGGGTTTATAGACAACGAGAAGGTATATTTTTTGAGAATAACAACGAATTCATCAACAAGAGGCCACACTCTTCTTTTAAGACCTCCCAAAGTTACTTCAGAACCTAACTCTAAGACAAAGATGAATGCAAGATATAACATTCTTCTGATGTTGCATTCTAAAACTATTCTAGAACATGCTCCATTCTGAGAAAGATTAAAATGGCAATTCCAAAATCCCCTCCTAAATCAATACCTTTGTTCGAATCTAGACTCATTTAGGAGTTAAAGAGGTTGACCATTGAATTTCCCTTGCTGCAATCTATTAAAAGATTTTAGAGCTCAATCACCTCATTAAATAGAATTGTATAAAAACCCCTCGAAGAAAGAACAAACATTCCAAAACTATCCATGTAGATGGTAATTTGGCCGATCTCTTAGCAAAACTCCTTCCACCCAAATATAGTGATTTGGGCAGTCCCGTGATTTTATCCATAGAGGTTATAGAAATTTTGTATGCATTGGTTGATTTGGGAGTGACCATTAATGTCATGTTTGTGGAAGTAATGGAAACACTATCCCTCATAGGGCTAGAGCTAACCAATATCATCCTGCACATGGCTAACCAATTAGTATCCATCCCAAAATATGTAATAAAAAATATCCCCATCCTCGTAGAATCCTGGGAGTGCATCCTGTGGCTTTTATAATATCCAAATCATGATTCTAGACTTTATTCTATACACATTGATTAAATTTTTAGATTCTAGACTTTATTCTATACACATTGATTAAATTTTTGAATAGTTTTAAAAACATTTAGGGGAGAGCATGCTCAAATTTTCATTTTTTCAAGAAGTGTCCACTTTGAAAATTCATAAAAATGCATACATTCATTAAAAAATTAACAAAAAAATCAGGCATAAACTACATGATGTTAGCTAATTTTCCATCGAAGCGATTTGTGAAATACTTAAAAAAATTATCATTTTAGGGGGAGCACACTAGACACTGTTATATTTTTTTGACAAAAACATGAGCACTTTGTGTGCTCCCCCTATTTAGAAAAAAAGAGTAGTTTAGAAATTAGATTCAGAGGACTACAAAGCTTGTTTTTGTCACATCTTCTAATTTTGAGCGTGACTATCTTCAATTTCTCATCCAAGATTAGTTTTTATTGATTTCAAAAAAAGTGGCCACTTTTGACCCCCTTCTGGTTCCCATTTCCATGCACATACCCCACAATCAAATATGAGAACACAAGATTGTCATATGGTGCTAGCCTTATTTAATAATTATAGTCAAATCTAAGGACATGGAAGGGAGGTCTTGAGTGGGGATGTAACCTAGATTTCATCACACAAGTTAACTTGTGGATGAGTTGTGGGTTACACAACCCCCTCGAACCAAAAACCAGTAATAGATCTATAATCTCGAGAGCACAATATTCTATATCCCAAATGCTTGCAAACATAGATTACATACTTAGGTATAAGATGCACAAGTAAAACTTGTGGGATTAAAAAATGGATGTGGAATAGGTTCGCCAAAAGTACTCATCCAAGTTTACCATAGTCGACTCTAGTAAATTTCAACATAGGTATGGGTAAAAGTTTAGAAATGTGTCACACTTTTATAAAAGAAATGACCAACACAAATATAATTTTCCAACTTAAACAATGAAAAAGTCATATGTATGTTTTGAATTTTAAAATGACATAAACTAATGAATTGTAGATATTTTAATGTAGTTTATGCTTATAATTTTTTTTTTTTTTTTTCAAAATTAGTTGGATATATTTTTTTATAAATTTAATAGATGAGTTTTAATTGTTGATTTAAAAAAAAGTGACGTCGATGGGACGTCAAGAAAAATATAACAAAATTAACTTTTTTTTCTCTGAATTAGACAAATCAAATATCTAGTGCATGGCAAATTTTTTTTGATGAATAATTATTTTTTAATAATTTTTTAAAGTAAAATTTAATTAGAACATTATAGTTTTCATGGGACATCAAGGTTTGTGAATTTTTTTATTTTTTATTTTATTTCTAATTAGCTGCATGTTTGATTATAATAACCTACTTGTAGTAAATTTAAAATAATCCTAATAGAACTAATCAAAATATTGAAAAAAATATTTCTATAAAGCCCACAATTTGATCACAAATATCGAAGGTAAAAGATGTAATTAATCAGCTTAATTACAGTATAAAAGATAAAAAGGTGTAATTAATCCGCTTAATTACAATATCTCAAGTAAAAGATAAGTCTCATAAATATGAATCAAGATGTCATTAAATCCTACAAAGTCACGTGCTCAATCCAGGCAAAAATCACTATAATAATATACAAGTCCATTGGCATTCATGCCATAATACATCCAATTTCAAGTTACAATAATCATATACAACAAGAATAAATAAATCAATACACTCATTAGTCGCCACGAACCAAGTGGTTCTCTTGCGAGCTGAGAGACGGGAACATGGCCCAGGTGCTTTTCCACCCAACCATGAAGCAATTACACTTCCCCAGATCCCTTAATGAAACGAAGGAAACTCAGCCCTGCATGAAATGTCTAGCTAGAACAACTAGCAGGTGGGAATACCTGATGCAACCTTGATGTCTAAATGTGCAATTCTAAATAATGAAAAGCAGATTGTCTCACAACAGGATGTGGCAGAGATATATAAAAATAAGTTTGCTAGACAAAATAATCATCTTTTTCAATGACAACTCGATTAGATATAATCCTTTAAAACATAGTAACCTAGTTCAATTCCCAAAAAGAGGAAAAGCCATCTCTGATAATCCACATTCGGCATCCTAGCCCAGAAAGTAACCCAATAACATTTCTAGATAAAATCTACTTCTTTCCCCAAGAACAAGTAAATAAATAATAAAATAAACGAATCAAAGTTCATTAATAAATCATTAAAAATCCCTTTCCCAAAACACCAATCAAGGAAATACACTTTCCAAGCAATAATCCATCATTCATTACATATAATTGCATCCATGAGGTTATCAAATTGATATAATCACCAAGTCTATATTTCAATCATAGTTTCTCAATATTATAAACACTCTAAGTTACTTGACATTATTACTATCAAATATGTGACAGGAACTCCAGAAAACATATAAACAAACTCCCTATCACAATTATGATAGTAACTGCAGAAACATATAAATAATCTTCCTATCGCAACTGTGATAGGAACTACAACATAAATAAATAAAAACAAAAGAACATAGTGTAAAATCTTTTACTGTCATTCAATGATAATGTTTAAAAATATGTTTTGGACAACAAACAATACAGGAACAGTCAGCTATAAGAATCTCTTATTATCACCCAAGTTTATAGAATTGTTTTTAATCATTCAAGAAAAAGTTGATTCCAAATATAAGATTGATTCTAACAATCACACAAAAATATTATAGAGTTTACTAATATCTGGTAGAGAATAACCTGGTCAACGACTGGGTGTTGTTTAGATTTCAGGTCAAAGTTTAAAGGCGACGGTCAGAAGGAGGCGATCACCTTAGCATTCGATCCAGAAAGCAAGAAAAACAAAGTCTATGAGATAAAACAATAAGCCGAACCAATATCAATGTTTGCAGTTAAAGAAGATTGGCGGCAGAAAGAATTAATGGTAGGTCGATTCTAATTTTTAATGAGCTAACAATGCTTCTATTAGCAAGTTGACGCCTGGTAAGAGAGGAATACACAATAAAATAGAATAAGAAACTGGTGCCAAGAACAGACTAAGGTTAGAGGCTTTTAGAGGGTCAATTTTGAGTCAAGACACCATGATTTTTAAGGCTAACGACAGAGATAAATCCAAGGGGAGCAGTTTAGAAAAAAAGGGCAACACAAGCCTAAGTCTGTCGTTCAACGACCATGAAGAGTTTAATGCGAGTTGTTTAGCAAGTCGATTGTCTATGTTTTTTAATAGTCATAACTAGCATTTAAATGAGATAATCAAACAAGAAAAATACCCGAGATTATCTCCCTGAAAACATAGGTCGATTCTGCTTGAGTCACTCACTCCTACTACCTTCCAATCGCTGCCTTGAATCTTCTTTCTGTCGCCCTAGATGAAAGTCCTTTCTACCTTCAATGCTCACTTAAAATCAATTACTTCCTGCTGCAAAAAAATTGTGGGTGTTTTTCCCTACTGAATGCCCTTCTTTTATCAAAAATCCCTCTTATTTTTGGCGTCCCCAATTTAGGAAAAATGCTGCCTTTTCAGATAACTGAAGCTCTGCCTCCGTTTGCATGAAAAATTGCCTTTCAAAAAGGCTCTAAATTTCTATTTTATTTAAAATAACAACTTTAATTTAGCTCACCGTCGCATGCATGACAGTAAGTTATTTTTAATTGTCTCTTTATTTAATTTTTTGAATATAATATTATTATTAATATATTTTAACTATTTTTAAATCAATCAAGAAGTAAAACAATAGAATAATATATATATCTACTATAATCAAATATATTATTGCTTAAATCTAATTTAGATATTCTTCCAAACATCCATACTCATATAAATAGAAAATGTTTATTATTATTTATTTAACATATAAAATACAACCATATATATTCACTATTTTACAATACAATTCCCATTTAAAATATAATTTGAAAAGACATTTAATTCTTATAATCAAATCATGCATTCAAAAAGGATTTTTATTAATAATTAAAACATAATATTTTCTAAGTATCTAACCATCAATCATATTTATCATCCACACTATGATGCATAAAATAAGCCATTCAAAATGCAATATGAGACTATGTGAGTGTGCGATTGCATCAGAGTTAACCATCCCAAATAGTCCTTGCTAAGTGGCTAGAACACCTCTACCTCAACCATGTTCTCATCTTCGACGAGTATCTGCATTCATTTGCACTCAACTTGACATCAATAGGTTAGTTCCCTAAAACATAGTCGAAGCAAAACATCATAATCACATCGATAATATTTAATATTTAAATCAACTTTCCAATTTACTCAAATATAACTTCACGATAATTACCTTCACATATGTGGAACTTACTCAAAGTAAAACAATCATGGTAAATATTCACTAATCTAGAATAACAATATAGTCCATAAAAATGAGACGTGACATCCTTCCCCACTTTGAAGAGACATCGTCCCGGTGTCTTATTACACATCAAAACAATAAGGTATCAATTAACCACCAACAAGGTATCAAAGTATCATAAAACAATAACAATAACTCAAGGTACCATAAAATAATAACTGAACTCAAAGTATCATAATCCATGCATGAATGAGAAATCTATGTCATCCTCCAATGAGGAATGTTGCAAGTATGAGGTGAACCAGTGTTGTCATTGATGTCAACATACTCATATTGCATTAACAAGAAGGATTGGATGAGCAGTGTGTTGAGGATATTGAGAAAATTAGCCTCAGTCAGGAACAGTGAAGAACAGTGATGAGAAGAAGGCAAATGTACTGTATAGGATGAGAACCGGAGGATTCAGATTAAAGGGTTTGTAGATATGAGTCTTGAGATGCTTCAGTTAAGATTTCAGAGGTCTGCATGAAGATCTGAAGGAGCTATGGCTGTCGGTGTGGAACCAGTTCTGGCAAGTGTTCAGAGGTGACAGAGGATCATAGAAAGGTCCGGTGAGGTCCGGAATTGTATAATCTTAATCTGCGGATTGGAAGGAGTGTTTGTGATGTCCTTGAGATGTGTCATCTTAATTTGTGTATGATTTGGATATCTGGAAGTACCTTTTTGCATTGTGACAGTGGCGATAGACTGTGTTCTTGAAGTTCCAGATAAGGAAGAGAAGAGATTCCAGTAAGTAGAAGAAGTGCGGATGTACCTGGTCATTCAGGAAGGCTTGTGAAGATTCTTGGATCATGCTGAGGTCGTGTTGTTGGTCCGCATTGATGGTAGAGCCCGGGATTGAAGATATTCTTCCAGATGAAGTTCTTGTTCCGACTAGCCGACCGGATGAGTTGTTCATCCTATGAATGTTCTTGTGGTGGCCGACCGGATGTGTTATTCATCTTGCGGATATTCTTATGGTTGATTGCTGACTTAGATGATTGTTCCTAAGTCGATGTCTTGTATAAATAAAAGTTTGTGAGTTCATTTTGGTATGTGATTTGTGGAGATGAGAGCGGTGTAGCGAGGATAAGTACGAAAGACAGAGCAGGGGTTTTGGGCTTAAATGGAACTGATCTGGACATGGTAGAAATGTCATTCTCTAGTTCAAGACTGTGATTCTTATCACTTTGTAGACAGTGTGTCTCCTTGTAGGCAGTGGGCCTCTTTGTGAGCAGTGTGCTCGGGCAGTGAGCCCTAATTGGCAAGTGCCATTCTTTTTCTTATTCTTCTAACAGAGAATAATTCTTGGGTTAATCACCCCGTGGTTTTTCCCTTAACCGGTTTTTCCACGTCAAAATCTTGGTGTTCAATGTGTTGATGTTTATCTGCTCTTGTATTTGTGCATTATGCTTTCATGGATGATTAATTGATATGTTGTTAACTAATAAAGAAGAATCAAGTGTTTGAAGTAGTAAGGAAGTTTTTATACAACTGATTCACCCCCCCTCTCAGTTGTATGCCCTAGATCCAACAATTGGTATCAGAGCCAAGTTCCTCTGAAAGGAGCTTAACCGCTTGAGGAGATCCAGGATGTCGTCATACAAGAAGGATAGTCTGAAGTTCGATGGAACCAACTTCACTCTTTGGAAAGGTAGCATGAAATGTCACTTGGAATGTATGGGAAAAGCATACTTGGCCATGGTCTCAAAACCATATGTACCTCCACAGGGTGGTCTGACAACTCTGAATGAAATCACAGATGCTGAAAACAATCTGCGGACCAAAGAAGCTCTTCTAAGCGCATTGAATGACTCAGATCTCTCAAATGTTATTGACCTACCAACTGCATATGAGATCCTGACTAAACTGGAACTTCTATATGAAGGAGACGAGTTTGTCAAGAGTGCAAGGTTGCAAAGTCTGAAAGGGAAATTTGAAAGATTGAAGATGAGAGATGATGAAAACATCACTACTTTTATGCCACAAGTGAATGAGCTGGTGTGTGGAATTAGAAATGCTGGTGGAACTCTGGATGAAAATGAGATTGTTTGCAAAATCCTTAGATCCCTTCCTACTGCCTACAAAATCAAGGTTGCTGCCATTGATGAATTCAGAGCTCACACAACTGTCACAAGAGAACAATTGGCTGGCAAACTAGCTGCATTTGAAATGACCGAGTTTGGAGATGATCCTCCCAAGACTGAATCTGCTTTCAAAGCCAGTGCCTATGTGAAAGGCAAACAGAGATTTGATCCGGGTGAAAACTCTTCAAGGAAGATGTCATGGTATGATCAAGCAAGAATAGACATGGAAGAAGAAGAAGCAGAAACAACTCAACTTGAAGCCCTCATTGCAAAGAGACTGCCAAGAGGATCCGGTAAGTATGAAGGAAAACTACCCTTTAAGTGCTTCAACTGCAATAAGATTGGTCATTTTGCTTCAAGATGTCCAGAAAGATCTGCAAGGTCTAATACTAACAAACAAAGGTCTCAAAAGAACTGCTATTATGTTCATGAAGAAGATGACAATGAAGGAGTAACAGATGATGAATCAGAACTAGGAAGCAAATCCGGAAATGAATGGGTGTTTATTGCCATCAAGGAAGAAGATTCAATATCCTCTGAATCTGTCAATCACAAGGTTGTGGAAAGAGCTTTGGCTGCTCAAGTGGAAGAAAAGGATGATTGGGTTATTGACAGTGGATGTTCTCATCATATGACTGGTGACAAGAATAAGTTCTTGGATTTGGAAAGGTATGAAGGAGGAATGGTAAAATTTGGTGACAATTCTGCTGGCAGAATCAGAGGTAGGGGAACTATTTCCTTTGATGGAAAGAGTAAAACAGGTAATGTACTATATGTTGAAGGATTGAAGCACAATCTTCTCAGTGTTGGTCAGTTAGTGGACAAAGGCTATGATCTCCGGTTCAAGAATGGAAAATGCAGAATCTTTACAAGCTCCGGAACTGAAATTGCATCCGGTACTCAAACAAAAGGTAATATCTTTCATCTGGTTGGTTCAAATAAAAGTTGTCTGTTTGTTCAAGTTGATCAGAGTTGGTTATGGCATAGAAGAATGTGTCATGTAAATTTTGATAACATCATCAAGATAAGCAATATTCAGGCTGTAAGAGATCTTCCAAAATTGATGAAACCTACAAATAGTTTGTGCAAAGAATGTCAGCTAGGTAAACAGTGCAGAGTCTCCTTCAAAAGCAAAGATCAGTCCTCTACCGGGTTGTTGGAATTAGTACATACTGATCTCTGTGGTCCAACAAGAATCAAGAGTCTACAAGGTGATAGATATTTCATGTTACTAATTGATGACCATTCCCGGATGATGTGGGTTACCTTCCTAAAAGAGAAATCAGAAGCCCTTGAGAAGTTCAAAATCTTTAAAGTATGGTAGAGAATCAAACCGGATTGAAACTGAAGTGTCTAAGGTCTGATAGAGGTGGTGAATTTACATATGGTGAGTTCATTGACTTTTGTGAGAAGCAGGGTATAAGGAGATAGTTGTCTGCTCCTAGGACTCCACAGCAGAATGGAGTAGTTGAGAGAAAGAACCGGACCATCCAGGAAGCTGCCAGGACAATGATGTTGGAAGCTAATGTTCCTCAGATATTCTGGAAAGAAGCTATCAGCACTGCAGTCTACACTCTCAATCGAGTTCAAATCAGAAACAATACCGGTAGGACCTCCTACAAACTCTGGTTTGGCATCACTCCTACTGTGAAATATTTCAGAGTATTTGGTAGCAAGTGTTATATTAAAAGAGATGAAGATCTAGGAAAGTTTGATGCTAGAAGTGATGAAGGAATTTTCTTGGGTTACTCCACTCAAAGCAAAGCATACCGGTGTTACAATAAGAGACTGAGGAAGATGATAGAAAGCACTAATGTGAAAGTTGATGAAGGAATTGAGAAGCCCTCAAGATTTTATGAGTTTGATGAAGATGACCAAGATGGTGTTCAGGTTCAAGGAACTCAATCCTCTCCGGTAAGTCAGAGTCAGCCTGATCCGGTAAATCAGGAAGAAAAGATAGGTCTGAATGAACCTGATCAAGAAGCAGCAGTGCAGGATACTCCCAAAATTCTAAGGTATGTAAGACTGAACCACTCTGAAGATCAGATCATAGGTGACAGAAGCAAAGGTGTACAAACTAGAAGGAATGTTGCTCAAAATCAGGATGAATGTTGTCTGATTTCAAAGATTGAACCTAAAACAATAAATGAAGCCTGCAATGATGAAAACTGGACCAAAGCAATGGAAGATGAATTGATGCAAATTGAGAAAAATCATACTTGGGATCTTGTTCCCAGACCTAGAGACAGGAATGTAATTGGAACCAAATGGGTCTTCCGAAACAAACTGAATGAAGCTGGTGAAGTAATCAGAAACAAAGCTAGATTGGTCTGCAAAGGCTACTCTCAAATAGAAGGAATTAATTTTGAAGAGACCTTTGCCCCGGTGGCAAGAATTGAAGCAGTCAGATTATTTCTTGCATTTACTGCCTTTAAAGACTTCAAGGTATATCAGATGGATGTCAAGTCTGCTTTCCTAAATGGTGATCTGGAAGAAAAAGTTTACATTGAACAACCGGATGGATTTCAATTGTCGGATAATGATGATATGGTCTGCAAGTTGAAGAAAGCACTGTATGGATTAAAGCAAGCCCCAAGAGCATGGTATGAAAGGTTGGATAAGCATCTTGTACAGATTGGATTCAACAAAGGTACTGCTGACAGTAACTTATATTTCAAAATTGATCATCAAAACATTTTGATTGTTGAAGTGTTTGTGGATGATATCATTTTTGGAGGAAGAGATAGTATGTGCAAAACTTTTGCAAATTAGATGAAAAGTGAGTTTGAAATGTCTATGCTTGGTGAAATGAATTTCTTCTTGGGTCTGCAAATTACTCAAACAAAGAAAGGGATCTTCATTTCTCAGACCAAATATGTGAAAGAATTGTTGAGGAAATTTGGTATGGAAGATTCAAAGCCAATGAACACTCCCATGGTAATCGGATGCAAGTTGAGCAAAGATGATGACTCCCCAAAGGCAGATCAGACAAAGTATAGATCAATGATTGGTGGATTGCTGTATCTCACTCAGACTAGACCAGATATAATGCAGGTTGTTGGTCTTGTAGCAAGATTCCAGGTTGATCCTAAAGAATCTCATGTTATGGCAATCAAAAGAATTTTTAGGTACTTGAAAGGAACAACTGAGTATAGTTTATGGTACCCTAGAGATCCAGATTTCTCTCTTCATGCTTACACAGATGCAGATTGGGCAGGAGATGTGGATGACCGAAAAAGCACTAGTGGTGGAGCATTCTTTTTGGGGAAGAGATTGGTTTCTTGGCTAAGCAAGAAACAAGATGTAATATCTCTGTCTACAACTGAAGCAGAATACATTGCAGCAGCAGGTAGTTGCACTCAAATCTTATGGATGAAGCAGATGCTAAGAGACATTAAAGTTGAATATGAGGAGCCTATCACAATTTTCTGTGATAATTCAAGTGCAATTAATATTTCTAAGAATCCGGTATAGTACTCTAAGACTAAGCACATATCTATCAAGTTTCACTTTTTGAGAGAACAAGTGAACAAGGAAGAAGTCAGGTTGGAGTATGTTCCCTCCAAGGATCAGATTGCAGATATCTTTACTAAACCTCTTCCCAAGGACTGTTTTGAATATCTCTGGGAGAAGTTAGGGGTCATGGCCCCTCCGGTGATGAACTAGGATGCACTGATGTGCATCAGTCCGGTGGATATCATAGTCATATCTTGTGATCCGAATTGATGATGGGGAGTTGCTACTAAGGGGGAGCAGCTGGTATGATTTTGATGTGTTAGAATTGCAAGTATGAGCCCTTTGCCATTGATGTCAAAAGGGGAGAGAAGACATGTGAAAAACAAGTGGTTGATGATCAAAGGGGGAGCAGTAAATGAGGAGAAGACATGTTGCTGATAGGGGGAGCTGTGACAGAAAGGAGAAGTTCTTGTCTTGATGGTTTTTCACATCATATGTTGCCATCAATGACAAAGGGGGAGATTGTTGCAAGTATGAGGTGAACCATTGTTGTCATTGATGTCAACATACTCATATTGCATTAACAAGAAGGATTGGATGAGCAGTGTATTGAGGATATTGAGAAAATTAGCCTCAGTCAGGAACAGTGAAGAACAGTGATGAGAAGAAGGCAAATTTACTGTATAGGATGAGAACCGGAGGATGCGGATTAAAGGGTTTGTAGATATGAGTCTTGAGATGCTTCAGTTAAGATTTCAGAGGTCCGCATGAAGATCTGAAGGAGCTGTGGCTGTCGGTGTGGAACCAGTTCCGGCAAGTGTTCAGAGGTGACAGAGGATCACAGAAAGGTCCAGTGAGGTCCAGAATTGTATAATCTTAATCTGCGGATTGGAAGGAGTGTTTGTGATGTCCTTGAGATGTGTCATCTTGAGTTGTGTATGATTTGGATATCTGGAAGTACCTTTTTGCATTGTGACAGTGGCGACAGATTGTGTTCTTGAAGTTCCAGATAAGGAA
This sequence comes from Cunninghamia lanceolata, assembly GCA_027924645.1. NCBI lineage: Eukaryota > Viridiplantae > Streptophyta > Pinopsida > Cupressales > Cupressaceae > Cunninghamia > Cunninghamia lanceolata. The sequence goes on along the minus strand of BSBN01001240.1, from coordinate 1,248,048 downwards.
GAGAAGAGATTCCAGTAAGTAGAAGAAGTGCGGATGTACCTGGTCATTCAGGAAGGCTTGTGAAGATTCTTGGATCATGTTGAGGTCGTGTTGTTGGTCCGCATTGATGGTAGAGCCCGAAATTGAAGATATTCTTCCGGATGAAGTTCTTGTTCCGACTAGCCGACCGGATGAGTTGTTCATCCTGCGAATGTTCTTGTGGTGGCCGACCGGATGTGTTATTCATCTTGCGGATATTCTTATGGTTGATTGCTGACTTAGATGATTGTTCCTAAGTCGATGTCTTGTATAAATAAAAGTTTGTGAGTTCATTTTGGTGTGTGATTTGTGGAGATGAGAGCGGTGTAGCGAGGATAAGTGTGAAAGGCAGAGCAGGGGTTTTGGGCTTAAATGGAACTGATCCGGACATGGTAGAGATGTCATTCTCCAGTTCAAGACTGTGATTCTTATCACTTTGTAGATAGTGTGTCTCCTTGTAGGCAGTGGGCCTCTTTGTGAGCAGTGTGCTCGGGCAGTGAGCCCTAATTGGCAAGTGCCATTCTTTTTCTTATTCTTCTAACAGAGAATAATTCTTGGGTTAATCACCCCATGGTTTTTCCCTTAACCAGGTTTTCCACGTCAAAATCTTGGTGTTCAATGTGTTGATGTTTATCTGCTCTTGTATTTGTGCATTATGCTTTCATGGATGATTAATTGATATGCTGTTAACTAATAAAGAAGAATCAAGTGTTTGAAGTAGTAAGGAAGTTTTTATACAACTGATTCACCCCCCCTCTCAGTTGTATGCCCTAGATCCAACAAGGAAAACATCTATCAATCTCCTCCACATCCTCCCATGTGGCATTGCCCTATAAATATTGGTCCCATTGGACCTTATATTGCACATCTCTACTACGCAACTTAGTGTTGCGCTTCTCCAAAATTCAAGTGGGCTCCACCAACACCACTCTTGGATCCTGAACCTGTAAAGCACGCCAATCAAGAATATGTGACGCATCAGGATGATAAATCTTAAGTAAGGACACATGAAAAATATTATGGATTATGGCAAGTGCAGGCGGTAGAGAAAGTCTATAAGCTACAAGATTTATCACTTCCAAAACTTCGAACGGTCCTACAAAACGAGGAGCAAGTTTGGACGTCTTGCCAAACAAAACTAAACTCTTCTGAGGTTTGACCCTCAAAAAGACTTTGTCACCCACAAAGAACTATCTAGGCATTCTATTCCTATCTGCATAACTCTTTTGATGATATGAAGCTTGCGTCAACCTCTCCTTGATCAACTTCATTTGATCATCCATTTCCCTCAACATATAAGGACCTATCACTATTCCATCCTCCACCTTATCCCAACTGATAGGTGTTTGACACCTACACCCATAAAGAGCTTCGAATGGTGCCATTCCCAAAGATGCATGGTATGAATTGTTGTATGCAAACTCTACCAATGGAAGATACTCCTCCCATTTATACTATTGATCCATACAATACATTTTGAGAAGGTCTTCTACAACTTGATTAACTCTTTCTCTTTGACCATCTGTTTGAGGATGATATGCCGAATTGGAATTCAACTTTGTGCCCAAAGATGAATTAAGAGTTGTCCAAAATCTGGATGTCATGCGAGTGTCTCGATATGAAATGATCGTCTCAGGCACTCCATGTAATCGAAAAATCTTTTGAACAAACTTCTTAGCTAGAATCATAGAACCATCTGAAAGATTCCCCATAATGAAATGTGCTACTAGTCAACTTGTCCACAACCACTAAAATAACATCATGCCTATTCTTAGACATGGGTAACCCCTGAATAAAATCCATACTTATCACTTGCCACTTATGCTTAGGAACACTATGCAGGTACAACAATCCTGCTGGATGCACATGCTCAGCTTTGACTCGTTGGCATTCCAAACATTGAGCCACAAATTTTGTCACATCCTTCTTAAGTCTAGGCCAAAAGTATAAAGGTCTCAAACCTTCAACCATCTTGGTCACTCCAGGGTGCCCTGAATATGGTGCATTGTGGATCTCCTCAAGCACTAACTTCCTCAACTCTCCTGAGTTAGGAATATACATCCTTCCCTGAAATCTCAAAAGTCCATCTGATTCAATCACATAACCATCAAACCTGTGATCTAAGGGGTCTACTTCCAAAGCTTGCTTTACTCTTTCATAATGCTCATCCCCTTGAAGATTCTAAATTACTTTCTATTTCAAATTGGATCTCGTTGTAACCATGGCAGCCAGATGTCTTCTTCCACTAAGAGCATCTACTACTCTATTCTCTTTTCCTTTTATATACTCAATTCCAAAGTCATACTCACTAAGGAATCCTAACCACCTTCTCTGTCGTGCATTAAGGTTAGGTTGATTAAATATATACTTTAGCCCTAAATGATCTATCTTTAACTCAAAGGGCTCACCTAAAAGGTAATGCCTCCACATTTGAAGTGCATGAACTATGGGAGCTAACTCAAGGTCATGTGGCACATAGTTGAACTCATGTTGCTTTAACTTTCTTGACTCATATATAACCACTTGCTCATTCTACATCAACACTCCTCCTACTCCTTCTCTTGAAGCATCAGTTATAACTGTGAAGTGACCATTAGGATCTGGTATGGTCAAGATAGGAGCAGTTGTGAGCTTTTCCTTTAGCACTTGGAAAGCTTGCTCACACCTTTCTATCCGACCAAACTTCCTACCCTTCTTTTGTAGTGAGATAATCGGTGCTGCTATAGTTGAGAAACCTTCCACAAACTTTCTATAATAACCTACACGTCCCATAAAACTTCTGACTTCTGTCACACTTTGCAGTGCAGGCCATTCCATTATCGCTTTTATCTTCTTAGGTTCAACTGCAATCCCTTCTACTGAGATCACATGACCAAGATAGTGCACTTTATCTTGAAAGAATGTACACTTAGATAATTTACCACAAAGCTTTCACTCTCTCAAGTACTACAAGACTATTTTCAAATACCTTTCATGTTCTTCCACTGATTTAGAGTACATCAATATGTCATCAAGGAAGATCAACACAAAATCATCTAAACAATCTCTAAAAATGCTATTCATCAAATTCATGAAAGTTGTTGGAGCATTTGTCAATTCAAATGGTACCACTGTGAACTTGTAGTGACCATATCAAGTCTAAAAGTTGTTTTAGAGATGTCCTCATCCTTAATCTGTAATTGGTGATAGCTGAATCTAAGGTCTATCTTTAAGAACACCGTAGCTCCTTTCATCTGATCAAAGAGCTCATCTATTCTTGGGAGTGGGTACTTGTTATTTATAGTAGCTTTGTTAAGCATCCTATAATCACTGCATAATCTCAAAGTATCATCCTTCTTCTTTACAAAAATGACCAGTGTGCCCCATGGAGACACACTAGGTCTAATGAACCCTTGATTCGACAAATCATGCAATTGTGCTTTAAGCTCATACAATTCTGTAGTAGTCATCCTATAGGGTGCCTTAGATTGAGGCTTAGTCCCTAGTAGAAAATCAATTGAGAAGTCAAATTCTCTCTTCGGTGGTAACTCTGTCAACTCTACAGGGAATACATCTTTGAAATCTCTAAGGATTGGGTAGTCATTGAACACTGGTTCTTCTTTGTCAAGGTCCTTTATTTGGATGACATAAATGGCACACCCTTTCCTCTTGACTTTCTTTAATTGCATAGCCGAGATTTGCCTAAGCTCTAAAGGTCTCTTAGATCCATTAATTTCCACTTGATTTCCTATGTCATCCAAACATCTAACAACTTTGTCTTCACAATTCACTAGAGGCTTATGCTCAACTAACCATTTGATTCTTAGAATTACATCATAAGAGCCTAAAGGTACTACATACAGATTAACTTGCATATGAAAACTAGGAAGCTCTAACTCACTGCATGCTAGACATGAGTCTACTCTCTTTTCTGCTCTATTGCCATATTGTACCATCCAATGCCCAGGTCTTATAGATAACTTAGATACTACTCTAGGTTCTACAAAACATTCTGTGGCACCAATATCAATTAAAATAGAAGCTTGTAGTCCATAGAGCTTACCTTGAACCTAATAGGTGCTGCTTGAAAATCTGCTTGCCAATTATCCACTGCGACATGAATCTGATGTTGAGGTGCTCCTTGTTGGTTCTTGTTTCCCCTTCCAACTGATTTATGTGGACATGCATTTGCATAATACTCTCCTCCACAATTATAGCATCCACCCTTAGGTGCTATCGGTCCTTCAACTCTTTCTCTCTGATTATTGTTTCTGTTGTTATAGCCACCTCTTTTGTTTCCACCTTTTCAATCTTGAGAGTTATTACCTCTCTTCAAATTCCTGATCTACCTATTATTGCCTTGATTGTTATTCTGTTAATAGTTCTGCTGATTATTCTGAGGTCTCTTATTGGTATACTTCGCATCTCTCTACTTACGGTAACTGGCTGCTTGTTGCAACTTCTGCTCTTGTTTAATTGCCTTCTCAAAAATTGCATCCATAGTGAGTGGATTATGAATGTCTACCTCTACTCCAATATGAGGCCTTAATCCCAAAATAAACTTCTTGATCTGAAATCTCTCATCTGTTTGATACTGTGGTACATACTTAAGTAGATGAGAGAACCTCTCCCAATAACTGGTTACGAACATACCTCCTTGAACCAAATTCTGAAACTCCATCATCTTCTTGTTGAAGAATAGCTATGGTAACCATCTCTTCCTAAAAAGTTGTAGGAAAATCTCCCAAGTTATTTCACCAGGTAATAACTTCTTACCTACCTTCTCATTGTCCCACCATGTTGTTGCTTCACCAGTCAATTAGTAAGATCCTCACATAGCCTTCGTGTGATCTGAAAGGTTTCAGAGCCCAAATTATTTCTCCCTTTCTATTATCCAAGCTTCAGCCCCATCTCTAATTGTCTTTCCATCAAATTTCGGTGGTGATACTTTCTTGAGGTCTTTCCCCAACTCTTTTGCAATCCTTGCTTGATTATTAGTATTAACTCAAACCTTAGGAACTTGGACTTCTATCCTCAGATTCTCATTTTGTGTCTCATTCCTTGGGTTCTCATTAGCATTCTGCCGTCTAAGATTCCCTCTGATCTCCTGCTCATGAGCATTCATCCTCGTGTCCTGTTGGGTCAAGAGAGCAAGAATACAGTCTAATCTTCCATATTGATAATTACTAGCTGATGCAGAGCTGCAGCGTAAAATCTTGTCAATAGATTGGAAGCAGAGTCCTCCAATGAAAAATTTGTTCTCAAGGTCCAGATGAGACCGAAATTCACTCTTTTCTTACTATCGGCAAGACATTTCCTATGTCTCATCAAAGTAGCTCTTCCCTTGCCTATCGACAAGACACTAATTATCGGTTGAACTAAAAACTTCTTTGCCGATACTTACCTCTCACACCGACGCCAAACACTTCGTTGGTAAGACATCTACTGTCGGTCAAACAAAAAAAATCCTTCACCGATACATATTTCTCCCCGATGAGCCTTCCATCGGCCATACCTCGTCACCCTCACTCCGATGAGCATCTAACGCCTGCTTCTCCTTTGGCGAGACTTCTATCTGTCGGCAAGCTCTTTGAATCTCCTGTCGATGCTATTGGTTACGCCGATAGACTTACCATCGGCAAGACACTAACTATCGACAACACCTTCAATCCCTTCGCAGATGACGTATCTCTCACCGATGTGCTAGCAAAGACTCCTGGTCGGTCAGACCTTTCCTCTCTCACGCCGACGATAATGTTTATGTTGATGCACTCCTGTTATTGGCGTGACCCATTCTGTCAGCGAAGCTTCTAACACTTCTCCCGACGGTGTGTTTCACACCGATGTCCTTCATTGGTGACACTCAACCAACGTCACCCCGATCGGTGTGACCTCCTATTGTCGGCCCACGAATAATTTCTCAGCCCAATGCTTATAGTCATGCTGATGTATATTACATCGATGACACTCCTCCATCGGTAAGACACATACCTATCGGCGTGGGCCTTATTCCCTTTGCCGATGTCTCATGTCACACCGAAACTCCTACGCCAACCCCTTTCGGCCAGACTTCCCTACTACTCACGCTGATGACTTGAATGCAGAATACACCCGCAGGTTATCTATTACAAATAATAGACACTTAGAACTGGTGTCTTCTCGCCATACAACAACAAAGCATCCAATCAATATACACTTGGCATATACACCAATAGACATTCAATTGCAACAACAGGAGACACTGAGGAACTACTTACAGTGGTTCTGCAATTCCTAACCTTCCATACCTAAAACGAACAAAAATGGGGAAATTAATCTACAGGTCCATTCCACTGATTTCCCAAAAAATCTGCTAGTGGAATGGATTTATCCACTCAATTTGACCACAGAGGCACAAAACTAAATTATATACAAGCCCTACCCCGAATGAGTTTCTACATAGAATGCCTACACAGCATGCAGAATCCAGCAAGAAAACAATTTGCAGAACTTCTATTCCTCCTTAATGTTCAGAATTACATTTGACTGTCCAACTCAAAAGCCAAAACATACACCACTGTCACTGCTACGTTCTATTCCAGAGGATTCCCTATTTATCATTGCCAACGTGAGGGACCGACATTCCCCTCTGTGTCTGGGATTTGAATTTTCCAAGATTATAGGTGGAAACCCCTAATCTATTACATGACATCTATTTTGCATAAGACAACAAAACTCATAAAGCTAAGACACCTTGATTAACTTTCCCTTAATCCAAACTGTCAAGAAATGTCAAGTTTGGAGGTTTATAAACATGAAATGTCAAACTTAAACGTTACATTGGAAGATGCTATAGATAACATGAAATGCCAAAACTATGTTAGTCTTCTTCTTCTCCCTTTTGTGTATGTTGATCCTGTTGAAGGGGTGCTCTTGCACCATAGTCCCCGGGAGAAGAGATCTCAAGCCCCTTTGAGATCAGAGTTTGTAGGTCTACACCATGATTTGAAATCTGATCTGCAGTCATCCAAACAACTTCTGAATTTGGTTTCCCTTGCCAAGCTACCAAGTACTCCATGTACTCTTTGTTTCTTGTCTTCTTGACCACTCGTGAGTCTAAAATGTGCTTCAAATTTGGTGGATCATGCTTAGGAATATCATCATCTACTGCCTGCAATGGTTCCTGTTCTATATTTGCGTTTGGCTTGTATGGAGTCAAATCACATACATTGAAAATTGGTGACAATCCAAGATCAGGAGGAAGTTGGATCTCATATGCATTCTGCCCACACTTCTTTAAAATTTGACATGGTCCAATCTTCCTCTGCATTAGCTTGGTATACTTACCTTTGGGGAGCCTTTCCTTCTTCAGATTTACCCAGACCAAATCTCCAACTTCAAACTGTAAATCTCTTTTCTGCTTGTCAACATATGTTTTGTACTTCATTGTAGCCTGTTGGAGTTGGTACTTGACCTGATCATGTACTTCTTTAATAGCTGAAGCAAAAGCTTCACCATCTGCACTAATAGGCTCTCCTATAGGTAGATCTCTCAGCTCCAGAATACCCCTTGGATGAATTCCATACACTATTTGAAAAGGTGACTTTCCTGTACTCCTATTGATGGTGTCATTATAGGAAAATTCTACTTGTGGGAGGATATTATCCCATTTCTCTCCGTGCTGCTTGGTTAAACACCTGAGTAGATTACCCAATGAACGGTTAACAACTTCACTCTGTCCATCTGTTTGAGGATGGTAGGTTGATGAGAAGGACAAATTGGTGCCAAGCTTTTTCCAAAGAGTTCTCTAGAAGTGGCCAATAAACTTCACATCTCTGTTTGATACTATGTTCAATGGTAAACCATATATCCTCACTATTTCTTTGAAAAACAAATCAGCAACATATGAAGCATCACAAGTGGTTTTACATGGCAAGAAATGTGCCATTTTACTGAATTTGTCTACTACCACAAAAACACTATCATATCCTTTCCTTGTCCTAGGCAAACCTAGTACAAAATCCATGCTTATGCTCTCCCATGGCCTAGAAGGAATGGGTAATGGCTGATACAAACCTGCATTTGTGGATCGTCCTTTGGCTTTTTGACATATTACACATGCTTCCACAAATTTTCTCACATCTGACTGTAACTTAGGCCAATAGTAATGCCTCTTCACAAGATCAAGAGTTTTATCAAGACCAAAATGTCCTGCCATAGCCCCACAATGTTTTTCCTGAATAATATTCAGTCTCATAGAACATCTTGGAATACATAGTTGTCCTCCTTTGAAAAGTAATCCATCTTGGATCAGAAATTTAGAAAACTCAACATGGTATTTGTCTCCAAAAGAGGTACATACCTTGTAGATCTCTCCAAAGTGTTCATCCTCATCATACATTGTCTTCAAAGAATCAATCCCAACACTCTCCAATTGGATTTGATTGATGGTCAGAACTCTTCTGCTTAGAGCATCTGCTACTTTGTTCTTAACCCCTTTCTTGTGCTTGAGTGTGAAAGTGAAAGCTTGTAGAGTTTCCACCCACTTCATGTGTCTATGGTTCAGCTTCTCTTGACTGTTTATGAAACTGAGGGCCTGATTATCTGTGAACACTATGAATTCTTTGGGCATCAAGTAATGCCTCCATTTCTTAAGTGACTGGACTAGAGCATACATCTCCAAATCATAGGATGAGTATCTCTTCTTGGCATCATTTAATTTCTCACTGAAGAATGCAATAGGCCTACCTTCTTGGCTGAGTACTGCTCCAATTGCAATATGACTTGCATCACATTCTACTTGAAAAATCTTGCTGAAATCAGGAAATGCAAGAACTGGCTATTCTGCCACCTTCTTCTTCAATGTTTCAAAAGAATTATCTGCCTCCTTTGTCCATATAAATTTGCACTTCTGTCCTCCCTTTATGGTGTCAAATATGGGTGCACAGATATGACTAAATCCCTTTATAAATTTCCTATAAAAGGTTGCTAATCCATGGAAACTTCTAACATCATTCAAGGTTTTGGGTGTTGGCCAAGACAATATGGCACTTACCTTTTCTGGATCCATTTTCAGTTTGTTATGTGAGATAACAAATCCCCAGTAGATGATTTCTTCCTGCATAAACAGACACTTTACTAAATTGATCATTAGCTGCTCTTCATGTAACCTTTTGAGAAGCAAGTCTATATGGGTGAGATGTTCTTTCCTCATATTACTGAAAATCAGGATGTCATCTAGATATACTATGACAAATTTACCTATGAATTCTCTCAAGACCTCATTCATCAATCTCATAAAGGTACTAGGGGCGTTGGACAAACCAAAAGGCATGACCTTCCACTCATATAACCCCTCATTTGTCTTGAATGCAGTTTTCCACTCATCACTAGGTCTAATCCTAATCTAATGATAGCCACTCTTTAAATCTATTTTGATGAAGTATTTAGCACCTCCTAAACAATCAAGTAAATCTTCTATCCTAGGGATTAGAAACCTGTATCTGATTGTTATCTTGTTGATAGCCCTTGAATCAGTGCAAAGTCTCCAAGTGCCTTCCTTCTTTGGTGCTAATACAGCCGGTACTACACATGGGCTTAAACTTTTGCCAATTAGGCCTGTTTTCAACAACTCTTCAATTTGTCTTGCTACCTCTGTATTCTGATCTGGAGTGAGCTTATATGCTACTTTGTTTGGAAGTGTAGATCCTGGAATCAGATCTATACAATGGCTAATGTCCCTAATAGGTGGTAGGGAACTTGGCATCCCATCAGAGATAATGCCTTTGTACTTGACCAATAGCTCTTGGACAGCTGGGTCTATGAATTTTTGTTTCTTCTCTCCCTTGACTTAGATTGTTGTTGTTCCTTGTTTACCTTCAGGCAAGGAATTAGAGCATATGTAACTGCTCCTTCTTCTCCTATCTCTTTCATGAGTTGTTTGCCTTCTACCATCATCACCTTAACTTCTTTTCCTTTTGTCTCCACCTCATTCTCCATTAATGGTATCAATTCTATCACTTTACCATTCTTGGTGATGGAATAGGTGTTCCTAACTCCATCATGGTATGCTTTTAAATCATACTACCATGGTCTTCCAAACAGGAGATGGCAAGCATCCATCTTGGCAATGTCAAACAATAGCCTATCCTTGTATGGGCCAATTTGAAATTCTACCCAAGCCTATTCTTCTACAACTGTTTGCTGACCTTGGGTAAGCCATGAAATTTTATATGGGCAAGGATGTGGCAGTCTCCTAAGCTTAAGCTTTTCTACCATCTCAATAGATACAAAATTCTCAGTAGATCCAGAGTCAATCAAAACTTTACATACCTTTCCTCCTGCCTTGCAAGTAGTTCTGAATAGAGACTTCCTTTGTGGAGGTTCTTTTCTAGGCACCTTCATGGTGGTCATTGCTCTCCTAATCATCAAGGATTCTCCATTCTCGGGATACCCATAACTGCTAGGAGCATTCACACTTTGAATAGTGCTTGAGCTTGCTACACTTTGACAATCAGATTCTTGGATCAGATTGATCCTCTTTTCTCCTATTGAACTTGTTGCCTTTGTTGGACATCTACTGGCTATATGGCCTTCTTAGTTGCAATTGTAACATCTGATAGGTCCTCTGCCTTGAGATCTTCCTCTAAATGGTGGTCTTCTGCCTCTGATGTTTCCCTTTTGATTGTAGCTTCCTCCTTGGTTCTAACTGTTATCTCCTTTGCTGTTCTCTTGGTTGGATTCACTTTGGTATCCAAATCCTCTGCCTCTAAAAGGACTTCTTCCTCCTCTCTGCTGTCTTCCTCTACCTCTATTGTTCTGCTCATGCCTCCTCTTTAATTTTTCTTCCACTTTGAGTGCCATTTGATAGCATTTTTGGACTGTATCTATATTATGCAGATTTAGGTCTTCTTGGATGTTGAACCTCAATCCATTGAGGTACCTTGCTACCTTCTCTTCCTCACCTTCCCTTATCTTTGTTTTTACACACAACTTCATGAATTCTTCTGTGTATGAGCTGACATCTAGCTCCTTCTGCTTCAAATTCTATTTCCTCTTATGTAATTGGATATTGTAATCCAATGGAACATAGGCCTCCTTCACCAATGCCATCATTCTCTTCCATGTTGTAACTCTGTTCTTTCCCTCTTTACCCTGTCATCTTGGATGAAATTCCACCAAGTCAGTGCAGCTCCTTTCATTTTGGACTGAGCCATCTTCACTCTTTGGTGTTCTGGTATCTCTTCTGTCTCAAAGAAATTATTCAAGGAGTCTATCCACTCCATTACTGAATTAGGTTCCATTTTTCCTGCAAACACTGGCAGGTCTATTTTCACATCCATGGTCCTTCTTTCCATGGACCTGAGGGCATTGAGTAAGGGTCTTTGGTCTGTAGGAACCACTAGCTCTTCCTGCTCTGGGGTCTCCTCTTCATCCCCATCTTCTCATTCACCAAAGTTTTCTTCCCCTGTCTCCACTCTTTCCCTCAACTTCCTTAGTTCTTCCATCAATGCCTGATTTTGAGCTCTATCAGCCCTACTCTCTGCTATTTGCTTTTTCATCAAGGTTGTCAATTCAACATTGTTCAACTTTGTTGGAAGAGTCTCTGAAGCTTCTCCTTCTGACATTTTGCTTTCTTCTTCTACTGCTAGATGGAACAAACACCTTCAGAAATCAAATTACACACCAACCTTTCCTAAAGCTTTCTCTAGCTCTGATACCACTTGATGTAGAGCTGCAGCGTAAAAGCTTGTCAACAGATTGGAAGCAAAGTCCTCCAATGAAAAATTTGTTCTCAAGGTCCAAATGAGACTGAAATTCACTCTTTTCTTACTATCGGCAAGACATTTCCTATGTCTCACCGAGGTAGCTCTTCCCTTGCCTATCGGCAAGACACTAGTTATCGGTTGAACTAAAAACTTCTTTGCCGATACTTATCTCTCACACCGACACCAAACACTTCGTTGGTAAGACATCTACTGTCGGTCAAACAAAAAAATCCTTTGCTGATACATATTCTCCCCGATGAGCCTTCCATTGGCCAGACCTCGTCACCCTCACTCCGATGAGCATCTAACGCTTGCTTCTCCTTCGGCGAGACTTCTATCTGTCGGTGAGCTCTTTGAATCTCCTGCCGACGCTATTGGTTACGCCGATAGACTTACCATCAGCAAGACACTAACTATCGGCGACACCTTCATTCCCTCCGCCGATGTGCTAGCAAAGACTCCTGGTCGGTCAGACCTTTCCTCTCTCATGCCGATGATAATGTTTATGCCAATGCACTCCTGCTATCGGCGTGACCCATTCTGTCGGCAAAGCTTTTAACACTTCTCCCGACGGTGTGTTTCACACCGATGTCCTTCATTGGCGACACTCAACCAACATCATCCCGATCGGTGTGATCTCCTACTGTCGGCCCACGAACAATTTCTCAGCCCGATGCTTATACTCACGCCGATGTATATTACATCGACCACACTCCTCCGTCGGTAAGACACATACCTATCGGCGTGGGCCTTATTCTCTCTGCCGATGTCTCATGTCATGCTAAAAATCCTACGCCAACCCCTTTCGACCAGACTTCCCTACTGCTCATGCCGATGACTTGAATGCAAAATACACCTGCAGGTTATCTATTACAAATAACAGACACTCAAAACTGGTGTCTTCTCGCCATACAACAACAAAGCATCTAATCAATATACACTTGGCATATACACCAATAGACATTCAATTGCAACAACAGGAGACACTGAGGAACTACTTATAGTGGTTCTGCAGTTCCTAACCTTCCATACCTAAAATGGACAAAAATGGGGAAATTAATCTACAGGTCCATTCCACTGATTTCCCAAAAAATCTGCCAGTGGAATGGATTTATCCACTCAATTCGACCACAGAGGCACAAAACTAAATTATATACAAGCCCTACCCAGAATGAATTTCTACACAGAATGCCTACACAGCATGTAGAATCCAGCAAGAAAACAATTTGCAGAACTTCTATTCCTCCTTAAAGTTCAGAATTACATTCGACTGTCCAACTCAAAAACCAAAACATACACCACCGTCACTACTCCATTCTATTCCAGAGGATTCCCTATTTATCATTGCCAACGTGAGGGACCGACATTCCCCTCTGTGTCTGGGATTTGAATTTTCCAAGATTATAGGTGGAAACCCCTAATCTATTACATGACATCTATTTTGCATAAGACAACAAAACTCATAAAGCTAAGACACCTTGATTAACTTTCCCTTAATCCAAACTGTCAAGAAATGTCAAGTTTGGAGGTTTATAAACATGAAATGTCAAACTTAAATGTTACATTGGAAGATGCTATAGATAACATGAAATGTCAAAACTATGTTAGTCTTCTCTTCTCCCGTTTGTGTATGTTGATCCTGTTGAAGGGGTGCTCTTGCACCACTAGCATCTCCACGATCCCTTGCATTTTGACCACCATGAGCACCTCCACGGTTTCTTCTATTTTGATCTCCTCTTGATCCTTCACTTTGATCAGTGTTTCTAGTATTCATGATGGATAATTTGTATCAAGTTTGCAACTTAGCACAATAGTCCCAAAAAGAAAACAGAGGCCCTAGTGTTAAAACCTAGAGCTCTGATACCAAATGTAAAGCCCACAATTTCATCACAAAAGTAAATGAAGTAAATAATCCACTTAAATACATCACAAATATCAATGGGAAGAGATGTAATTAATCTGCTTAATTACAATATAAAAGATAAAAAGGTGTAATTAATCCGCTTAATTACGATATCTCATGTAAAAGATAAGTCTCATAAATATGAATCAAGATGTCATTAAATAGATTACAATGTCATGTGCTCAATCCAGGTAAAAAGAACTATAATAATATACAAGTCCATTGGCATTCATGCCATAATACATCTAATTTCAAGTTACAATAATCATGTACAACAAGAATAAATAAATCAATAAGCTCATTAGTCCCCACGAACCAAGTGGTCCCCTTGAGAGCTGAGAGACAGGAACATGGCCCAATTTCTTTTCCACCCAACCATGAAGCAATTGCACTTCCCTGAATCCCTTCATGAAACGAAGGAAACCCAATCCTGAACAAAATGTCTAGCTACCTGGAACAACTGGCAGGTGGGAACACTTGATGAAACCCTAATATCTAAATGTGCAATTCTAAATAATGAAAAGCAGATTGTCTCACAACAGGATGTGGCAGAGATATATAAAAATAAGTTTGCTAGACAAAATAATCATCTTTTTCAATGACAACTCGATTAGATCTAATCCTTTAAAACATAGTATCCTAGTTCAATTCCCAAAAAGAGGAAAAGCCACCTCTGATAATCCATATTTGAAATCCTAGCCCATAAAGTAACCTAATAACATTCCTAGATAAAATCTACTTCTTTCCCCAAGAGCAAGTAAATAAATAATAAAATAAAAGAATCAAAGTTCATCAACAAATCATTAAAAATCTCTTTCCCAAAACAACAATCAAGGAAATACACTTTCCAAGCAATAATCCATCATTCGTTACATACAATTGCATCCATGAGGTTATCAAATTGATATAATCACCAAATCTATATTTCAATCATAATTTCTCAATATTATAAGCACTCTAAGTTACTTGACATTATTACTGTCAAATCTGTGACAAGAACTCCAGAAAAGATATAAACAAACTCCCTGCCACAACTGCGATAGTAACTGCAGAAACATATAAACAATCTTCCTGTAGCAACTACGACATGAACTACAACATAAATAAATAAAAACAAAAGAACAGAGTGTAAAATATTTTACTGTCATTCAATGATAATGTTTAAAAATATGGTCTGGACAACAAACAATAAAGGAACAGTTAGCTACAAGAATCTCTTATTATCACCCAAGTTTATAGATTGTTTTTAATCATTCAAGAAAAAGCTGATTCCAGATAGATCAAGACTGATTCTAACAATCACATAGAAAGATTACAGAGTTTACTAATATCTGGCAGAGAATAATCTAGTCAACGACTGGGTGTTGTTTAGATTTCAGGTCAAAGTTTAAAGGTGACGGTCAGAAGGAGGTGATCTCCTTAGCATTCGATCAAAAAGCAAGAAAAACAAAGTCTATGAGATAAAACAACAAGCCGAACCAATATCAACATTTGTAGTTAAAGAAGATTGGCAGCATGGAGAATTAATGGTAGGTCGATTCTGATTTTTAATGAGCTAACAATGCTTCTATCAACACGTCGACGCCTGGTAAGAGAGGAATACACAACAAAACAAAATAAGAAACTAGCACTAGGAACAAACTAAGGTCAGACAATTTTAGAGGGTTGATTCTGAGTCAAGACGCCACGATTTTTAAGGCTGATGACAAAGATAAATCTAAGGGGGAGCAATTTAGAAAAAAAGGGCAATGCAGGCCTAGGTCTGCCATTTAGCGGCCAGGAAGAGTTTAATGCGAGCTGTTTAGCAAGTTGATTGTCTAAGTTTTTTAAGTCATAACTAGCATTTAAATGAGATACTCAAACAAGAAAATTACCTAGGATTATCTGCCTGAAAACAAAGGTCAATTATGCCTGAGTCACTCACTCCTACTGTCCTCCAATCGCTGCCTTGAATCTTCTTTCTGTTGCCCTAGATGAAAGTCCTTTCTACCTTCAATGCTCACTGAAAATCAATTAATTCCTATTGCAAAAAGATCGTGGGTGTTTTTCTTTGCTGAACGCCCTGCTTTTATCAAAAATCCCTCTTATTTTTGGCGTCCCCAATTTAGGAAAAATGCCGCTTTTTCAGATAACTGAAGCTCTACCTCCATTTGCATGAAAAATTGCCTTTCAAAAAGGCTCTAAATTTCTATTTTATTTAAAATAACAACTTTAATTTAGCTTACTGTCGCATGCATGACAGTAAGTTGTTTTTAATTGTCTCTTTATTTAATTTTCTGAATATAATATTATTATTAATATATTTTAACTATTTTTAAATCAATCAAGAAGTAAAACAATAGAATAATATATATATCTATTGTAATCAAATATATTATTGCTTAAATCTAATTTAGATATTGTCTTCCAAACACCCATACTCATATAAATAGAAAACATTTATTATTATTTATTTAACATATAAAATACAACCATATATATTCATTATTTTACAATAGAATTCTCATCTAAAATATAATTCGAAAAGACATTTAATTCTTATAATCAAATCATGCATTCGAAAAAGATTTTTCTTAATAATTAAACATAATATTTTCTAAGTATCTAACCATCAATCATATTTATCATCCACACAATGATGCATAAAATAAGCCATTCAAAATGCAATATGAGACTACGTGAGTGTGTGATTGCATCAGGGTTAACTATCCCAAACAGTCCTTGCTAAGTGGCTAGAACACCTCTACCTCAAACATGTTCTCATCTTCGACGAGTACCTGCTTTCATTTGTACTCAATTCAATTTCAATAGGTTAGTTCCCCAAAACATAGCCAAAACAAAACATCATAATCACATCGATAATATTTAATATTTAAATCAACTTTCCAATTTACTCAAATATAACTTCACGATAATTACCTTCACACATGTGGAACTTACTCAAAGTGAAACAATCATGGTAAATGTTCACTAATCTAGAATAATAATATAGTCCATAAAAATGAGAAGTGACAATTTCTAAGTTCCAAACTCCAACATTTTCCAAAGGGTATTTTTAATTTTTCATGAAATGCCCTTTCGTTGGAGAAATTTACAGTTGAACTTGAAGTTTTGTTCAATTTATTATAAAAGGTGGGGGGGGGGGTGGCTGCCACATGGGATGCCACATAGACAGTTTCGAGCGAGATTGTATCACTTGAAAAGGTTTTGGGCAGAACATTCTTGCTTGAAACCTTCAATGTAAACAAACACCCTTTTAAAATTTTAAATTGGATTTTATATTTTTTAAAATTTAGGTGAAAAAGTTTCAGCTGAAACTATTTATGCCACACAATGCCACGTAGATGCTACGTGATTTCAGGTGAAACTGTTTAGAGTGAAACTATTTCTATAGAAACTATTTAGTTGACCGAAAGTGTGACACAAGTTTAAACTTTTAATTGTATAAGTAATCAACCCATGTTGAGGTAGCTCTATCTTGCTTTCTTCTTTCCAAAAAAGAGTTATTAATAGAGCCATTAACACTCAAAATGCCTTCATTTTAATGTCAAAACCTCATTTCCTTTAATAGGTAGGATCCACTTAAATGTAAATAGAACCCTTCCCTATTACAGTTTGCATTCTAGGTAGAAAGCAATACTAATTCAACCCTGAAGACATGCCACAATCTACAAACATGAGTGCACATTAGTTGTTGTCTGTTGTTCCAATAGGAGTAGAGAATCTTTACGAAGTGGGAGAGTGGGGTGGCCTTCATTGTGACCACCACTCCCACTCTTCTTTGATATCCTCCTTCCATTACAGCTACAAAGTCCCAAAAACTTCAACCAAAACCATAAAAAATCATAAACCATATTCCATGCTTTTGGAAGCATTAATGGGCTCTTCATAATGCATACAAGGATTTTAGCTAAACCCTAAACCCCTTACCAAATTCAATGAAACATTAATCTTTTCCAAAACTTAGTATGTTTAGCCCTTAACCTTAACCAAAGATTTTAAATCTTTCCAATTAACGTTTTCACCTTACATTAACTTATTAGACCCAAAAGCATTTACTTCTAAATATTACTTGCTTTACGATTGTTTAGATGTATCGACAAGACACGTTTAGGATAGTCAAAGGCAAATAACAGGGTAAAACGACCACCATACTTAAGATCTCCATCTAGATGAATGTTGACACTTTATTACAAATGACTATCAAACAACTACTTGGCACAACCAAGACAAACCCTTAGGCGAACATTCCTTAATGTTATGTTGTGGCCTTTGTGGGGTTAGATTGCATTTTAATAATGGCATATCAAATAATATGACTAATATCATCATATAATTCTAGCACACATGACACTCAACATTGAACGCCCTCCATCACTTATCATCTTCTAACATATGTTGAATATAACTTAACTAAAGATCACTTGATTTATAATTATTTTAAGATGATTTCTACTAGATAATAAAATATCAAAGCTAAGAGTCAACAATCCAAAAACATCACCACAATAATATTTAGTTATAATCAAATCAATTCCACCCCCCAAAAAAAAAAATTCCACCCGCTTATTTTTTGTGAAAGTGTTTTCATATTTTAATAAATAGTTGCATTTTCATCCAAAAAAAATTCCACCCAAAGAAAGTTTAAAAAAAACAAAAAAAAAAACAAAAAAACTATTACTATTTATCAATAATGTAATCAAAGGAGCATCTCATATGCAAAGCTCCAATATCACTAATTTCTTAAATATACTCCTTAGTTGATTGGCATCAAGTTGCTTAGTCGAAATGATCCTTAGTTGAATGTTACGATGTTGACCGTTCTTTAGGATAACGACTTCCAAATAAGTTAATATCGTAATAATGACGCAAACATTATCATTCATATTATTTATAATAACAAATTAGTTATTAGGTGTAATTTTTGGGGTATTACGCATCTTGTCCATTGGAAGTCGACAAGCTTATCGACTTCAAGCTGTCAGTCAACAATTATTTACTGATAGCATTGCTAGAAAAGGACATGGAATCTTTCATCGAGATTTGAGCCCAATTCATCTCCCACAACTTTAACTGACGGATCGATTCACACCCGCTTTAAAATGGTTTTCATAAAACTGAATGGATGTCGAAACTTTTGTGCTTGCCAACTCCATCGATCCATGTGGCACGCCTGTTTGAATATTCGAAGGAACAAGGAAATATTCGGCCAAAGAAGAAATATATTGTAGGCAGGGGCAGTAAACATTTAGCAATGAGCATGGCGGCGGAAGAGGAAGAGGGAGTGTTTTCGGTGTGGGCAGTAGCAGCCCCAGAGCAGAGGCAGGGCATTCGGGAAGTGATGAGCAAGCTCAGAAGTGAATTTGGAGGGCCCTCGTTTGAGCCTCATGTGACCGTGGTGGGTGCGCAGAGGATGAGCCAGGCCGAGGCCTGTTCCAGGTTAGAATCCGCCTGCAGGACTGTAACGCCTTACACCTGTTCGCTCACTCAGGTGGCGTGCGGCACCCACTTCTATCAGTGTGTTTATGTTCTCGTCGATCCAACCCCTCAGGTAATTTTCAATTTATTCTGTAGATTAGATGCTGCTGTGGAGGGGATTCTCTTCTGTCAAATGTGGTGAGATTTGTGGGTTTCTTCCCTTGGATACCCAGCAAATATTTTACTCTATTTCTATAGCTTATTAAACAATTTAGATTTTTATCAGTTAAGGTCAGTGTGATTTGGTGTAAGAGGTGAAGGTAGTTAGTTTAGGTCACTGCCAAACTATATGCCTATTTGGCATATGTTGGTGTTTTTCTGTAGATCACGTCTAAGCCAGAGGCAAATTAGAATTACAATGGCTTAAAAGGTGGGTTCCTTTCTTAAGGTCATAGTTTGATCTTTTAGTGTAGATTGAGATTTATAAGTATTTGGTTCTGAATTTGAAATTCCATCATCTGAGTTCAAACCTGGTTATCTTTGCAATAAGCACCCTGACTTACCACTCCCCCAAGCCCCAATGGATGGCATATGTTGTTTTTGGTTCAGCAATTTGGCTTTTTCTTCAGTTCAAGGCAGAGTCAGACATCAATTTGTAATATATTAGTTTTTAGGTCAGGGCTAAGCCAGACACCATTTTGGCGTATGCCTTTTTAGGCCACAGCAAAGGCAAAAACGTATTTGGTATATGTTGTTTTAACTTTTTATTGGTCATGGCCAAGACGCCAATTTGGCATATTACTTTTAAGTCATGGCCAAGCTGCTAATTTGGCATATGTTTAATGGATATGATATTCTACAGTTCGTTTAACGATTGAGAATGCTTCTGGTAAATGATTGAAAATGCCTACGCAGTGTTTACTAGAAGGATTCTCAATTATTAGCATATGTTGTTTTCTAGGTCATGATCAGTGCCACAAATTTAGCATATGTTAATTTCTTTTCTCACGGCCAAGCCAGATACCAATTTGACATATGGTTTTTTTGGGTCATGCCAAATCAGACACCAGTTTGCCATGTTTTTAGGGCACGTTAAAGCAGACCCCAATTTGGCATATTTGTGCTTGACATCCTTTTGGATTATGTTGTTTTTTAGGTGGCAGCCACTTTGGCCACCAATTTGGTGTCATGGCCAAGATAGATTGATCCCAGTTTAGCATATCAGACTCTGTGTGAGCTTACTCCCACAATGGGATTTCTTGCCATTTACCTTATATAATGGTCAACTTTTGCACCTTTGAGTTCCAATCTCATGAACAAGCTTAGATGTGAGGTAGATTTGCCAATCCATCTTCACTTGGAGTGCCTTGTAATCCCTGGGTCGCTCTATGGAGACCCACCTACAGAGATTCTCTGGAAATGAGCAAACCCACTGTCTCCAGGTCTTTGATAAGTGGTCTGCATTTGAACCATGAGTCTCGTCAACTTAAAAAAAACCAAATACAAAAAAAAAAGCAAGGTAAATCCGTGGCTTTTTGTGAAATTGATATGTAATATTCCAATATTCTGTTGCAGGTTATGCAGGCGAATCTGCAGGCAAGTCGTTGCTTTGGCATAGTTGACAACCCTGGGCCATACATGCCACATTTAAGCCTTTTATATGGAGATCTACCCGAGGAGGACAAACAGAAAGCCAAAATTAAGGCAGAGTCATTCAACCATCTTCTCCGCAATACAAAATTTGAGGTCTCCAGTTTATGGTTGTACAAGACAGACACTCAAGACAAGTCGCTCCAATCATGGGAGAAAGTGGCCGAGTGTAATCTTAGAGACTGCACCGAGAGTGAGAATTAATTCCTAAGCTGAAATCTCAATGACTCTTATTTTGTATATCTAAATAAATTGGAGAAATTATGCCTCTACGTGCTTGTTTCTTAGTGCAGTGTCTTGTATTCTTATGACTGTTACATAATAAGATAAAGCGGAGTTGACGGAAATCCATTTAGTTGCTGCCTTACTCTGTCAAGAACATCTGCTAATGTGGTCTGCAGGGTGTGGGTAATGATTGAGAGTCAATATGGAGCATCTTCTAACTGGATCCAGACTCAAATGTTTATCTCAGAGCCCCATGTATCAGTACCGCAGGATTTTGACCTCCATCAGTCTAGTATGTTAGTCAGTAAACAAAAGCCCATTTGACCAAGCTATGAGACATCTTAGTGTAAACAAAATTAGGGTATCCTCACCAGAAAATTTTGACCAAAAAGCATCGCTCAGTTCAAATAGTTGATGATCCATGTGAAAAAAGATTCTCTCAACTTTGTTGTATCATGAGGTATCCTGTAAAGCAGATTTACTTTAAGTTTACCGTAAGGCTATATTCATAAATTGTCATATGATAAAACCCCTCAATATAACCTATTTTGCTTGGTTATAAGAGCTAGATAGTTGCCTTAAAACACATCAAAACAAGGGCTGCGCTGCAGCTGCAGTCCCTGCCTAAAGCTGCAAGCAAATTGAGAGGGCATAGTTTTCAAAGCAATTTTGTTGGATCAAAAACTGCATTCATGTTGTTCTTGGCTGATCAATAAATGACATTGGCACAATCTCTGGGATCTTCTAACATTGATCAACAATGTCAATACTTACAGTCGGAACTAATATATTCCAAGATGCTGCTACAAGGAAAGACTAAAGCTGTCCAAGTAGAACATCATTATCACACATCTCCAATGGAGCAACTTCGTAGAGGTCTTGATGCTAGAAACGGTTTCAATCTATGTTCCAACCTGCACTACTTTGTGACACATTTATCTGCAGTTGAACTCAATCAATGAATGTTTTATAACCAACAGATGATAAAGAGCACAAAATAGAAACAAAAGCTAGCCACACCAGCTAAAAATCAGTTAAGAACTTCTGGCCTTATCCTTTGAACTATTCTCAACTTCAAAAAAAATTAGAAAACAAAATGTTTGAAAAACACAAATGCCTTTGGATATGATTCCATCTTATGTGATCATAATATAAAGAGACAGGAAGTTACGTTTGGATCATGCAGGAGAAGAAAAAATATATGCACACCATTGACAAAAGTGAAGATTTCATAAGTAATATAGTATTGACAAAAATAAGAGATTTCAGATTTTATAGCTCATTTATGCAAAACTGCATCTACAAATTTTTCAAGTTCTAGTCCGATAATTGATCCCCTCCTACATCATCAGAAGTGTCACAGCAGCAACAAGAGCAGCTATCACTTGTGGAAGACCGAACATCATCTGGCACTGGCAATCTAAGCACAGAAGTTGTAGTAGCAGAGTTGCTTCTACAGAATGGTGGTGAAAAATTGTCCGAGTCATAATAGGCCTTAGAAGAGCATGTCTCTGAATCTACTGTATCTTCTTTGAGAGCCCTATGCAAGTAAGGCTGGTAGCATGTAAAAATAATGTGATCTTCTTCTTGTTGTTCATAATCCAATCCACCAAACTCTGCAACTCTGCTCTTGTTGCTGCAATGTCTCTTGTAACCATTATAAACTCCTGCATTGTGCTGCATGGTCATTAAGAAGACTGCAAAATAAAAGGTGTTCTAAAATCACTGATAAAGCAATGACTGGTAAATATATGTTTGAACAGTTGGCGATGCAATACAACTCTGTACTATCCAAAAAAATGACAAAGATAAACCTGTTAGGAAGTTAAGTTGTTTACTTGTTCTATAGATTGTTTGGTCTTTGTATTTTGATGTTCAAAGTTTGATGCATTGTACAGTTTTGCTATTTTTGTCCAATGTGCTGCATGGTCATTAAGAAGGCTGCAAAATAAAAGGTGTTAAAAAACCAGTCATAAAGCAATGACTGGCAAAGATATGTTTGAACAGTTGGTGATGCAATACAACTCTGTACTATCGAACAATGAAATGAAATCAGGGCATGCTCAAGCCACAATCCTGTTAAAAAAACACCCTAGCCCAACAATTAAGCTCTTACTGATATAATTGGAGAACAACAATTTTAAATTCATAAACCCGCATTAATTTGGACTCCTTTTGCAGAACAGCCATGGCTTCATCTTACCCTAAACCTAGGTATTTATCATAAAAACAATTCAAACATTTTTACTTGGAACCCTAAGTATTTACAAGAAAAACCATTTAAAATAACAAAACCAAAAGCTAGAACATTGTTTAAAAAATGAATATTTCATATAGAAAGAATCAAAACAAATAGAGGACAAAACAACGAATATATAGGATGATCTATCAACTGCATTAAACAAAAATACATTTTAAAAAAAACCCTAAAATTTGACAGTTGTAGCATTAAATATAGGGCGTTCGATTCATTCCAGAGAGGTTGGAATGCATTCCATAGAGCTTTTAGTCCATGTATACTGTTCCAACAAGAAATTTGAGGCAATTCTGAGATATAGTATAGTCAAATCACATATTCACCGCCGAACATCCATTTAAGAATGACGTACTTAATTAGATTTTTGATGTGGAAAAAATACAGAATGGAATTCACTCTAGTCTCTGTGGAATGAATCTACCTCTTATACATTTGGGATTTTGAGTGAATGCTGACACAAATCTGTCGATGGCATGGAAACATTTCTGGTCTATAATGGAAGTTTTCTTTGGCTAGTATGTGTGAACTTTTGGAAAATTTGAAGAAGGGATGCATAAAATAGAAATTTAACAAATAGGGCACATTGCAATTAATAAAACTAAACCAAAACCCATAACATTGTAAACAAAAAAACATTCCATATAGAAACAAACAAAAGAAATAGGGCACGTTGCAACCAGTTAAAAAAAAATCATGTTTCAAACTCACGTTGTGCTGATGAGAACCAACTGCTTCCAAACATAATGTCAAATGGCATTCCCACAAACTCTTCTTCTACTTCTCTGGCTGCAACGTAAAACAGGGCACACGTGTCCATGCTCAAATCCATCGGCACTTGCAAATTTCAATTCCACCACGAGTTGAAGCTAGAACACACGCGGTAGCAAACAAATGAAATAGGGCACATTGCAGTCAATATAAAAAAATTAGCTTTCAGACTCACGTTGCGCTGATGAGAGCCAACTGCTTCCAAACTAAATGTCAAATGGCATTCCCAGAAATCGTTCTTCTACTTCTCTGGCTGCAATGGGAAACGGGTTGCATGCGTCCATGCCTCAGATTCATCAATTTTCCTTCACATTGGAATTGAAGGGAACTTCAACAAATTATGTTAAGGCTAATATCCAAAAAAATGACAAGATAAACCTGTTAGGAAGTTAAGTTGTTTACCTGTTCTATAGATTTTTTGCTCTTTGTATTTTGATGTTCAAAGTTTGATGCATTGTACAGTGTTGCTATTTTTGTCAAATGTGCTGCATGGTCATTAAGAAGACTGCAAAATAAAAGGTGTTTAGAAATCAGTCATAAGGCAATGATTGGTAAAGATATGTTTGAACAGTTGGCCATGTAATACAACTCTGTACTATCGAACAATGAAATGAAACTAGGGCATGCTCAAGCCACAATCCTTTAAAAAAATGAGCATTCCAGAGTCATTGCAATGGAAAGAGACATCAAAGCTTGATACATGTCCTTGTGTTGATGTGGCTTGTTTTTGTTTGTTTCTGTTAGTTTAGTTTGTTTTTGTTTTTTGCATTGTTGTTTTTTTGTTAAACATTGTTTTTTTGTTTCTCTTGGTTTCACTTGATTTTGCAATGCTTGTTTCTTATTGGGCCTTGGTATCTGTGCAATGGCAAAAGTCGGTCTACGACAGGGTAACTATTATTTTTGCTCCCTAAGTATTTTTTTGGCGTTGAAATTTGTGCAATGGCAATCATCAAACTTTAGTCTAAGTTTTTTTAGTCCTTGCTTGATATTATTTTCCCGTTGAAATTTGTGCAATGGCAATAATCAATGTTTAGCCTAAGGTGTTTTTATTTTGATGAATATTGAGACAACTATATTAGCTAGACGTTTTTTTCCCATTGGCCCGTTGTTTTTTTAGCCCATTGGCAAATATTTTGCTTATTGTTGAAATAGCTATTTTATTGGGTGGATGGACAAGTGTTTATGAAAGTTTTCTCCTGAATCATGCCCATTTTAAGAATAAGAAAAATATATGCAAATGCACTGAAAAATCAACGAGCTATTCAAAGAAACAACTTTATGCATTATGCTTTTGTCATTTAGATGCTATTATTTTAGTTGAAGGTTTGTTTCAAAATTCAACAGAATAATACAAACACCATAGGGAAAAGATTGATTTTTGCCATTGCACAAATTTCAATGTGAAGTTAATATTAAGGAGCGAAAACAATAGTTACCCTGCCTATGGCAGGGACTAAAATAAAAGCATGTAAGTGACAAAAGCATAATGCATAAAGTTTTTTTTATCAAGTTTAGAAGTAGTTTGTAATTGCGGATAGTGATTTTTTAGCCCATTGGCAAATATTTTGCGTATTGTTAAAATGTTTTTTTTTTTTGCTTTTGTCATTTATAGAGTCCAATGTTTTTTGGGAAGCTTTCAAATCTGTAAAGAGGGTTTTTTTTTTTTGGCAGGGCAACTGTATGTCTCCCTGCTTCAACCCGTGGCGAGATTGAAATTTGCATGTGCGGGATGGATTCAGGCATGGATGTGTGTGACCCATTTTCCGTTGCAGCCAGAGAAGTAGAAGAAGGATTTGTGGGAATGCCATTTGACATTCTGTTTGGAAGCAGTTGGCTCTGATCAGCAACAGTGTGAGTTTGAAAGGTGAGTTGGGAATAGAGTGTTGAAAGAGGAAGTTTTAAACATTTGTTGCTTTTGCAAATAAGCCAACCGAACAGACATGAGAAATGTGTAGACACACAACAATGAAAATGAAGTCATGTTCATTGTTTTCAGTTATTTTTAGGACAAATACTTAGGGTTTAGAGTAGAAGCTTTTTAATTCTTTTCACAGGTAAATATTCAGGGTTTAGGTTAAAATGAAGCTATGGCTCACACCCTTGTTCTTGTTTTTATGAGTTGAAATATGGATTTGTTGTAGTGTTTTGGTTTTCTTCGAGCATTGTAAGAAACCATGTGAAATTGTGGCCTACGTATGCAAAGTATTAGACCAACAGAAACAAGGCAGGGCAAAATTTCACATGTTTTGTTGGGTGCAACTAAACTATGAAGTCAAGTTGGTTAATTAAATAGCATTGCAAAAACAAATTAAACCAACAGAACAAAGTTAAACAATGCAGGTCAACAAAAGGATATGTAGATTAATTCTTACGATTGCACACATTTCAATGCTGAAGTGATGTTAAGGATCGAAAACAACAGTTATCAATTCTACAGTATGCTTTGGTCAATTGCATAGAGAACAGGTCAATGCAAGAAAGTATAATTTTATTTTAGTAGTAAAGAGCTTCATTTCATAGAAAACAACTCAAGCATATCTTTACTTGTTCTATAGATTGTTTGCTCTGTGTTTTTTGATGTTGAAAGCTTGATGCATTGCATAGTGGTGCTGCATTGTAGTATGTAGGTTGAAAGAAACCTGCCAGTATGAAAGCCTATAATTATAAAGCAAATAATAGTAGTGTAAAGAGGAAAATAGAGATGATGGGAGTAAAATCTCAACAAGGAGACTTGCAAGCCTTAGCACATAGAAGATAGTCTTGAACAACAAATTGTCCAAAGGGATCAATCTGCCACCCAGTGAGAGGTAATACTCCAAGGTCTTCCTTAAGAAATCTTTGTCCTAGAGATGTTTGATCTATCATGTCCACATACAAACAAACTGCCTGAAACATACAACAAACAAAGAAGGTTTAAACCAAATGTTCTCAAATTAAAAAAATAATTACAACATTATCTATGACCTATTTTGATAGTATACCTTTCCTGTTCGAGTATAGTTAAAAAGCTTCTCAAGCAGTTGGTGTCGTTGCAACTCTGCTTCGTCTATAACTATTGTATCAGAACTCCATATCCACTTGAATTAAGATTTTTAAGAACCGCCTGCAGTCCAAAGTGTAGAAGCAATGAGAATTAAAAATCCAACCACATGAAAAAATAATGTCAAGGAATGTCCAATATACTTTGTAACTAATGGATAACCTCAAAATTTTCTCAAAACTTTCATCACACTTCCAAATAAATATTAAGAAAAATTTTGAATCTCATTTGCAAAACTATAAATCTACCGCTGCCAATGATAGATAAAATTTATAGTGGAAGGGAAGAGGGGAAAGAATCCAACCAAGTTCCAAATCAACTCCAGCAGATACATGTGCATTTATCCCAAACTTGTAAAACTCGTAGGCAATAGATACATGCATTTTTATTTCTGTCAACATAATTTACCAGATACAGGATAACTTTTTGAATGATATGGCACGCTAGAAAGTTTGACCCACATACAACAAAAAGTTGAAATCAAACAAACAAATACAAGAAAAATGTAGAAAAAAACTCTTATCAATTAAGGAGATGCAAAACACCTTTTTTTCTTCCAGTCATACAGTGTTAGTGTACAACTATGTTTTAGTGAAAGCTGGAAAAAGTTTCAAGTACTTGAGAAGTAGTGTCAATGCTTAATATGCACATTTTTTTTCCCATTATGATCATTATACAACAATTAAACTCTAATTCATTGCTTGAAAGAGGTTGACAATATGTTTCCCACTACTAGAACAATATAATCGTTTGAGGTGGCCTTGTGAAGATGATGGAATGGTACCTCCAAACTAATCCTTGTTAGGGAATGTGAGAGCATCTAGTGAAAACTTTGTCCTTTATGACAAAACCTGGATATAGCTTTAGTCTGCAACATTAATATGTCATCTTAGTACACACCATGTCCACTTGTTGTCTATGTACAGTTGTTTGGAATCAAAAGCATGTGCTTCTTGCAACTAGCATTGTATCTACGGATGGAAATGGAACTAGCTTCTAAAACAAGTAGGAGGAACAAACCACATTAGCACATACCTACACAAAAATTGCACACATACCCTTGAATTTGATTCTTTTTTTTTAAATTCTGTTCCCTCCACCACCTTGCCAAAAAACCCTAAAACAAAAGGTGTATTGTGTAACCATTCAGAATCATTCCATCTCAAGAAAACCATAGCCCAAAACAATAATAAATGACCAAGTCTCTTCCAATAAGCATACAATCATAAACACAACATAAAATAGCCCAGTTCCATTCAATTGGACATATGCACGAAATGGTAGATGCTTACCCAATTCCATACTAATTAGCATACAATCCAAAATAATAGGAAATGACTCGATTGTCTTCCAATAAGCATAAAACAACCTCCAATGGCAAAAATGACCTGACTCTATTCCACTGATTATACAACCTTAAATAATAGAAGGTAATATCCAATAATCCCCACAAAGAAGATCATATAGATATGCAAAAAGATGATGAGCCAGGAGTAGTAGTACTTACCCTACATTTGGGAGGACTGGTTCTTGTAGCTACGTACAGATTCTTGCGCATCTAGTCTATCTGTGTTCAAAGAAGATGTGCTCTGTATGAGATATTCACTGTGCAAATGAAGTGTTAGATTTTTACTCGTCGAGGTGGTGATTTGAGGAACTTGAGAAATACAACCAAAATATTCAGGGAAAAATATCAATTAGTGTAATGCTTTCCAATACAAACTTAGGGATATAGGTAATTTGTTTTGATGTGCTTGAAATTTCTTCTAAGTTCATAAAAATAGATGACATGTGTTCTTGTCATGCGAACAAAATATGAAACAAAGAAAGGTTGATGGAGAACTTACCTTCCAATATAGAACACATGGGTAAGTGTTGTAGAAATGCGTGCAAAGTCAAATCTAGTAGAGAAAGCAAAAAAACCCTTGAGATATAGTTTGCTGTATTTGTTTGAGCATCAATATCCAAATCAAAATGCAGTATAAGAATAAGAGTTGTATTATATTTCTAACCAATGGCTATGAATAAATGACCTGAGAATATTAGAAACGTCGTTGCATTGTAAATATCACATTTTCAATATGATACTGGAATGCATATATAAACAAATGGGGAAAATCTAGTGCCAATATTAACTTTGGAAAGCCAGGGGTTAACAAGGATGCTTCCAAGATGTGATGAAATATTAGCGCAATCCAAGGTCATAGCACCAATACCCAAACCATGAGATCTAGAGCCAATTTGATTTGTTGTGACACTATGTGGGCTTATCCCTAGAAGTGGATTTCCTCTAAAGACTTCAAATTTACAAAGCCTTGCAGATTGAAACATCGAAGACTCAACAAGACGAATTGCATGGATTTACTGAGAAACCATGAGACAAACAAATCCCACACTACAAACATGTATACATAATACTTAAAGCTAATACTTGTTAGCAAAAGCTATGTATCAAAGGAGTAAAGTTGAGTAAGAAAATAACTATACAGATGCAAAAAGGGAACAAAGCAAAGACACATGGACCTAACAACAACGTGTAGTTTCATCATGTATATTCTATCTATGCAACTAGTGCCGATCACAAAAGGTTAGAGAATATTATGTGTGTTCATGTGTCATAATTATATTACATATCATTTTCTTTTGTACCACTCATAATAGAATTGTCCAGTGAAAGTTGGAATGTGCCTTGTATTTTGAACTTGCACAACAAGAACACAACTGCTGATATGTCTTTTTTATACTGTTGTAAAGTAATAGCTGCAAGCTCAGGAAAGTTCTATTTCAAAATCTCCATTTGCAGATACCAATCAAGATTGCATCTGCTTTTTCTATGGTGCATTGTAAACAGTGTTGGTATGTAAACACTACATTGTTGCCACAACTATTGCATTGAGTATTTTTTTTGTAGAATTCTCAGCCAGTAGCACCATTTGCTTACACAAGTTACAGAAAGGTTGGAATGGAGCCAAGTAAACATTCTTTGGTCTAAGAATTCCTTTAACCTGCAATCAATGCATGGTTTTTGTTAATATTACAACAAGTTCGTTTATGACAATGCAATGGGCAGAAAATACAAATCCAGGTTCTCCATGATTATTGTTGTTACCTGCAGATTACACTAGATCAGTGTATTCAAAGAAGCTCATGTGGAGCGACCAGATAACATGTCCAAAAAACTAGATGGAGCCGACCGTATGACACTTGTGCACTTTGCACCACCCTTGACAACATTTTTGAAGAGCACCATTGGCATTTGCATAGATGTTAGCACTTGCTCTGCAATACTATATGCAACACTATGGGCATTCAAAATTATAACCTGCATAGCAATATAAGTGTTCAGAATTATAACTAGGACAACAATATAAGTGTTTTGTTTAGAATAGTTAATATGATATGCAAACATCAATTTGAGTACAAAGAGAATAAAATTATAACATTGCTTACCGTAGTTGAATCAATTGGCAAATTGCCATCTTTTACTTGCAACTCAATCTGATTTGGAGTGAGTGATGTTCAGTGACAATAGCCTCGAACGACCCAACAGAGTATTGACAGTTTGCTGTAATGAGATATGAGATGGTTGTGTTTGGTATAAGCCTACGATGCTTACAAACTTTGTCTATGCTTTGAACAATGCTATTAGCAGTTAAGGCCAGGCAGAGACTCACATCTCCTCTTTCATATTGTGTTTTACTTTTTACAATAAAGTTTGTGATACGAACACTAGCACCAGGCAATAGTTGTTCCAGAAATGTATCAATCAGTTTATTATTCAGATTAATGGTGATTGTCATTTGGCTGTTGCTATCAACTAAATCAATATGAACAATTTGTGCTTTAGGCTAAACCACAGAGTTTTTAAAATATGTAGGACCATATGAAACTAAAACATCACCTTCAAATATGGAGGCAATTTTGTTTGTGCAAATCTCTAGAATTGTTGAGGCAGTGTGCTTTTCAATTTTTTGCCTGCAATGTGAATGTCATGCAATTAGGTGTAGTTTTGTAGAATAGTTTGAAAATGTACAAATTAGCTATAGGTAAGGTAGGTTTTTCTGGCATTTGATTTAGAGAATGTAAATAGCAAGTAAAACAAAGCACACAAAATGGCACACGTCATGTTAAATATACCTTTTTTGCAATGGCTCTTCAATAACAGGGTCATCTAATTCTTGCAATGTCTGCACATCACTGAGGAACAGACTCAAACAGTTATAGATCAGCACAAATAATGCTTGCTATGAGCATAAGCGAAAATGCAATTATTTTTCCCAAGAATGGTTATTATGTAAACAAGAGTGGATTGAACATTGATTTATAATTTATAGATAGATAGCAGAGTAGCAACAATTAGGTGTAGTTTTGTATAATAGTTTGAAAATGTACAAATTAGCTATAGGTAAGGTAGGTTTTTCTAGCATCTGATTTAGAGAATGTAAATAGCAAGTAAAACAAAGCACACAAAATGGCACACATGTCATGTTAAATATACCTTTTTGCAATGGCTCTTTAGTAACAGGGTCATCTGATTCTTGCAATGTCTGCACATCACTGAGGAACAGACTCAACAAACAGTTGTAGATCAGCACAAAGAATGCTTGCTATGAGCATAAGCAAAAATGCAATTATTTTTCTCAAGAATGGTTATTATGTAAACAAGAGTGGATTGAACATTGATTTATAATTTATAGACAGATAGCAAAGTAGCAAGTAAAACAAAGCACATAAAATGGCACATATGCCATGTTAAATATACCTTTTTTGCAATGGCTCTTCATCAACACGGTCATCTGATTCTTGCAATGTCTGTAAATTACTGAGGAACACACTCAACAAAGGATTGTGAATCAGTACAAATAATGTTTGCTATCAACATAGATGAAAATGCAAAATTTTTTGCCAAGAATGCTTATTATGTAGACAATAGTGAAATGAAAATTGATTTACAGTTTATAGACAGAAAGCAGAGTTTTTTTGCACATTTGCTTCACACTTTTTCTACTAAGAAGTGGACATGACTTTGACCCTTTGATCTATCCTTGGAATACAGATTTGTAGTCATGATTTGGGCTTTGAACATGAAAGTAGCAAGTAAAACAAAGGACACAAAATGCCACAGATGGCACATTAAATATACCTTTTTTGCAATGGTTGTTTATCAACACATAGATCTAATTCTTGCAATGTCTGTACATCACTACGGAACACGCATAACAAATAGATGTAGATCAACACAAAGAATTGCAGTGAGCATAAGTTAAAATGCAATGTGTTTTGCCAAGAATGCTTACTATGTAAATAACAGTGAATTAAACATTGATAAAAGAAATGTTAGAGAAAGTACCATTTGAGATTTTTGGCCATATAATCCAACACAACTCTATCATTCAAAGTAGAGGATTGTATTGCTTTGTGTCCTGCAAGAAGCATAAAATCTTAACTGTAAGTGTTGTTTTTTATGTGGTTTGCATTGCTATACAAGCTATGCACTAGACACTTAACTGCAATGCAATTTGTATCAAGCTTTTGTGCTGAGAAAAAATAATTTTGATAAGTGCTTTGACATATGTGGATTGTATGGATCTGCTTGGGTCAAAGTAGAAAGTTGATAGAAATTGCAAAATGATCTGTCCAATAAGCATCCATGGCAATGACATTGATGTGATCAATGTCAATGTTTGTCCAAAAATGATCTATTAAAGTACCTGCATGAGTGGTTGGACTGTTTACTGCAAGTGAAAGCTTATATTCTCGCATAGAAGCTTCCAACTTTGCTTGTGTTTTTTTTTTTTGAAACATGTCAATATCGAAGTCTCTAGCAAGCACCAGTTTGCTGTCAGGTAATAGTGTGCTGACATTTTCTTTTATGAAATCTAGTATGTGAACAATCGGTGCACCTGGTCTAATATAAATATTTGTGATTCACAAAGGTGTATTGAAATGCAATAAATTAATTGTTATGGTCTCTAGGTTTTGGGTTGCGAATCTGTATATCTTTAGCAATGAAAGGCTTTTGGTGTAACATGTTAGAAGTCCATGTATACCTAATGCAAATTGGCAATGAAATCTTGTGTTAAACAATGCAATGCATTCGACATGCTCTATTCTAGTTTCTTGCAAGCAAAGAATATTTGCATACATCAAATCATGGTCGTGTGCAACATTGTCTGCATGCAATGCAAGGCTTCGAGTGTTCAATGGACAAATTCTAAATTGATTACAAGATACAGAGGCAAGGCTATGTTCTAGTTTCCATTGGGCTGATGTCTGCAACTGCAACATTTCAGCTTGCACTTTCGCTAATACTCTAAAGTTACGTTGTTCCAATTTGTTAATCAAATACAAAGATGCAATGCTTTTAACACGTGAGAGTGCTATGTAAACAAGACCATGGCAATAGACTCTAGAAGGGTCAAAAGTAAGCCCATCCATTGCCAAGCATTGTGCTCTATGAATGGTTCGTGCACATGCAACTTGCAAAGGGAACTGACTACAGACCAATATTCTTCTTTCCACCCTTATCTTTTTCACCACTCTTTTTGTAGGTGTCCAAGATGACAGTATGTACTCTATATATAGTGATTGCATTTTTTGATGATGAGCCTTGCCAACTCTAGGATCATTGAACCGAATCTAGACAATTTGTTGTTCAACTGCATAGAACTTAAAGATACCATCTACTCCATTTACTAGCCCATCCTGTGTGTCAATGTTTCTAGCAATCAGCTCAACCAATACACTTTGCTTAAGTGTTATGATCTCAACCAATGTTGTTTTCTCTATTGTAGGAGTATTGTCATCAGCAGGTGCAACTTGTGCATCAATTGCTTTCAGTGAGCATGTGTCTCCAGGCAAAACAACAAGCATTCTATTATTATGCTTGTTCACATTTGAATTCCTACGAAACAAATAAGGGAAGCTTGGGTCATTGGGTGGAGGCCTATGACAATTAGCATTCAAGTAGCAAATATCCTCTTCAGTTTGTTGGCAACATCTAATTCAATTTGGAATGGATATAAATTGTTTGTCTCTTTGCCTTAGTACAATTTGCAAATTGAAGCATTTAACATTGTCAACCCAAAATGTGTATGGTACTATTTCAGTATGTATTCTTGGTTGTTCAAACACCCAAGAGTCTTGTACAAGTTGTGCTTGGTACAAATCACCACAAAATATGATATCCAAATTGTCGAATGGTTTTGTTGGAGTATGTTTGATTTGGCAGAGTCTTGTGTCAATATTGTAAATCATTCGAGAGCTAGCCAATGATACTTCATCAAGAAGCAAAAGTTGCAATTGCTCATACTTCTTTCTCAGGCTATCAAGAGTGTTTGAATCCAAAGGGAGCATTTTTGAGGACTTGTATGGTAGATGGAAAACATAATGTGTAGTAGCCCCACCGGCCATTATGTGCTGCTTTTCCAGTTGATGCAATGATAACGCCTTTGACTTTGAGCGGATCACTATCAAGTTGTTTGTCATAGAGTCGTATTATTGCTTCATACATGGCTCTAGCTGTAAAGGTTTTGCCTGTACCAGCACCACCAGTCAAGAATAGATACAATGGTCTTTTAGGTGCAATTCTTTTTGCCATGACTATGTCTTTCATTGTCGCTTGTTGTTCCTTGGTCAATTGTTTTCACAAATTGAAATAGGCTTCTTTGCTAAGTAGCAATGGATAACTAGTCTCCAAGTAGGCAGCCTTGCAAGTAGTGTCTATAGCTTTTGCAATCCTTATCTGATTTAAATTAGCTTGAATGCCATGCCTCTATGACAAGATGAGACTGATTTGCATTGCCAATTTCAATATAAAGGTAGCCATCACTAGATGACTCCACAACAACAACATCAATGTCCCCCCACCTTAGTGCCAAAGGCAGGAGTGAATTTTGATTTAATGCTTGCTATTTGCATTTTATGGGTATCAAGGGTTGCAATCCATGTTTCATGTCCAAGTAACAAGGATTGTTCACTATCACGAAAAGGGACTTATAGCATGATCTTCTCCCTGCACTAGTTTTCAAGATCTTTGTGCTAGTTGTATCTAACATAGCGTATGATACGTGCATTGCACCTTTTGACCATATTTCGAGGTGTTCCATCATAATAAGCTATATATTTAGCCAAGCAAACATCTTCCAATGCATTTGCTCGTGCCACATATTTGTCTATTGTAGATGTGCACATAATGTTTTGAGAATCATCAAATTCTTTTGTGAGCAACTTGACATTTTTTAGTATAAATGTTTTATTTGCCAATGGAGAAGTATTTATAAAAACAACTTTTCTAGAGCTTCGTTGCAAAGGTAATGACAATGCAATATGCACAGCTTGTCGACTTGACATTTGTTGGTAGTTAAGCAAAGCATTACCAAGTTTTCTTATGAATTACATTTTGTTTTCATAGCTAGCTGCACATTACTGATGCACTTGTCAAAATGCACGAGAAAGTGTCTGATCTTGTTTGGTCATGTATAAGCTACAATATGTTGCTGCTGTATATGCATCTAGTATGAATTATGCATCGATGTTTGCATACCAAAGTTGTGGAACTTGCTTTGCAAAAGCATTGACCCATATGTCTATTGGGTGGCTTTTCAACATTAAAATAGAACGCAAGAGTGTTGATCTCAGCATTGCAATATAATTTGTTCTACTCATTTGGAGGTTCTATAACAGGGCTTCAAACGATGTTTCTTTTGTGTAGTTTTTGCTCTCTAACTCTGTGAAGAAACTCTTTGCTTTCTATTCCAATGCATGGTCAAGAGTAGGCAAAGGATCCAATATCGTTGTTCTATCCAATGGGGCCAAAGGGAAGCCAAATCTGCAACTTGATTTTTTGTATTTGCTACAAGTGCTTGTGTGATGATGTGTGCATATTTACAAGGCTCTCATCTAGCAATGCAGAGTCACAAGAAATGTATTTGTTGATGAATGTTTCAATTTCTATATTTGAACAATATCCATAGATAGGGGCATTCTTCACCTAGAGCATGAGATGAACATGTTCATTGCCTCTATTTTGGAATTCTGTAACAAAAAAGTAGTCCATAACCTGCCCAAATAATGCATGATTTTGCAACACCATTTTCTTAAATGCATTGACCCTATGATTAAAATACCAGCTACGTATCACTGGATTTTTCCTAATCATAGAATCTATTGATTCTTCTTCAATGGTTTCGCTATATTTGCATTGTTGTTTATCAACTATTTGTTGTAATGCATAGCATAACTCGGTCCAAAAGTGCTCAACACTAGTCAATGTGACAAATAAGATTGGGCGGTCAATCCAATAACCAAGAACCTTATTCGAAGCTTGGATTATTTGGGTATCTGAGAAAAGTGGGACTAAAACAAAAACAAACAACTTTGTTCTGTGTGGAGCCGTCTTTTTTATTCTTTTTAGCATAAACAAAGAGAACCTTGCAAACAATACATCTTTTCTTGATCGTAAACCCTACGCTGTTCGAATGGGCGGTTAGTAATTAACTTTTAGAAACAAATTATTATTAAGAATTACTACCAACAACATCCTGTTGCTTCCTATCCAGTGATAATGCTTGGTATGGAACATGTGTGTGAAATACACAGGGAAACAATGAAACTTTTCTTTGCAGCCAGTAAAAACAAAACCAAAACCCAAAATTTTGTAAAAAAAACATTCCATACAAAAACAAACAATAGAAACAGGGCACATTGTAGGCAGGGACTAAAAAAATCACCTTCCAAATTTCATGCTGCACTGATGAAAGACAGCTGCATCCAAACAGAATGTCAAATGGCTTTCCCACAAACCCTTCTTCTACTTCTCTACCTGCAACGGAAAACAGGCCACACGCGTCCATGCTTGAATCCATCGGTACATGCAAATATTAGTGGAAAGAGTCTTAGAAGTCTATTTACGTCAAAAGTAATGACTTTATGACGAAATCAAGTATATATTGAGAATGTATACCATATTAATTATGAGTACGAAATCAAGTTGACAAGCCTTTGAGTAGATTGACAAGTCGTCATAGACCTGAGATTGCAAGGATGCAAAGAGGGGCTCATTGCATGCATTTAAGTCACCTATGCTCTCACCTTATACTTGTCTCATAGTAAAGGGTATATTTTAAGCCTTATAGATTGATATAGAATAAACAGTTCAAAGTGTGTTGATTTATTAATTAAAATAATGTTGTCTCCAAGTCAAGAAAAGAGTGTGAACATACAAATTATTATAAGAAACTTTGGCCAAAGTAATGCAAAAGTCACTGCTTGCATTGTCGGTTCATTGTGTATCAGATAGCTGAACAATCAGAGTGGGTAATACATAGCTAAAGTTAGACTAGAGTTGTAAACCCGATTGTTATTAGCTAGGACACTTCACTAGTTCTCAGATGGCGTAAAGAATCAGTTGATTCTCATTATCTACAGCGTCGCGAAGGGAAGGACCACTTCCAGAAGGAAGGTGTGCAGGGGACCACCGGTCTGTGGTTGGAGGAAAAGCACCAAGGTGATGCTCTCTCTCTCTCTCTCTCTCTCTTTCTCTCTCTTGCAGTTGACTACTGAAGACTTGTGAACAAGAAACATTACTTATTATGTAAATGAAATTGATAAATATTGTAAGTCGCAAGGAATGAGACCATTTGTTATATGTTCATGATAAAAATATGAAATAAGCTAGTTGCATGTGAAGCGACCATTTTTTGGAATTATGTAGTGTACTTGGAAATTGCAAATGTAATATTATTGGATTTTGTTATATAAAAAAAAAAGAGAAATGAGATTTTTTGCATTATCTGTGTTTAATGTTATTTAATATTCTAGTTGGGATGTTACACCAACCAGTCAATACATGTTTCCTTCCAACTACAAGACATGCTTACTACGTTAAATTTCTTCTTTCAATGAACCACAAGCAAATCTCATCATATAATTACAATCAAATATGAGAACACAAGACCGTCATATGGTGCTAGCCTTATTAATAATTATAGTCAAATCTAAGGATATGGAAGGGAGGTCCTGAGCGGGGTTGTAGCCTAGATTTCATCACACACATTAACTTGCGGATGAGTTGTAGGTTACACATCCCCCTCGAACCAAAAACAAACAGCATCTGTAATCTCGAGAGCACAATATTCTATATCCCAAATGCTTGCAGATGTAGAAATTACATACTCAAGTATAAGATGCACAAGTAAAACTTGTTGGATTAAAAAATGGATGTGGAATAGGTTCACCAAAAATACTCATCCAAATTTACCATAGTTGACTCCAGTCAATTTCAACACAGGTACAAGTAATCAACCCATGTTGAGGTAGCTCTAGCTTGCTTTCTTCTTTCCAAAAAAGAGTTATTAATAGACCCCTTGAACACTCAAAATGCCTTCATTTTAATGTCAAAAACCTCACTTCCTTTAATAGTGCGCCCCTTTGCTAAAAAAATTGACTGTCACTCGCCCTTCATTGTGCTCTGTGCTGAAACCTCAAAACTTGTAATTTAATCGCCTTTTCTCCTGCAAATTCAAGTGCTTTCGCATTCCCTTTCAACCAAAATTAAGAACGCCTTTGCACATACAACTCACAGACGCATTGGCACAGATTTGACATGAATTTCATGATTTTTTACATGCCTTTGCACAGAAATGAACTACACTTGCAAACTTAAAAAAATGCCTTTGCACAAACGGATTTAATGCAAAGCGAGGTAGGTTTTCACCAAATTTCAACAAATATTGAAGGTAGATTTCCAGATTTGCACAAATATCAGACGCCTTTCAACAGATTTCAATCTCAATACAAATGCTTTAAAGAATTTCGAACCACGGAAACAACTTGCTGAAATGACAAATTTGCATCATACTTAAAGCAAATTTAATTCAAACCAGAGACACCTTCACAGGTCGCGCCTTCACGAGCACCAGAGCATGGATTGACACAGATCCACGACCCTTGCAGATCCATGATCTCTCACAATACCTCAGCTTGAACAACACTCAAACTAAACATGACTTCAAAGCAACTTTCAAGCAAAATAAAAATGAATTGACATTCATTCCAACATAGCTTTGACACCATCAAAATGGATCCATGAAAACTGGACGAACTGCCAATATTAATTTCACATGAAATTGCATGTAGAAGATGTATTTGCATTAAGATTTTGAGAGGTATATAAAGGGGAATTGAGCAAATTGAATTCCCAATTTTGGAGGGAAGGTTTGTTCAAATTTCCTAACAAACTTTGAGAGAACTTTGAGAAGAAACTAACTCTCTAACTACCAACTCGCCA
Organism: Cunninghamia lanceolata; assembly: GCA_027924645.1. NCBI lineage: Eukaryota > Viridiplantae > Streptophyta > Pinopsida > Cupressales > Cupressaceae > Cunninghamia > Cunninghamia lanceolata. The sequence goes on along the minus strand of BSBN01001240.1, from coordinate 1,208,754 downwards.
CCTAAGCAAAATTAACCTACAAGGGTAAAATAAAACTTGTAAATGAAGGTAAATGATTATTTTACACCAATTGGATCCACTTAAATATAAATAGAACCCATCGCTATTATAGCTTGCATTCTAGGTAGAAAGCAATACTAATTCAACCCTAAAGACATGCCATAATCCACAAATGTGAGTGCACATTAGTTGTTGTCTCTTTTGTTCCAACAGGAGGAGAGAATCTCTGCGAAGTGGGAGAGTGGGGTGGCCTTCATGGTGACCACCACTCTTGCCCTTCTTTGATACCCTCTTTTCATGGCAGCTACAAAGTAACAAAGTCCCAAAAACTTCAACCAAAACCATAAGAAACCTAAAACCATATTCCATGCTTTTGGAAGCATTATGAGGTCTTCATCCTTTATACAAGGGTTTTAGCTAAACCCTAAATCCCTTACCAAATTCAACAAAATATTAATCTTTTCCAAAACTTAGTATGTTCAACCCTTAACCTTTACCAAAGCTTTTAAATCTTTCCAATTAACATTTTCACCTTACATAAGCTAATTAGACCCAAAAACATTTACTTCTAAATATTACTTCTTTTAGGATTGTTTAGATGTATCGACACGACATGTTTAGGATAGTCAAAGGCAAATAAAAGGGTAATAACAACCACCATACTCAAGATCTCCGTCTAGACGAATGGTGATACTCTATTACAAATGACTATCAAACAACCACTTGGCACAACCCGGACAAATCCTTAGGGGAACATCCCTTAACGTTATGTTGTCGCCTAAGTTATGGGGTTAGAATGCATTTCAATAATTTCATGTCAAATAATATGACTAATATCATCATATAATTCTAGCACACATGACACTCAACATCGAACACCCTCCATCACTTATCATCTTTTAACATATGTTGAATATAACTTAACTGAAGATCACTTGATTTATAATTATTTAAAGATGATTTCTATCAAATAATAAAATATTGAAACTAAGAGTCGACAATCTGAAAACATCGACACGATAATATTTAGTTATAATCAAATCAATTAATTACACTAATAATCCAAAAAAACAACTATTAATCAGCCGATAAACTTTTATATGTGAGCATTATAGTGTTCGGAATTGTCTCACGCCCAAATTATCTCATGCCCTAAAAAAAAATCACACTAGATAATTTTCTAAACTCATCGGTTGTTCGTATTCCTTGAACCTCCTATGGGTGCAAGTGCTAGTCAATAATGTAATCAAAGGAGCATCTCATCTGCAAAGCTCCAATATCAGTAATTTCTTAAATATACTCATGAGTTGATTGGCATCAAGTCGACTTAGTCGAAATGATCCTTAGTTGATTATTACGATGTTGACCGTTCTTTAGGATAACTACTTCCAAATAAGTTGACATCGTAATAATAACGCCACCATTATCGTTCATATTATTTATAATAACAAATTAGTTATTAGGTGCAATTTTTGGGGTATTACGCATCTTGTCCATTGGAAGTCGACAAGCTTATCGACTTCAAGCTGTCAACCATTGTTTACTGATGGGATTGCTAGAAAAGGTCATGGAATCTTTCATCGAGATTTGAGCCCAATTCATCTCCCACAACTTCAACTGACGGATCGATTCACACCCACTTTAAAATGATTTTCATAAAACTGAATGGATGTCGAAAATTTTGGGCTTGCCACCTCCATCGATCCATGTAGCACGCTTGTTTGAATATTCGAAGGAACAAGGAAATATTCGGCCAAAGAAGAAATATATTGTAGGCAGGGGCAGTAAACATTTAGCAATGAGCATGGCGGCAAAAGAGGAAGCGGAAGAGGAAGAGGGAGTGTTTTCGGTGTGGGCAGTGGCAGCCCCAGAGCAGAGGCAGGGCATTCGGGAAGTGATGAGCAAGCTCAGAAGCGAATTTGGAGGGCCCTCGTTTGAGCCTCATGTGACCGTGGTGGGCGCGCAGAGGATGAGCCAGGCTGAGGCCCGTTCCAGATTAGAAGCTGCCTGCAAGACTGTAACGCCTTACACCTGCTCGCTCACTCAGGTGGAGTGCGGCACCTACTTCTATCAGTGTGTTTATGTTCTCGTCGACCCAACCCCTCAGGTAATTTTCTATTTAAGCTGTAGATTAGATGCTGCTGTGGAGGGGATTCTCTTCTGTTATATGTGGTGAGACTTGTGGGTTTCTTCCCTTGGATACCCAACAAATATTTTACTCTGTTTCTATAGTTTATTGAACAATTTAGATTTTTATCAGTTAAGCTAATTGTGATTTGGTGTAAGAGGTGAAGGTAGTTAGTTTAGGTCACTGCCCAACTATATGCCTATTTGGCATATGTTGGTGTTTTCTGTAGATCACGTCTAAGTCAGAGGCAAATTAGAATTACAGTGGCTTAAAAGGTGGGTTCCTTTCTTAAGGTCACAGTTTGATCTTTTAGTGTAGATTGAAATTTGTAAGTATTTGGTTCTGAATTTGAAATTCCATCATCTGAGTTCAAACCTGCTATAAGCACCCTGGCTTAGCAGCCCCCCAAGCCCCACTGGATGGCATATGTTGTTTTTAGTTCACCAATTTGGCTTTTTCTTCAGTTCAAGGCAGAGTCAGACATCAATTTGTAATATATTAGTTTTTAGGTCAGGGCTAAGCCAGACACCATTTTGGCGTCTGTCTTTTTAGGCCACGGCAAAGGCAAAAACGTATTTGGTATATGTTGTTTTAACTTTTTATTGGTCATGGCCAAGCCACCAATTTGGCATATTACTTTTAAGTCATGGCCAAGCTGCTAATTTGACATATGTTTAATAGATATGATATTCCACACTTCATGTAGCGATTGAGAATGCTTCTGGTAAATGATTGAAAATGCCTACGCAGTTTTTACTATAAGGATTCTCAATTATTAGCATATGTTGTTTTCTAGGTCATGACCAGTGCCACAAATTTAGCATATGTTATTTCTTTCCTCACGGCCAAGCCAGATACCAATTTGACATATGATTTGTTTTTGGGTCATGCCAAATCTGAGACCAATTTGCCATGTTTTTAGGGCATGTTAAAGCAGACCCCAATTTGGCATATTTGTGCTTGACATCCTTTTGGTTTATGTTGTTTTTTAGGTGGCAGCCACTCTGGCCACCAATTTGCTGTCATGGCCAAGATAGATTGATGCCAGTTTAACATATCAGACTGTGTGTGAGCTTAATTCCACAATGGGATTTCTTGCCATTTACCTTGTAAATGGTCAACTTTTGCACCTTTGAGTTCCAATCTCATGGACAAGCTTAGATGTCATGATGTCAGTCAGATTTGCCAATGCATCTTCACTTGGAGTGCCTTGTAATCCCTGGGTTGCTCTATGCAGACCCACCTCCAGAGGTTATCTGGAAATGAGCAAACTCACTGTCTCCAGGTCTTTGATAAGTGGTCTGCATTTGAACCATAAGCCTCGTCAACTAAAAAAAAACAAAAAACAAAAAAAAAGCAAGGTAAATCCAGGTCTTTGATAAGTGGTCTGCATTTGATAAGTGGTCTGCTTTTCCTGAAATTGATATGTAGTATTCCAATATTCTGTTGCAGGTTATGCAGGCGAATCTGCAGGCAAGTCGTTGCTTTGGCACAGTTGACAACCCCAGGCCATACATGCCACATTTAAGCCTTTTATATGGAGATCTACCCGAGGAGGACAAACAGAAAGCCAAAATTAAGGCAGAGTCATTCAACCATCTTCTCTGCAATACAAAATTTGAGGTCTCCAGTTTATGGTTGTACAAGACAGACACTCAAGACAAGTCGCTCCAATCATGGGAGAAAGTGGCCGAGTGTAATCTTAGAGACTGCACCGAGAGCGAGAATTAATTCCTAAGCTGAAATCTCATTGACTCTTATTTTGTATATCTAAATAAATTGGAGAAATTATGCCTCTACGTGCTTGTTTCTGAGTGCAGCGTCTTGTATTCTTATGACTTACATTATAAGATAAAGCAAGAGTTGACGGAAACCCATTTAGTTGCTGCCTTACTCTGTCAAGAACATCTGCTAATGTGGTCTGCAGGGTGTGGGTAATGGTTGAGAATCAATATGGAGCATCTTCTAGATCCAGGCTCAAATGTTTATCTCAGAGCCCCATTTATCAATACCGCAGGAATTTGACCTCCATCAGTCTAGTATGTTAGTCAGTAAACAAAAGCCCATTTGACCAAGCTATGAGACATCTTAGTGTAAACAAAATTAGGGTATCGTCACCAAAAACATTTGACCAAAAACGATCTCTCAGTCTTCAAATAGTTAATGAGCCATGTGAAAAAAGATTCTCTTAACTTTGTTGTATCATGAGGTATCCTGTAAAGCAGATTTACTTTAAGTTTACCGTAAGGATATATTCATATAAATTGTGGTACAATTGTGAAAGAAATATCTTCTATCATAAAACCCCTCAATATAACCTATTTTGCTTGGCTATAAGAGCTAGATAGTTGCCTTAAAACACATCAAAATAAAAATGAGAAGGGCCACGACTTTTAAGGTAGGTCACTGACATTTTTTATTGAGGAAAAGTAATTCAATTTGTCTCAACACAAATTTATGACAGAATCCAATGGAAAACAACAGTTGAATTGTACGATCATTCAGCACATCTACATTTGAGTGGAATTTGTAAGATTCTATGTAAGTTGTCTTGTGATACAAATCTTATTTTTATAATCGAAATTTAACTTTGGAGAAAGGAAATAGGAGATACTCAAAGTTTTTAGTTATTTCAGAACCTAAAGAAGCAGGAGAACGTTTGTTCTTAGTTTATAATATTGTCTGCAACTGTAATTAGATAATGCCAACTATTAAGGTTCTAAAGCGTGTTTAAGGCTCTAGTCTAGTAAATCTTTCAAAGCCCAGTTGGAACTTGGGTTAGGTTAGATCTAACATTATCCTAATTTAACAAACAAGAGAGGTAGCTTTCACGCCTTTTAGTTACCTTCTTTTGATTGGAATGCGAGAAGGGTTATGTTTCTGAGTTGTCATTGTTCTCGTTTTAATGTTTTGGCAACAACATGACTGGCATGCCGTGAAAATTGCATATCCTCTACCTGTGTCATTTTCAGGGTGTTACAGGCCTTGACGCCTTGGTAATGTAATAAATATCAAATGATTAAAATTTGATGTAGAGTAAGGAAACCTTCATCAATGCAGGGACTTCAAAGTGGTTTTAAATGTGCAACGTGGAAAGAATGTTAGTTTTTTAGAGTTATTTGATATTGAAATGAAAATGGCACGAGCAGCAAAAAGGTTTTTAATGCAAAGAAAAGAAATTGTTTAGTCAGGTCAGGGTGATCTTTCAATGCAAATATAGTAATTTTTTATAGTAAGGTGGAGTGAATTACTGTTGTTCCCACATCAAACAAGGTATATGGTAGCTAGGACAAGGAGCACATTGTGCCCTTGCAAGGTTAGTGTAATGCATTCTTCCACTGAATGAATGGTCAGATACAAAGGCATTTTTCAGTATTTTGTAGAAGAAAACATGCAACAATGAGGCGAAGATGCCACACGAAACATTCTCCATTACACATTATGTGCAAGTTGAAAATTCTCTGGCTAGCCACCAGAGTTCTGACAGTATTGTTATGGATATATGTAGCTGTTGTATGTTCTACTTAGGCAATTTGGACATGAATAAGCTAAGAACTTTGACAGCACAGAAAATGTTCCAACTGAGATTAGATTGTGTCAAAGTTTTATATATACTTACAGTAGAAAGGAGATGATTGAAATGGTTAGGACATCTAGAAGTGGCTATAAAGGACATCCTAGAAATGGCTGGAAATTGCAGATTTCAGTTATTGGAAGCAAACATTGATGTAATATTATATATATACACTAGCAAGGGAGTCTGTTCTCACTAGGAAAATTTAAAGTTTGCCTATGCAGTACTTATGTAGATTGTACAAGTACAGTGCCTACCTCACCACACTCTATATGGTTTTTGGGTGTTGGATCTATTACAAGGTGTAAGGAAAATAAATTACTTTACATATGATCTAGGGTAATTAAATAAAGGCACTCAATAGAGCACAAATTAATCTAGATAACAGAGGTGCGACTTATTGTAAGGCCATCATTTTCTGTATTTTTATTAACATTATGGCACATAATTACAAACTTTCTGGGTTGATTCTACACTAATACTAGACTCGAGACTTATTCCAATTTTGCTGGCACAATTATTATTATCTTGTATTTTTGTTTGTAAATGGATGTGTAGATTAGTTTTTGGATATTAGTGTTAGAATCTGAAAAGATTATTAACCCAGAAAACTAGTGCAAACGAATAGATATTTAAACTATGAATGCAAACGATACAAAATCAAAATAGCAACACAGAGTTAGTCTCCAAGAGAGTAATGTAAATGTTAGAAACAAAAAAACATTAAGAGGATGCAAAAACAATCGACACAAAATACAAGTCAGGTAGCATGTTTATATAGATCAAGGAGAGGGAGGAGGTGGCAACACCGACCAATCACGAGCAACTATCTATCGGACTAAAGATAGCAAAGTATTCTCCCAAGATAGCTAATAGATGCTCACATGTAGGAAGGTGACACTTCATAACCACTCACCTAATTAAACATGTTTTATTAACCTAAGCGAGATTAAAAGAAGTGTAGAAAAAACCTACGGATATAAGAAAAAATAAATAACCCAACTATGAAATAAAAACTTACACTAACACCCCCCTTAAGCAAAACTTAGGTAGATGTAAAGATGGGTCCCGACAAATCAAACCTGATGAGGTACCCATGTATGTTCAGTTGATGACACCTTAAATGACACCTTAAGGATAATTCATTTATAGTTCTATTTGAGTTGTTGATCTATCTTGTTTTGGTGGTACTATTGGTTTGACAACATATTTACTATTATAAGATCTTGGATACTATAAGTTCATATGTTAATGATACGATTGACTTCTAACAAGTTTATGTCTGGAGTGACATGTTATTGTCGTATGCTTAGGCTATATTAGATATGCTAATGTATGTGAAGTGTGCAGACGAACTATAGGTTGGCCAATGGGGAAACGAGAGTCCACACTAGAAAATCTTTTTGTCTAATTTGTCTCACTTCATTCTGAAAAGAAACTTCGATTTGTTAGTTTTCAGCATTGTTTTCTTGATCACAATTTCATGAGGGGGTGCTACGAGTTTAATATTTACTCTCTCTACCAAGCCTAATGTGTCTAACAAGTGGTGGGACTACAGGAAAGTCAAGTTATCCCGAGGAACAAAGCTATTAATTATATATTCTTTTAAGAGGAGAACCAAAAAAGAGAGAAAATGAATTTAAACTTAAATTTGTTTGTAGAACACACAAATACACGGATAAAATTTAAGAATTTATTATTTATTTTTAAATAATAATAATAAAAATAAATATGTATAAAAAATTAAAATACCAAAAAGGAAATAAAAATAAAACTTAAGAAAATCAAAGGAAAAAAACTAAAAAAGAAATTAAAAATGGTTGAAGGACAAAAAGCTAAATTACAAAAACTATGGAACCAAAAAAGAAATTAGAAAAAATAAAAAATAAAAACTAAAAAAGTAATTGGAAAAAAAAATAAAATAAAAAAAATTGGAAACTGTTGGAAGAAGAAAAAGTTGGAGAAAATCACGAAAACTATGGAACCAAAAAAGAAATTGGAAAAATTAAAAAATAAAAACAAAAAAAAAAAATTGCAAGAGAAAATCAAAGAAACTACGAAAAAAAGATATACCTCGGGGTATTTTACTTAAGAATTATTCTATTATTCATTTGCCAATTAAAATACTAACAATTATAAGTATGGTGAATGAAATGTGATAAGTTGATATGGATATGATAATAAAATTTGTTCCATTTTATATTAGAGAATTTAAAATCAATTTGCTAATGTAATATTGTATCTATATATATTTTAAATTATTTGAAGAATTCTTTTTATTTACTCAAGAGTTACTTAATTTAAAAGTTATTTTATTTTATTTTAGAATTATTTACATTGTGTAGTTTGAAGAACCATTTTAAATGTATTTAAGAGTTATTGTATTTTTCGTTTGTTCGTTATGAATTTTTTATTTTACTTATAAAAGAATGAAAAAAAGGAGTTGAGAAATATATTATCATGGGTTATCACTCTTAGGTTTGCTTAGAAAATAGTGGGTAATGACACTTGGTATCAAAGTGAGGTTTCCAACACTAGGAACTTTGGGAATTAGGGTTAAATCATTTTTTAATTTTGACCTACAACATTTGTTGTAATCATGATACCACCTAGGTCAAGGAGTTGCCCCTATGCACACACATTGGGGAGGGCACACTCTTAGAAGATCTAGTTAGAATCTTTGCCATCAGAGCATGCACTAGGGGAGCCACCTTTAGACCTTGGGCCATAGATTCTCTAGGCACTTCATCAACTGATCGGGGTGGTACAAGAGAGATTAACCCCAATGCCTAATGCATCTTAGGGAATGCACTCTTAGTGTTCTTAAGAGGATCATGTTTTAAACCATTGTGAGCACAGCATAAGTTCCCCCAATTATCAAGAGGAGAATAAAGGTGAGATAGGTGTGGAACTAGTGCATTGGATCCACCTCCTAGGGTTCAACAACACCAGGAACTCAGGGGCATGTCAAGAACCCGCTATGACATAGGAGCCAGAATAGGGAGATCTTACGGTTGCAGCCACCTACCTTTTATGGATCCACCAATGGGGT